>JARHVA010005221.1:32500-335000 GCA_037957365.1 Torreya grandis | reverse complement strand
TTTAGTGCATTAGTAAGCGGTTAACCCCAAGAAGTTACTCTCAATGTGCCTTATGGATAGGATATTGTGGCTAAGGGATGATAGAATCCTCCATAGTTATTTTCCTTTCAATCTTGTTCACTATTTATACCTAGGATCAATTTATATGATCCTAAAATTAAAACACACCATGTCTAGTTATACCTCCCTATTTTGATTTTTTCTATTTCTTAGTTAAATTTTCAGTTTCTTTTTGACTTCTAGACAAAATCAGATAACCCAATATGATTATGTGTTATGTGAAATTTATATTAGCTAACCTGGTACCAGTTATTATTGTATGAAAACTACAATGGTAAACCTAATATAACTATGTGCATCTTCCCAAGTACATTGGTTAGACTAATATAATTATGAATTTATGTCCAATTACATTGGTTAAATTGATCTTGTTTTTTGTTATTTTATCAACTATCCTGATGCTACCATTTTTTATAGCCTTCATTAGCACCAAAATTATATTAAACTATATCAGCCTTACAAATATAGCCTATTCTCTTCTACTCAGTCACTAAATTATACCAACTAGTATAATACAATTTGTATTTGAGATATAGTAACTACTTATATCATATTTCCCAAAATCATCAGTTTTCTATGAAAAACCATTTTTTCACATTAGACTTTCAATATCCATCACAATGATGTCACCTATTATAATCTTATTTTCAAACTTTAACCCATGTATATTATATAATAATTATTCCTTCATTCCCACCTTGTCCATCATTGAAGGATATTCCTCATGGTATAATGTCTCTCAACATCACTCTAGATGTATTAGATGTAACATGGCTAAAATAAAATAAAATTATGATCTAGAAGACCCTACCCAACTTATTAATAACCTTAATGATAACATCAGTTACACTCCAAACAAGAATAAAAATATTAAATAGATCACCCCCATCTATAATATAATTTGGGGAAACCAACATTATAAATATTCATCCATATATTAATTTGAGTAATCCCCCACCTAATCGTCCATAATATTCTATTCCTCCTTTAGCCAAATCCAAAAAAAATACAAATCCCATTCCTCCTCTAGTTTCACCACAAGTCCCTACATAAATGGTTTAAAAAATGGCCCTTATACATGCTTATAATAGTAATCAAATACTATAAAATAAAAAAAACACATTTCATATATCTCTAATCATCATGAGTCAACCAAATGAAAACTAAAACCCACCACCTCTGAGATATGCCAGTGGAAATATTATTCCTCAATCATGAATTCAAAATAAGATGCTTCAAAATCATCAAAACGAACCTTTAGCTCCATTTTTTGTGTCTATATATATTGGAAAATTTTCTCAAACTATCACATATGTTTGGAATAATTATCCTACTTTATATCTTAAATACTTTGTACATCTCTATAAGGAATGAGTTCAAACCAACACTTATGATTCCATTAAGCTTCTAGCCAAAACCTTGTTTATATATTTGATAGAATGGTCTATAATATTTAGTCAATGATATAGTTAAGACATTCCATCATGGTGATCTTCATGAAAATATTATTAGAAATTCTATTAATGCTAAACAACTCCATAATGAATATGTACACATTGTAATCAAAAGATGGAAACATTAGTGCATAAAGAGAACAATAACATGAGTGAGATTCATATTTTCAAAATATTTGTTTATCAACCTTAAGGCCCATCTTAAATACAAAGTAAGGATCATTTATTCTCTAACTTTAGAAGAGGCATTTGATCAACAAAAAGACTATATTTTCTTATGGATTAGTTTGAACCATCTCAAAACACAAAAAGGAATTTTTAAAAACTCAATAATTGAAGTCAATATTTATCCTTCTCAAATAATTCTCCCCAAACCCAAAATGGTAACATATAAATTAGATAATAATCTTCCCTCCTACCTTCACTTTCGTATGTAGGAAATTCAGAATTTGTTATCTTCATTTAAACCATACTTTACAATACTACCCCACCATCATGGTACAATTATAACAATTTATGTTGGCTCCAAGGATATATTGGTCACTCTCATGAGATATTTTTTTCACTCAAAAAACTTATGGTTAAAACCATATTGGTGGGAAAAATTAATCATGTTATCATTAAAAATTAATTCCTTAAAGTATCTAAAAATTGATCTTATAAACCTAAACATACAAACCAATAACATAAAAAAAAACATCTGAACCATATGATCCCAATACACACCATTAAAATAAATTTTACTATGATATTGATGATTAATATTATAATTATTAAACTAATTCATAATTTATGAATGCAACAAAGGTCAACTAACATCCTAATCCCAATCACAAATATCCCATTAGTAAACCTAAGAATCCTTCTCCTAAAGAATAACTTATTAAGGATGTTACTACATGTTGTGACCCACACACCCTATTTTAAAATTTTCAAATATTAAACCATTTAATATTAAAATTTTCATATTTAAATCTCACTTGAGCATCATATAACTTTAGAAAAAATCATACTTGACCTTAAATATTTATTATTCATGAGTTATTTTTAGACCTAGAAATGAGGGATTATTTTATGAATGTAGATTTTTTTTCATGACAAATAAAAACTAATAATTTTTTTCCAAATTTTTTTATCTCACATATGTAGGTCACATTGAATTATCCACATTTTTTTTGAATTCAAGGCTCAACAATGACCTAACTATTTTCCACATCAATTATCAAGAACATAAATATCTAGTAATCTTTTTTGAAATAAATAAACTCTTTCATATATTTATTTTTACATTTTAGTGCAATCAAAACATGTGTTACTCCCTTGGTAAATATTCATCATGTTGTCTTATGTTAAAGATTAAAAAAATAAGGAAATATGGGAGTGGTGAGATCATACCTTGTATCACTCTATCAATTCATCATTATATTGTGCTCTTATGTTTAGAATCACAAAATCAATAATGAACTGATGCAGCAAGATAATGCCATGCATCACTTTCTTACTTATTCACTGGTCTACACAAAATAATGAAATATAAAATATAGTGACAGAGTGATGTAATGATATCATGTCAAGTGTTACCATCTTGTTACACATATAATAATGATCAAAGTAATATATTATAAAACTTGAAACCAAGTACTAAAGAAAGAAGGCACCACATATCTAATATAATAAATTCATTAGTCACATGACACTCGTGGATAAAGCCATGTGTCCCTCTGAATATATTTATATTCTACACACCATGCTATATGTCACTACCTCACTCCATCATACCCAAGTAAATCTTAAAAATCCCAAAGTGATCCATAAACTATGAAATTAAGTGAGAATCATAGCACATGTCCTATATGGATACATCTAGAGTTTAAATATAATATGAACTCATCCATCTCCATGAAGAAACATAAAGTAAGATACAAATAATCAAAATAGTGGCATTTTTCAATAATGGATAGATTTGTTAAAGGTAAATGGGTGGCTAAACATCTAGAATAAATGATAAGAAGACACATGCCAAGTGAATATTTATGAAGGTATACATCATAAAAAAAAAATTCAAAATGGAAATAAATATGACATAGATAATTTATATGTAAATAATTCCCAGTAATGAATAATTATGGCAATGAATTTGAGGCTCATATTTATTCATCACCCCCAATTGACTCAACTATTATTAGATAAAGAAGCTAATGAGCAAACTAAAATCCATATACCTTTGTTCCTTGTGAAATTCAACACTTTAAAATAATGGATATAGAATATAACACTTGTTCATCATTAATATTATTATATGGGATTCAAATGGAGTTTATAGACTATGTTTTCAATTGTAGTGGCATTGGTAATAAGTTCCTCAATTACTTAGATCTATAAATAAAAATTGATATATTCTAATAATATTATGACGAAGAATATTTAACATCAATAGAAAGGGAATACATAAATGACCTGTTGGCTATTAAAATAAATGAACTACATAAAGTATCTTTGAAAGAGGTGTTTCCTTATATTTATGTTTAACGTGATTTATTTATGTTTAGAGTGTGAAGAAATGATATATTTCATAAAATAAATACTATGGAACCTTAAGATTTCATAATCAAATTACCTTTTTAAATATAATATGGTTTAGCTCAATGTGATTTATTATATGATTTCTTGACTATTTCAAAGTGGATCAAAGATAAATATGCTAGAGAAACACTGCAAGCTTGAACCATTAAACCCAATAATTTTGGGAAGAAATAATCTTCCTATTATGAAATTAAGTCTAGGAGTTAGTATAGCCATGGAAATTATGAAAATAATACATGGATCCTTTTCCATAGAATATGTAAGTTATGTCTAGGTCCCTTTACTATCAATGATATTAGATGATAGGAAAATTTCAGCTACTGGGGATGTCATTACCTATAAATTGAAATAACAAAGGGTGTTTTATAATAGACTATATGACCATTTTTAAAACATGTCATACTTTTTATATTTTGTCTATTCTGTAGTCACCCCACTAAGGAAGATCATTGGAAACCAATAAGAGTGAATAGTAGAATTTGTGATGACATAAACATGTTTCACATTGATAAGTTTAGAAATTATATACAAATAATTGAAGATATATTTTATCTTACCTGTTATAATATATTCAATTAAAAACATATTCATAGACTCTTGGGAGAAATCAAAAGGTATTTAAATACAATTGGAAATTATTAGTTTATGTAGATCACACTATTATCAAAATAGAGGGAACATTTGTGGTCCCTTTTTTATCCCTAGACATGTACCAGACAAATTAAAAAATAATTAGATAGATTAATAATTTTACAATAGCATGTATGTTAACTATATAGCATCAAGATTATGGTATTTTAATTAAATACCATTAAGCATTTGGATGAAATAACATAATTATTGAAGTAAATTCATTGGAAATTCATACCATAAAATAAAACTTTGTCTTGACCTAACAGAGTTGAAATATTGGGATTGAAATGGCAGAGTTGCCAAACACAAATAATTATGGATTAATGATAATAAAAAATTATGGTCACATTAATTATTCACATGACCATGCTTTCATAGAGAAAGAAGATAATTTGGTAGTATGGATCAAGATGCATTTAGTAGGGATGAACATGGAGATTACTTATAAAATCCATTATGATCCACACATAAATAGGAGTGATGTAATTCATATAAAGGACACAAAATAAAATTTTGGTAGTAAGATTGATGATAAATTAGAAAGGAAGATAATTATAGTATTTCCACCACCTAGAACCACTCAGCCACATGCCACTTCAATTTATATGAGCACTCTTTTGGTTCCTTAAATTGATGTCACTTTTGATAATCTAATTCAACCATAAAAAAAACCACCTCTATAAGTAAAATTACCTATGCAAGTTGTAACTCCTTCATTTATTGTAGTTTCCTTAAACATTCAAGCTAAGAGGACATTGTCTGGTTCTTTTAGGTCGCTTACAACTAAAATAAAAGAAATATATCCTCCACATGCTGAAACACTAGTGAATATAATCTATTTAGAATGAGAATAAGAATATTTTGGAAAGGATATCATAGACATGGTGTTGTATAAAAACAAACAATAAAAGAAGAGGGAGATGACATATAATATCAATTATAACATGATATTTTCCAAATATTCCCTTATACATACATTTTTCAAATTCTAATTCTTATTCTATTCTTATAAATGCTATAAATAAAGAAATAAGTAGGAATATAAGATAAGTCATTGTGATATTAAAGGATGTAGACCCACTTACCACATCACATATTCCTCTATTTAACATATATGTTACTTGTGATATAGATAATCTAGTTATAATAAAAACTAATACTCAGCTCATAGCCCTTGTTTCTTCCATTTAACATGTTATTCCAATTTATTTTTCTCATGTTGATACCTTAGAGGTCATAGTTACAATCTATTTTATGGGTATTCCTATTGCTTTGAATAGTATCTATATATTAACATTTATTTTTTATTTCATTTGATTACTTTTATATCACCATTACTACCTCCATATGTACATATTTAAACCTTAAATCTATGTTGGGTAATATTGGATTAAAAGGATAGAAAAAACATAGGACACAAGTATGGTAGACTATCTTTAAAATAGGGAAATTAATTCTAAAAATCAAATAGACATATATTGAATATATTATGTTAAGATATGATAAATATAGAAATTACAACTATGGTATATATTAAAATGATAAAGAAAACAAGATACTTTCTAGGCCCAAATATCATACCCTAAAAGAGAGTGTTCAGTCCTCTCCCAGATTTGGGTAACATGGGAACATTTCTAAGGCTTATGGGTCTGCCTATGCTAGAAATGAGCCTCTAAGTTGAAAGTAATAGCTCATTGTATAAATATTTTTCAAAACAAATTGCTTAAAAGGAAAAGAGTTATGAATTTGTAGGAAAAGGAAAATTATAGGAAAATAAATCCTACTCTACAGGTGGTGATACACCACAACTATCTTTTCACATGAATGTCAAATTGCTATACATGATAAGGTAAAAATAGAAATATTTATAAATATTTAAGGAAAACAAAAAATATATTTCAACATATAAGTAAGGAATGCATAAAATTTTGTAATAAAAATGATATGAAAGGCAATATTTGCACATTCAAGGCATTATTACACATGCAAGAATTAATTACACTAGGTACACACTGTGTGACCAGCTAGACTAAGATTCTTTTATAGATGTGGAGGATAAAGTATGAAAAATTATGGAAGATAATATGACACTACCAATATATTTATCTCTCACATTTAGACCAATAAAACCCAAAATAACTTCAAGGAAATAATTCTATGCTAATTGCTCAACGGCTGAAATTTTCTCAACCCAACAGGGCTTCACTGTATGCTGTGTGGTTATGGTTTCCCTTACCCAAGGGATGTATTTATATAAAAATTAGAAGAATATAAATATCCCTTTGGAACCATAATAATGAATCATTTATATTGGAGGTCACCATCTTTAGCTGCAATAGATTTTTCCAAATATGCTTGTTTTTTGTGTTCTGTTTGATCCATGTCACTCTCTTGGATGCCCTTTACTTTGTCCCTAAAGATGATTATTTAAAAACCTCTAAAAAATGATATATTAAAGTTAAATCATCAAAATAGTTTCTACTAGAAGAGACACCTATAAAAAAACTTTGTCTTCATGTCTAACCTTCTCATCTCAGCCTTCTAGATGGAAAAATGATGTAAAGGAGGTCACTTTCAGCATATATCTTTTTTTGACATGGAAGAAGTGCCAAGACCACATGTATTATACTTTTTATTCCTTGGATATCACCTTCTTATTGGTTCATGAGGAAGATACATGGATCACTTAGACATGGATCACCCCTGCTATGTCATTTATCTACCTAGGCATGGATATCTGTGAGCATCCTTCATCTCATTTTCCCCTGTCATTTAGAGGATACTTATTTGCTTGATCATGAATCCTAATCACTATTTATAAGCTATTTAGGATTTCTTTATTTATTTACTAATAAAAAATGATAAGTGAAGTAACATGGAAATCCTAATTTTGTCTTTTCTTACCCATTCAAGTTTTTAGAACCACTTATAAATTTTATAAGTAAAGTCTTTGCTCAAACCTAATTTGTACTGTAGTGACCCATTCAAGTTTTTTGGACTCACCTAATTCACTTTATACTCTTCAAGCTGCTCTATTTAAGAATTTTATAAGTAAAATAGTTAGATAATCTTAATTTTGTCTTTGTTGACCCATTCAGGTTTCTCATTGCTCATTACTTCAGGATTTACCCTATTGACTGCTTCGAACCTTCTAGCCTACTTTACTTATAAATATTATAAGTAAAGCCTATGACAAATATTGACTTTCATTGTAGACCCAATCAAGTTTTTCTAATTGCTTTAATTCTATGAATAATTGAAGTAAATTAGTTGAGAAACTCTAATTTGCACTATAGAGTCTTTTTCTTACTCATTCAGGTTTCTCATCACTCATTACTTTCTTGTTTTCCAATGACTATTTCATGATTCCAAAATTGACATCCTTTGGCCTATCATAGGACATTTTAATCCCAATGGATACATCATGATATTAATCTTGATGTCTCCCAGCATGTCATCCTAGGCACCGTCCCTAGGCTTTCATTCTCCTTGGGTTTATTTTCTCCTCAAGCCTTCATTTTCCTCAAGATTTTTACCTTGGTCTATTTCTTCCCTGAGATTTCATTTCCCCTGGATATTTCCCCAAGTGAGTTCCTTTGGATAAAAGGTCCAAAAGAATTTTTTTGGGTATTAGTTTAAGGGGAAAAGTCCCTTTGGAAAGTTTTTGAAGGGTAATTTGGAGGAAAGTATCCCTTCAAAACTTTTTTGAAGGGTACTTTAGAAGGGGGAAAGGGACAAAGTGACCCTTTCAAAAAATTCCAAAGGGCACATAAAGATAAAGTGTCCCTTTAACATTTTTCTAAAGATCACTTTGAGAAGAAAAGTGACCCTTAAAAAATGTTTTGAAGGGAACTTGAAGACAAAGTGTCCCTTCAAAAAAAAATTGAAGGGTACTTGGAGAAATAACATGAAATAGTGACCCTTCAAAAAAAAATTGAAGGGTACTTATACAAAAGGTGACCCTTCATAATTTTTTCAAAGGGTAATTTGGAAGATGAGTGTCCCTTCAAAAATATTCTAAAGGACACTTAGGCAAAAAGTGACCCTTTGGAATTTTTATAAAGGGCACTTTGGAAGGCGAGTGGAAATCTTCTGAAGGAAACAGGAAAAAAGTGACCTTTCAGAAAAAATTTAAAGGGAACTTGGAAGGTGAGTGACCCTTTAAAAATATTTTGAAGGACAATTAGACAAAAAGATTCTGAAGGACACTTAGGCAAAGGAAAAGCTAAGGAAGGAGCCTTTCAGAGGGGGAAGGAAGGGCTGAACAAGGCAAAAGAAAGAAGAAAAGGAAGGAAGTATAAAATAAAGATAAATAAAATGATGTGAAGAAGGGAAAAGGAAAGAAGGGAAGATAGGGAAAAAGGAAGAAGAAGACAAGAAGGGATGAAGGAAAGAGAAAGGACAGGAAGAAGGAAAGGAACAAGAAAGGAACAAGAAAAAGACAAGAAAAGAAAAGTCCGGAAAAGAGAGAAAAAAATTGTGCCAAAGTAAGAGGGGATAGACAAAAAAACTATATTTATCCAATTTTCATAGGGGGTGAAAATTGGCTAACATTTTTGGAGATTCTCAAGGGAGGCATGCATGTTATGCCTAAGACTAGTCATCTTAATCCTTCTATTTAGCATGGAGTCATGCATAAAGATTTCAAAATATTTGAACAATATTCATGTCAAAACACAAAAAATAGATGATCACACATAACAAACCAAAAATGAAGGACAACTTTTTCCAACATGACAATTAGGGAAAATAATAGAAAATAAAGGGAAATAAACATAACTAGACTACTATTTATAAGGCAAGTTGGTAAGGTTAGTAGCAAAGTTTTAGATGTATCCCATTGACTGGGATAGGTAGTTTTTCTCCATTCATTTTGGCCAACTAAAAGGAATTAATTTGCTTGCACTTGCTGATGACATAGGATCCACTCTATAAAGTGTCAAACTTTATATGCTTTCCTGGCTTTGCCCTATCTAAATCCCACTTCAAAACTAAGTCACCTTCTTGGAAAAATCTTATAGTTGACCTCTTGTAGAAGAACTTATTTATAAGTATTTGGTGATGCTCCATGGATTTATGTGCATTACCCCTTATTTATTATATCTACATTAATTCTATTAGTCAAACCTCCATTAGAGTGTTCTCAAGCAATTTTAACTGTTGTGCAAGTTCCAAAGCAAGGAGTTCTTGAGATATGGATAGCCTGGCTTCCCTCTCATAGAAAAGAATAAAAAGAGAGATACCAACTGATTTCTTCCTCTCATAGAAAAGAATAAAAAGAGAGATACCAACTGATTTCTTAGGACTAATCTGATCAGCCCATAAGGATATCTTTACCTTGCTATGTCATGCCTTCTGATTAGTCTCCAACATTCTCTTGATTATTCTGATGAAGTTTTTTGCTGGTGGACTCAGCCAATCCATTACCTTGGGGGTAATAATTGGATGAAGTGCTCAAATATACCCTATTTCTTATTGCACAATCATAAGTCTTAGAACTCATTAAGGCAAGGGTGTTATAAAAAATAATGGCCAGAGGAACCCCAAATCTTGTAATACTATCATAAAACTCTATTATAGCATTTTTGCTTGTCTCCTTCAAAGCAAAAACTTCCACCCATCTTGTAAAGTAATCAGTGGTAGTCAATATCCACTTATGTCCAACACTTGATGGAGGATTGATCATGTTGATGAAATTGAGGCCCCATTGCATGAAGGGTTGATCTACCTAGGTAGGTCCCAATGGAAAAGCTACAAGCTTTGGTTTACCCACAAAAAAGACACATTGAGAGAATTTTTTGACCCAATGTTAGTAGTCTTTAAAAATTCTAGGCTAGTAATAACTAGCTCTCATGATTTTAGCAACTATCATCCAAGGAGAGAAGTGGCCTCCATTTTTACCATCATATAAATTCTCCAACAACATATCAAATTGGTCATTGTCAACACATTATTTACATCTTTTTGGAAAAGATTGCCATCTACTAGATAATAAAGGATGCCCTATAGTCTAAAATATCTCCTTTGAGATTTATTCAAGTTATTGGAACACTCACCATTTGAATAAAATTAATGACACATTGTGTCTAACTTAGAGCTTGCATTTGATCAACTGGTTGAGGTTAAACTTGGTTTTCCAAGACTTCTTATCTTATCTCTTGAATATTCAAAGCCAGATGTTCATACAATGATATTCCTCTCACCAATATTATCACATTGATGTCCACATCATACTCCATTACTTTTTTTATCCATCCAACTCTATTCTCATTGAGGTCCTTCCTCAAGAGAAACTCCTTGGTGCTAGGATGGGAAACCATGGCATGTATCTTATTATTGGAAACCATGTACCTAAATTTATTCATCCCTCTAATCACTAATAGATCTTTCTTATCAACAAAATAATACTTAACCTCATACTCCTCCAATCCTTGACTAAAAAAAGTAATTGGTTGCTCAATCTCTTCATCATTTCTCTGCATCAGCATAGCTGAGGTTGTGTCTAGGTTAGCAAAAGTATAGAGAAATAAATCCTTGGAATAGTTTAGATTCAAGAGAGTGGGATATGTTTCAATTTATTATTTGATGGCTTCAAAACTACTCTTTCTTTCCTTCATCCATGCAAAAACTTGGTTCTTCTTAAGCATCATTGTGATTGGCTTTACCACATTTTTAAACCCTAGGATAAACATCCTCACAAATTTTATCTTCCCCAAGAAAATTTGTAGTCTCTTCTTGTGCTAAGGAAAGGACAAGCCCAAGATAGCTTCAATTTTTTAAAGATCAATAGCTAGGCCTTCCTTTAAAATGTTATGTCTCAAAATTTTGCCTTCATAAACAATAAAGATACATTTCTTTGAATTGAGGGATATCCCATATTCTCTACATTTCTCAAACACTTATCTTAGGTGATCCATGTGATCAACAACATATTCAAAAAACATAGTGATGTCATCAAGATACACCAACAAAAAATTGTTGATTAGAGCTTTAAATGCCATGGCCATTACTCATTGATACATTGCTCTAGCATTTTATAGACCAAAGGGCATCTCATTGTAAGCAAAGGTCCCCCATTTCATGGTGAAATATATCTTATACTAGTCTTATTCATTAACCAATATCTATTTGTAGTTTGAATACCCATCAAGAAGGGATAAGTGATAGGAACCTAAGACAACCTACATAATTTACTCCATAGAAGGCAGTGGATAGTGATCCTTAAGAGACACTCAATTAAGGTCTTTAAAATCCATGTAGACCCTAATTTATCCATTATTTTTATGTATGGGTACAACATTGGCTACCCAATTTGAGTGATTGATAAGAAATATGATCTTGGACTTGATTAGCTTGGTCAGCTCCTTCATCATTTCTTCAATCCTAGGATTGATAGGTTGTTATTTCTATTAGACTGGCTTGGCTCTAAGTTCTAGCTTAATGGTGTGATGATCTAGGCTTAGATCAAACCCATTCAATTATTTGTACTCCCAAGCAAAGATATCATGGAATTATTTTAATAGTTTGACAAAGTCTTGCCTTTCAAACAAAGAACAAAGTTTACCAATCTTTAGGAGCTTGTCCTTAAAAATCAAGATCCTCTCATAACTTTCCTCCTTTGTAGACATGCTTACTCTCTCCTTCTTATACTCATCTTCATTAAAGAAACTTTATAAGTTAATCAATCCCTTGGGTATTTTATTTATCTTTAGATGTATGATCTAATCCTCATACTAATCAAGCAATTTCTTCTAGTTCCTTGAGAATAAACATGCCTCATTCTGCAAGAAATGTGCAATGTGTTGGTCATTATAAAACACTTGCCATGACACTTAGTTATCAGGGATGGAAGGCATTATAATTATCTTGACATGATATTGATCTTTCTCTTTTGCTACATCAACAACTATATCAAATTATGCCCTAATTATAGCCAACCTATCAACATGCTTGTTTAAATCCCTTGGTATGCACTATATTTTGAAGGAATTAAAGTATTCAAGTAGATCCCATACCTTGTTATTATATTATTTAATAAAAGGGTTATTTTTTATATTTTGAATTCCTAATTGATGAATGATTAGCTCATTATCTCGATAGACCTTCACATTCTTGACTCCTCTCTTTTTTGCCCATTGGATGCCATGAACCAAGCCTTCATATTCTACTAAATTGTAAGTAAAACTAAAGTGGGATCTAAAATAGGAGTAATAATATTTTTTTCATGGAGATAAAAGCATGAATCCAATTCCCATACCTACTTTACTTCTTGAACCATCAAAGAACATTTCCCACATTCCCTCAAGCTTAGGATCTTCATTGGTGAGTGAAGGGGTTAGATAATCCTTCCCATGTATGTAGTAAACACCCAAAATAGTATCCTCTATGAATGTTTATGGATTGATTCCATGTGTCTTAGTGATTTATTTATCAATAAAGAGATTAGAAATACCTTCAAGAAGGGGAGAAACTTCATCTTCTATGATGACTTCTTCCTTACTGATTAGATAATTTTGATTTGGAATTGTCTCCAAGTATGAATAAATATGGAACATTGCCAAGGGTTGACTCCTTATAGTCACTTTGGTTCCATACCTTGTCTTGAAATATAGAATGGACCAATCAATAGAAATTTATCTTCCTATCTTTGCAGTGAAGTCTCTTGACAAGCAAATAGAAAAATGTGTTACAAGGTCCACTACCACCACATCCTGTATGATAGGGAAGCTAGGGAAATCATGAATAAAAACATTAAAACCTTTTACCAACCCCACTATATTATTTGGTATCCCATATCATTTTAAGACACCTTTATTATGTGGCTCATATTTTAGTCCCAATTTATTAGCTACCACCTTGGGCATGACTATAGTGCTTGTTCCACTATCCATAATGCAATTGTGGACCAATTTGTCTCCCATAATGAGTGTGAGATAGAAGGGTGGAGGTTTCTCTAACTTGGTATAAGGCTTCAATATATGACATGGATAAATTTTAAGAGGCACACCACTATGCTTAGAAGCTTGAGGAATCATGTGAATGTTTGTAAGTTGCTCTTATCAAAGCTCTTTCTAACCAGGCATGTGCAATACTTCCCATAGAGATATGTTGGTCTTGGCATTATTCAATGAATCAAAAATGTTAAAAGGTTAATAATTCACCCTCTATTTCATTCTTGAATGAAATGAAGAAGTTTTCACTTATTGTGTTGTAGGCTTGACAACTTCATTCATATTCTAATGTTGTAGAAAAGCATGGCTGGTAATAGGTGTTGTATTAAAATTTGTAGCTTGGGGCCTTAGAGGGGATTTTCTTGGAGTGAAATGTGCCCCTAAAATCTCTTAGAGATATCTTATTATATTTTATGTTTTTAGAAACTAACGTGCTTTGATTCAACATGTACTCATTTCTAACTTGGAAATTCATCATTCCTATATTTTGGTTGCTCCCTTCTCCATGAACATCTTTTTGGGCTGGGCATACTTCATCTAAAGTCATGTAAGGAGTGGAATCCTCTCATGTTGCTAAATATTAATTATCTCCTCCATCATTATGCATGAATTGATCTTGATGCTATCCCCATTAATCAAAATTATCTTCTCCTTAAACTAGATTAGCATGTACTAGGATAATCACCTTTAGTAGAGGAGTAGAGTTGGGATTGTAGGCATTGGATTGCTTATTGTAAATTTTCTATCCTTGTCCCCTTCCTTGATAATTATAATAAGGTGGGGCTTTGTATCCATGTTAAGGATAATATTGATGACTGGGGGGAGCACTTTCATGGAACTAAACTTACTTGAGCTGAGCTCTCAATGACTAGATTTATTCATCCTTATCCATGACATTATCCACCTTATTGAGAAAGGCTCTTTGTTTCATATTAGCACTAGGAAATCATGTTATGATTGGATATTTAACTAAATTATGAGACAACACAAGCATGGAAACTCTTGGAGGGAGTTTCCTAGCATGTATTAAACTATTCTCAGCTTTAATTACTAGTTCATAGTGCCTAGCAAAGTAAAAATTCCCATAGACTGTAACATAACAGCTACATTCATGCCAATACCTTTGAGGTATGTGGGGAAAATGAAGCTAAGAGGGGGTCTCATGATAGGTGGTAGTCTATGCCACATCCTTTAGAATCTCTCATTGAAGTCCCTTGTAAACTAATTAGGACCTCTTTTTATAACATTCAGCTGATGAATAAATGATATATAGTCAAAAAAATTTCAAACCTTATAACAAACAATTCTCTAAAACTATCCCAACTTGTAATACAACTAGCTTCCAATGTTTTATACCAGTCAAGTGCTTTGTCTTTTACAGACATGAAAATTAACCTAATGTTTATGTTATTTCTAGTGACATTATGGGAATTACAAAAGTTAGAGATATCTTTGATATGTTTAGATGGTGTGATAGGGCCCTCACCATTAAAATTATGGATTTTTTAGTGGAATTAGGAGGGATATAGTCATATGCAAGAAGGTTTATGGAATTTTGGGTGTTAAAAGTAGGTAAGGGTTGATGTCTATCCATCTCTCTTCTCTCACCTATCTCTCTTCTCTCCCTTTGATCTTCTATTTCTTCTTCCTCTTCTTTAACTTCTTCTTCTTCCTCTCCAAAAGCTCCTCACCAAGGATCTATTAGGGCTAGGAGTGGTTCAGGGCATTGATCATTAGGAAGTGCTTCAAATAAAGGGTCTTGATAAAATATCCTAGAGGGTATTTTGAGGACCATGTAGGATAATGTATAAAACTTGGTCTAAAATTAGGGATTGACACCCTATTAAAGTCACCAAATGCTAGTCTAAGAGTATTTTCACTATTTTAGACTTGTCAAGACCAAAATTCACCTTAACATACCAATAAAACTTGGTCCCACTAGGCATGACAAAACTGTTAGGCCCAAATCTCACACCCTGGAAGAGAGTGTTCAGTCCTCTCCCAGATTTGAGTAACATGGGAACATTTCCAATGCCTATGGGTATGCCTATGCTAAAAATGAGTCTCTAGGTTGAAAGGGATAGCTCTCTAAATAATTCTTTGTCATAACAACTTTATTAAAAGGAAAAGAATTAGGAATTTGGAAGAAATGGAAAATTGTAGGAAAATAAATCCTACTCTATGAGTGGTGATGTACCAAAATTATCTTTCCACATGAATGTCAAATTCTTATGCATGATAAGGTAGAAATAGAATTATTTCTAAAGATTTAAGGAAAATAACAATAATATTTCAATGTAGAGGTAAGGCATGCAAAAAATTATGCAAGGTAAATGAGATGAAAGGCAATATTTACACATTCAAGGCATTATTACACATGTAAGAATTAATTACACTAGGTACACATTATGTGACCAGTTAGACTAAGCTTCCTTGATAGATGTGGGGGATAAAGTATGTATAAGGATGGAAGATAATATCCTACTACCACTATATTTATCTTTCACATTCAGACCAAGAAAACCCAAAAAAACTTCAAGGAAACAATTTTATACTAAATGCTCAAAGGTTGAAATTTTCACATCCCACTAGGGCTTCACCGTATGCTACATGGTTATATTTTTACCTTTCCAAATGGATGTATTTGTAGAAAAATTAAAATAATCTAAAGAGCCCTTTGCCACTAAAGGAAGGAATCATTTCTATTGGAGGTCACCATCTTTGACTACAACTAATTTTGCCAAAGATGCTTATTTTTTGTGTTCTATTTGATTCATGTCACTCTCTTGGATGCCCTTTGATTTACCCCTAAATATACTTATCAAATAGCCTCATAACATAATGAGATATTTGAGAGAAATCATAAAAATGGTTACTTCTGGAAGAACCACCTAGAAAAAACATTGACTTCATGTCTAACCTCCTCATCTCAGCGTTTTAAATGGGAAAATGATGTAGAGGAGGTAACTTTTATCTTATATCTTATTTTTACATGGAAGAAGTTCCAAGACAACATGTATTCTACTTTTCATTACTTGGTTGGCACCTTTGGATTAGTTCATGAGGGAAAGACATGGATCACTCAGACATAAATCACCCCTATTGTGTTGTCGATCTGCATAGGAATGGATGTCTATGAGCATCCTTCATCTCATTTTCCCCTATCACAAGGAGGATATTTATTTACTTGATCATGACTCTTAAGCACCGTCGATCATTTATTCAAGATTTATCAATTTCTTTACTCATAAAAAATTATAAGTGAAACACCTTAGAAATCCCAATTTTGTATTTGATTACCCATTTGGGTTTTCAAAACAACTTTACTTATAAATTTTATAAGTAAAGGGTTTGTTCAAACCCTATTTTCACTATAGTGACCCACTCAGGTTTTCTAGACTCACCTACTTCACATTGGAATCTTTGAGTTACTCTACTTATGAAGTTTATAAGTCAAGTAGTTGGATAATCTCAATTTTGTCTTTGCTAACCCATTCAAGTTTCTCATTATTCATTACTTCAGGATTTACCCTACTGGTTAATTTAGACCTTCTAGCCTACTTTACTTATATAGATTATAAGTAAAGCCTATGACAAATCATGACATGCACTATAGACCTAATCAGTTTTTGCCAATTACTTTACTTCCATGAAGAATATAAGTAAAGTAGTTGAGAAACATTGATTTTCACTATAGAGTCTTTTGCTTTCCCATTCAGGTTTCTCATCTCTCATTACTTATTTGTTTTCTAATGTCTATCTCATGATTCCAAAATTGGTGTCCTTTGACCTATCATGGGATATTAATCTTGACATCTCCCAAAATGTCATCTTGGGCACCTTCCCTATGCTTTCATTTTCCTTGGGTTTCTTTTCTCCTGAGGCCTTAATTTTCACTAGGATTTTTCCCTAGGTCCATTTCTTCCCTGAGCTTTCATTTTCCCCAAGATTTTTCCCTGGGTGAATTCCTTCAGACAAAAGGTCTGAAGGAATTTTTCAAGGTACTAGGTCAAGGGGAAAAGTCCCTTTGGAAATTTTTTAAAGGGTACTTTGGAGGAAAGTATCCCTTTAGAATACTTTTTTGAAGGGTACTTTGGAAGGGGGAAAGGGACAAAGTGACCATTCAGAAAATTTTTGAAGGGCACTTGAAGACAAAGTGTCCCTTCAAAAATTTTCTGAAGGCCACTTCTAGAAGAAAAGTGACCCTTCAAAAAAGAATTGAAGGGCAGTTGAAGACAAAGTGTCCCTTCAAAAAAATTTCAAAGGGCACTTGGAGAAAGAAAAGCAAAAAGTGAGCCTTCAAAAAAATTCTAAAGGGCACCTGGAAAAAAAGTGACCCATTGATTTGTTTTTGAAGGGAACTTTGGAAGGTAAGTGCCCCTTCAGAAATCTTTTGAAGGACACATAGGCAAAAAGTGACCATTCAAATTTTTTCCAAAGGGCACTTTGGAAGGTGAGTGTCCCTTTGGAAATATTTTGAAGGACACTTAGGAAAAAAGTGACCCTTTAGAATTTTTCTAAAAGGCACTTTGGAAGGTGAGTGTCCCTTCAAAAATATTCCAAATGACACTTAGGCAAAAAGTGTTCCTTTGAAAAGATTCTAAAGGACACTTAGGCAAAGTAAAATCTAAGGAAAGAGCCTTTTGGAGGGGGAAAGAAGGGATGAACAAGGCAAAAGAAAGAATAAAAGGAAGGAAGCAAAGGGAAAAGGAAAAACAAGAAAAAGACAAGGAAAAGGAAGGGGAGAAGGGAAAAGGAAATAAGGGAAGACAAGGAAGAAGGAATAAGAAGACAAAAAGGTATGAAGGAAAGAGAAAGTAAAGGACAAAGGAAAGAAAGAAAAAAAAGACAATGAAAAGACTAAAAAAGAGAGAAAAAACTTGTGCAAAAGTAAGAGAGGAAAGACAAAAAATATATATTTAGCCAATTTTCGCATGGGGTGAAAATTGGCTAACAATACTTACATGGTTTTAAGACCATAATTTTTTCTTATAAACACATAACCAAACAAACTAAAAAATAGTTCACTTAATGTTTAGCATGAAAACACGCAATGGGATCCATAACTATGTTACAGTTAACACAATAACTAGCCCAACTGCATAACCCATTGACGACTTATTTAATAATGAATTTTAATTATAAAGTATTTAGATAGAAGTGGGTCAGTGTGGTCATACCCACTCACCTATATCCATGCACTAAGTTGTGCTCTTCCTAATAGATTAATTATTGACTTATGCCCTTACCTAAGTACCTATACAAGCTATAAAATAGTTTGTACCGCAAAGGTGATATCAAAAAAGTTTAGTAATCAAGGTAGAGTAAGATCAGTTTCAATAGAAGAGTCATTTTATTAATCTTGTTTAAGTATAATTCATTAAAATCATAACTATCAAATAGAGATCAAAGGAAAGGGATTATTTTTAAAATCAATGCAAAGCATTTGAACACCTTTTCAAAACACAATCAAACAATTTCTAAATTTTGACACATCATATATAGAAGGTATTCAAGCTTATAATGATGTTTCAAAAACCATGTTTAAGTCTTTATTAGGAACAACTTATCATTTACAAGTAGGGTACAAGTTAAATACTAGATTTCTAATTTATCATTAATATCTTAGGTTAGATATATAATTACCCCTTTAACTTATTTTGTGGTCTTAGTTCATGTGTTTGAATTTTTTACTTAAAGATTAAATCTTCTTAAGATTTAATTCAAAGATAAATTCTTATTATGACAATATATGTTCACAATTTTTTTAATCAATTGAGAATAAGAAAACATTAGTAAGAATTTAATGATCTATTCTGAACATATAACACTTGTTCATCAATCACAAGATGCTTAACTAAGAATAACCATCTTTCTAGGAACCTACAAATGAAGTAAATTATTTGAAATATAAATTTAACATAACATGAGACTAAATATTAATGCTATTCAGTTATAATGAATTGATTTAGGAGTTTCCCATATAGTCCTAGGTATATATAACTACTTATTAATTAACATGAAAAGATTATCTTTAAGAAGATAAGTTCATATTAATTACTTAGATAATGATTCCGATATAAGATTTATTCCATAATTTTTTAAGTTATTACAAATTCTCACAAAGATATTGAACTGAATTCAATCCATTAATTTACCAATAAAATTATCAATATTTAATTTAACCAATTATGAGGTTATAGTCCAAACATTAAGGAAGTTTCAATACTTTCATTAGCTCATCCATGTAATTGATAGGATTCACAACCTTTAAGTATTTGAAAAGTTTAGTTAAATATAACTTTAAACCTCACCCAATTATCCCAATACAATGTATATCAAAAGTAAATATATCCAATAAATACTATCACTTAGCTTAAATAGGCTTTTCATTATAAAGATTCATCCAAGTAACTTTGACATATTAACCTTATGTCTCATTTCCTTATTTTATAGTAAAGAAATAATCAAGCCATATTAAATACATAATTTACATATGAGTCAAACACTAGTAATTTTATAAACAAATATCCAATTATTTTCATAATCACTATACTAATGCTTCATAAGTATTGACAAAGATATGATCACATCACCACTCAAAATGATAACACATTCAAATCAACATTTCAACTATTTATTAAAAATATGTAATCATCATCAAATATTAAATTCATATCAAGTTAGTAATACCATATAATTCAACTAGCCAAATGACCAACTATAATCATTTCATGTTACATCATTTTGTATTAAATAGAATTATGAAAAATAATAAAAAAATTCATCTATAAGAACTACATAATAATTTTAATTCATTTTCAAACACTATCATAAATTTAATTAATAATAAAAAACCCAATCAATATACACAATCTAATGAAACTAATCCTACCTCACCAATATCAATTATCCCAACCACGAGTGGCCCTAAACCACCCCAACCATCAGCTGGATAAATATTAGGGTAGCAAAGAATAATTACAGAAAGGATAATGAAATAATTTATCTTGAAATCATACCAAACATGACCAATGAAAGGAAATGAAATACATAAACTATCCCATCAAGATCCCTTAACTTGGTACTTGATTCCGATTGTAGCTCTATTCCTGAGCTTCTTAATTTATGGGTCATATTATATTTCTTAATATAATATGGCTTGTCAATATATTTAGTTTTAGTCATATTAATTACTAAATTAATATAAATTTAGGAGTTAAAATAAAATTTTTAAAGATAAGATAACAAAATTAGCCAATCAAAATAAAACTTACGTAAAGCTTTGGGTCACATTATTGACAAAAATTGACATTAATAATAATAATAATAATAATAATAATAATCACATACAAAATCATAATAATTAAAATAATAAACATATTAGTTACCCTAAATAGGTCAATGTAACCATGAATGATAATAATTTGAATTATCACTTCTATAATTAATCTAATAATTCAACATGATTTCATAAACTTGGGTCAATTAATCATAACTTAAAGATACATATAAAATCAAACCAATAAAATTAAAATAATAATATATGATACCCAAAACCCCTAAAACCATTTCAATCTTCTATGGGGATTCCCTATGGTCCTTGTCCCTCATAATATCCATGGTTCAAAATAAATGATAGGCCTTTTTCCTTTTTATTTTTCTTTACTTTATTTACTTAACCTTTACAGTACCAAATTAATGTTTTAAAAATAATAAACCAAATCAAACCCTAGTTTAAATTTAACACAACCAAGCCATATAGATTTCATAAAACAACCATCAACTTAAAAAAAAACCAAACCACCAAAATAAACCAATAGTCACCATAAAGTTGTATGGATTTTATATTATACTATAGCCAAACAATAAAACAAAATGCATTCATGTCAATATACAATAGCACAATTATTATATAGAAGGTTGTAATGGCTTCTAAATAACCCAGTTGAAACTTCAACTTCACAAAAAGATAAACATATATATTAAAGAGAAAAACCAATTGAAATCATAAAATCACACAATAAACATTTTGTATTAATAGAATGAGCATAATCCATAAAACCCATCTATGTTTTACACAAAAATAGCCAAAATTTTCCAAACCCAAAACAAATTCAAACCCAACTAATGACTTTTGAAGAATACCAATTTGTCATTCAACAAAATTATCTTCCTCAAAATGATAAAACATTCAATGACTTCATATTCCACTAACAAAAATAATGGATAATTAAAACCATGACCTCATTCTGGTGTAACCACCTTATAAATATAATGATAATGTAAACATAATCATTTCACACAAAACAAACATTACCAATAGCAAAAATAGAATATTGTACATGCTCAACCAATCCATCAAAAACACATAAACCAACCCAATGGCCCTTGTAAAGGATTTTACCTAGAATAAACCTAACTAAAAATTTACAACTAAAGCCATAACACTTTATGATCTAACTAAATTTATAGAAAATAAACATAGAATTCCAAATACATCACTTAGTTAATGGAAGTCAACCACATTATGTTTTCCTACTCTTCTCACCTTCAATCTCAAAAGTCTTATATGCATTTATATAAATCAATCACTTAGTAAACAAAAAAATACACCCTAGATAAATCTTCACTAATACTACATGGTCATCAAGACTAATGCATCTAACTATAGTTCTAGTAACATAAATTCCTCGTACATAATTGCTTCACATTCCCCTTGGTTGAGATGCGAAAAATTTCTATAGAGTTTCCCCAATCTTCCAAAACCTCCAAAACTAAATTCCAAAATGGACACAATGAACACTAATAACCAAATGAAACATATCAACCCACCTTCATGGTAATTCAAGCCAATGCCATGACCCTTAAGTCATTGGCTTCAAAAAAAACACCCATACTAATTACCATGACCACCATGCGGGTCGAGATATTAACCAAATCCCACAAGTAAAATAATGAATTAATATAAATTCAAATAAAAAAGACAAAGCATACAAAGCAAGATTTGATTAAAAAACACAAACTGTAATGCCCAAGTTCATATAAATCATAATTTTAAAGATGCCTTTATACAAGTCTAAAACTATAAAGGGTAATTTTTAAAACATTAAGTCACAACTTTAAGATAAAATTAGAATAAGATCATATTTAAAAAATCATACAAGAAATAAATAAATATGATGAATATCAGAACCACTATTGACAAAAATAATTATGTGACTAACCAGACTACTGAAGTCGACAAGCAAGGAATATATGAAAAACACACATCACTAGATTGATAGAAATGATAAAATCTATAGGAAAACATCAGTCATCAATTAGTTAGACTCGAAAAAGGATGGTATAAAAAATAATAGTATCAAATAAAGAGATGCCTGCAAAAAATAAAAAAATGAATCAAATTAACTATTAATTAAATTTATCATAGAATGATAACACACAATAGTCAATAAATAAAAAGTAATTACTAAATCATTAATATTGACAAGCTTGTCTTTACATTTAATTTCACTATTTTTGTTTATCCATTTGCTTTTCCATGGTTCTCTATTATTCGAGTCTTATCACAAGCTAGATCAAGTAACTATCCTTGTATTTAACAAATAGACTACCAAAAACATCTAGACATCCATGTATAATAAATGAAATAACAGAATTTAAAATAATACATCCAACTAAATAATAGACTAGTATGCATTAATCAATAATATCAATTATTATAATGAAATGTAATCCATTCTTAGTAATTATAATGAAAATATATCAATGTATATCACTAAGTATAATATAACAACTCAATAAAAAAATATGTCTCAAATAGTTCACATCTAGACTATATCATCACAAATAATTAAATGCAAGTAACTTAGGGTCATGACATCTTCCAACACTTGGAAAAGAGTTTTACTAGCTATCAAAATAGCCCAGGTTAATGCCACCTAAAAATAATTTCATCTTCTAGTGTATAACTTATTTCTAATATAGAATCCCATTGAACCAACACTTGGGAAATCATGTGATTCCTCAAGTTAATGTTTCAATGATCTAAGATCCTTACTAATTCCAACTGCATCTTTTCCTCTTTTGAAACATAAATATGAGTCAAATATAAAACATGAGAAGGATCAAGAATATACTTCCTCAAAAAATAAACATGAAACACATCATGAATCAAAGACAAGGAAGGTGGAAGGGCTAGAAAGTATGAAATAGGACTAATTTTCTCTAGAATTTCCAAAGGTCCTATAAACTAAGGGGCTATTTTGGAAGACTTTCCAAATTTAATTTGTCTTTTATGTACTCTAACATACATAAAAACATTATCTCCCACTTGAAGTTCATGTGGTATCATTTTTAAATCCACATAACTCTTTTGCCTATATGAGGCAAAATTTAAATTATGCCTTATAGTTTCCATTTTCTTAACATAATGTTTTAAACATCAAGACTAGTAACATTCCTATTTTCTAAACATTCCTAGACAAGTGGAGTTCTACACTTATGGCCATACAAAGATTTTAAAGGAGTGATTTTAATCACTAAATGATACATATTATTATAATAAAATTTAATAAAGTGTAAATAATCTTCCCATTTACCTTGTTGATCCATAATATACATTCTTAGCATGTCTTCCATGACTTGATTTAATCTTTTCCTCTAACCATTTGTTTCTGGGTGATAAGATGAACTAAAACTCAACCATGTACCAAAATCAATAGTTACAGTTATCTAAAATATTGGAGTAAAATATTTTGTATCGATAAAAAATAATAACTTTATTCATACTATGTAATCATACAATCTCTTTCATAAACCATGAATTAAACATAGATGCATCATTAGTTAAATTTATAGAAATGAAATGACCAAATTTTGTAAATTTATCTATTAAAATGATCCAAAACTCATAATCTCTGGTTGATAAATATCTCAATAGCATATAAATAACATAGTAATAATGAATTCTCTGAGAAGAGATGTAGTATTACTCAAGATCGCAATACAAATATATGCTTATCTCTAGGAAGAGATGTATGTCTTCACATTTTGGGTTACCTCTTCATTTATAGAATTTTGAAAGAATGGGGAGGATCTGGAAGGTCACTAATCTCGAGGGAGATTAAGTGGTTCGACTTCTAAGATTTAAAACAATACAAAATTTGAGGAATTACTATTTTAGAAACTTACTATTTTTAGACTGCACTACTAAATTGAAATTTTGGGCACTTCCATTGGGTTTTTAGGGGTAAAAATTCATCAAGAAGATATCATTCCATTTCAAAATGTTCTCCTTATTCTTAGATTTCCAATGGTTCAAATGGTGAGTCAATTGGAGCTACGGTGCAAAAGTTATGGCTCCCGAAAGTTTCATCATCAATTGGGGTGATGCTGTCACCCGAATTGTCACCTAAATTGGTGCCCGGATCATACAACCAAAATAGTATCATTTTTTATTTTAGATTTTAGAAAACTATCTATGAAATACAATGAAATCATATCCAAGTTACCTCATGGTATATCATGAGTGTACAAAAATCCTCCATGATGGCAATGTTTAGCTTTCACATGTTGGCATTCTAAACATCTAAACACAAAGTTAGAAACTTAATGTTTCATTCAAATCCAACAATACAACATTTTATGTTCATGGGTCATCTTCACCATACTTGGATGATTCAAATAAGGTGTTACATGCACTTATTTCATCAAAATATTCCTTAAGTATTCAAACTCAAGTACGTAAATTATGTTTTTATGTTTGATTAAACCATCATAATCAATTAAAAAAGATAAAAAATTATTTTCAATAGGCTCATTAGCTAAATTTTCACTTATATCTTGGATAAATTTATCAAAATGTTGTTCTAATAAATAAATTATGAAATTATTATGAATAATAGATAAGGCATCAAGATACATGTGTCAATTGAGTACATCAGCAACATGATTCTTCTTACCTTTCACATATGAAATATTTGTATAATAATTACTTAAAAATTCCATCCATCTATTCTGAAACATATTTAGATCATCTTAGGAATGTAAATATTCTAGGTTATGATGATCGAATTTTACCTCAAAATTCATACACAACAAAGACTGTTTCTATTATTTCAAAGCATGAACAATGGAAACAAGCTCAAGGTCATGAGTGGTGTAATTTTTCTCATGTTTATTCAATCTCTATAACTCATAATCCATAATTAAACTATCCTAGGTTAACATGCCACCCAAGCCTTTTTTAGATGCATCAGCCCATATTTTAAAGTTTCCATTTAAATCCAGTACAAGTATAAGTGTTAAACTCAATAACTCTTTAAGTTTTAGAAAATATTATTCACATCTAATAGTCCACATAAATTTCTTACCCTTTTACTACAATGATGTTATTAGGTTAGATAACTTAGAAACACTTTCAACAAATCATCTATAGTAACCATTTAATATAATAAAACTATATACTTCATGTACATTTTTGGGAGTAATCCATTATTGAATAGCTTTAATATTTTATAGATCTACAATAATACCAACCTTTGATATAATATGACCTAAATAGTAGATCACAAATTAAAATAAAGTAGATTTAAATATCTTACCAAACATTTTATGTTGCCTTAGCCTTTGTAATTCTAAACAAAAATATTGTTCATGATTAGTTACATTCCTATAATAGATCAATACATCATCAAAGACTACTAGAACAAACTTAACTATAAAATCCCCAAATACACTATTAATTAAGTTTATAAGTGAAATAGCTGCATTAACTAAACCAAAAGTTATTACCATGAACTTGTAATGTCCATACCTTGTTTTAAAATCTATCTTATGAATGTCTTCCTCCTTGATCCTCAGTTGGTGATAGCTTAATCTCAATTCTATCTTTAAAATGATATTTTTATCATTAATTTGATTAAATATATCATGTATCCTTGGTAAAATATAATAGTTCTTAATGATAACCTTGCTAAGCATGTGATAGTCAACACACAATCACAAGGTTCTATCCTTATTTTTTAGAAAGACCACTAGTTTACCCTAAGGTGACATGCTTCGCCTATTACTACTATTTTCTAATAGTTCTTGTAGTTAAGATTTTGACTCCTATAAATTTACCCCATTAATGTGATAAGGTACCTTAGATGCAGTGGCTAATCCTAGAAGTACATCAATAGAAAAGTGAAATTCATGGTTGGGATGTAATTTAGGGAATTTATCTAGAAAAACATTAGAAAACTCTTGTAAAAATGGGTGTTCCTCAAATGCCATTGTTATTTTAGGTGTGGTTTATTACATTAAAATAGCACACAACTTGTAACTTTTACTTACTAATTTCTTCATCTATAAGGATTAAATTAGCTTACATACTTTTAGTTTCATCAAACCTTGAATTTGTATAGGTTTTCTCAAATCATTACAAAAATATACCACTTTATTGTAACAATCCAAATTAGCTTTATGTTTCTCCAACCAATCCAAAATATTAGCCTAGGATAATATAAAAATATTCGAGATGAGATATAAATAAATTTACTTAGGTTTGGAAAATAACTTAGTCTAGGCTTACTCCCTCAAGATACTCAATAATATATTCTCTTTTATTTGAGCTAAACTCAACATCCCATCCATCCTTCAATCTCATCATATTCAACTTACAACATGTTACTAACATATGATATATAAAACTATCAGTTGCTCATGAATGAAATAAAATTGAAAAATAAAATAAAAATTTTACCTCTAGTTTCAATTAGAGTTGCTTGGAAATTAGTATTTATATTGTCAATAGTTGTATATACTCTATGATTAGTTGATTGGCTAGATTTAATATTAGGATAATATTTATGGTAGTGATTAGCTCTGCATTCCCAACATACTATAGTTATTTATGGCATCATAGTAATAATATTGGCCTCAGTGGTAGTCACATTTTGATTACCTTGAGTTATATTCCTTTTCAAATTAATAGTCTTAAAAGAATTCAAATTCTTGAAATTCTTATGTTATCCTTGAAATTTATTGAAACCACTTGTAATCCTTGTGAATTTCAAATTAGAATCATATTTATTAAATTTATTCAGATAAGGGGATATATCTTTACTCTTAGATAGTAGTCTATTCTATTAAAAATCTTGTCTTGCCTTTTATCGAGCCTTCTCTTTTTCTTCTACCCTATGAGCAGATTCAATAGCCATAGTTAAAGTCTTAGTATTAGTAATATTCACATCATGTATTAAAATTTATTTCAATCCAAACATATAACTAGTGAATTTATTCTCTACCTCATACATGTAATTAACATGATGCATCAGATTCAAAAACTTGTTTCCATACTCATTCATAGTCATATTATCTTGTTTCAATAGTTGAAAATAAGTGATTTTATGTTCCTTGAAGTTGGAACTAAAATACCTCTTAACTTTTTTGAAAGGTAGGCTAGGCAAGAGTCATTATTTTATAACCTTATAAATCACATATATGATTCACCAAAGATATTCATCTCCTACTAATTGATAGGTTATCATTCTTGCCTTCGCATTAGATGACATATTATGCACATTAAAATATTTATATAGGTGTATTTACCATGCATCAAATACATCACCCAATTAATTATCTAAAGAGGTTGGTGGAGTTAAAATTCTTCAACTCCTTAATAATATGATCAACCATATTACCAAGATTATTCTAATGTTTTGATTCATCCAACTATCTTTCATCTCTAAATAGAAGTTCATCATCTAGAATATATTTTATATTAATCAGACCTCTCTTCTTGGTGTCCAATTTTATTTGAAACATTGACTAAGAATTAGTTTTGAATGGAATTTAAAACAATTATAATTCCATTAAAAACTAATTCTTAGTCAATGTTAAGGGTTTTTTACTCATGGTTAAGGCCATCAACATTATTGTCAACATTATTAAGAGGTGGTTCCTCTCTCTCTCAAGAATGTTGGCCCAATGACCTCTTCCTATACCTAGATTACCATTTATTGGGTTATTATATGATAGTATAGATCTTATCCTCATCATCCTATGGTAAAATAAAAAACTCAATATAAATCAATAGGAAACAATTCCCAAAGTTCCATGGAGAAGTAAATTGTGGCCTAATACTAATATTTCATGACCACAATTTATTTTATAAACACATAAATTAAAAAATTAATAGAAAAAATCACTCAAATTTTAAGAGAGAAAAATTTAATGAGATCCATAATTTTGTTACATCTAACATAAGAACTAGATTAAGTGCATAACCCATCAATGGATTCTCTAATAAGTAAGTTTAACCACCTAATATTCAGATAGAATTGGGTCAACATGGTCATACCCACTTGCCTATATCCATGTACTATGTTGAAACCTTATTAATGGAGTTATTAATAACTTATTCCCTTAATGGGTACCTATATAGGCTATAAAATAGTCTATACATGAAGGGTAGTGTTGACCATTTTTTTCCACAGGCCAAAATGGATCAACCCCTTGTAGTTATAATCTTGTATAGGGGATTTTTATAATGTTATAAGGTATGTTGTATCTTATTTTATGTCATTTAATATGACATTATAATTTTTTTATGGTCTAGCTTAGTCCTTATGTCTTTTGGTGTCTTAAGGGTCATTTTAGAATCATATATGCAAGTGGTAGATTTTTCATAGTGTTGAGCTATTACAAGAGCAATTCTAAAAAGCCCAAGTTTGCACTTGGGAGATATTTAAAATTTTTGATAAGTCTGGGAAATTTTTATGGAATGTTGTCTAAAGTAGGGATCCTTTAGACTTATTTATTTTGGGTAAAAGTTCTATGACAATTTTCTTGAATACCTAATTATTTCAAGAAAATTGTTTGCATCAAAAGCCAAGTGTCAGATTTATTTTAAGAAAATTGTCCACATAATTTTCATAGAGGCATAATTATTTTAAGGAAAATGTCTAAATTTTTTTTGGAGGTATATTTTTTTTGGATGAACTATCTAAAACATAAGGCCCACAAAATGTGGTCCAAAATAAAAATCCTAAAGGGTATGTTTATCAGTAAAGCATCCCAAACAAAAATCTCAAAGGGTATTTATTTCAATAAAGTGACTAAAACAAAATGTTTGAAGGGCCATTGGTTTGATAAAATATCCTATATGAAAATATTGAAGGTTATTTTATTGGGAAAAGTGCCCTAAATAAAAATCCTTAAAGTTCATGTTCTTTCATGAAAATTGTCTAAACAATTTTCCTGAAGGGTCATTCTTTAGCAAAGTGTCATAAATAGAAGTCTTTAAGTGTCTCTTTTCGATAAAATGTCCTTGACAAAAGTTTAGAAGGGTTACAAGTGTCATCCAAATCAAAAGGTATGTAGAAGAATTAAGTATGAATTCTTTCAAGAAAATTACCCCGTGATAATTTCCTCAATGACCTCATTTCTCATAGAAATTTTGTCTACAAGAAAAAATCTTGAAGACATGAATTATTTCAAACATTTTATTCTCAATCATTTGTTCTGAAGTAAAAGACTAAGTACGATTAATTTTGGGTAAGTGACTAAGATACAAAGCTTGAAATAAATGTCTAGCAAAAGGTTTGAAAGAAATAGTCTAAGGAAAATGGTATACATCAAAAGGTCAAAACACAAATTCTAAAATAATTATTAGGAAGTAGAGTGATGTTCATGCAAGTGTCAAAGTTTAGGTTTATCATTCATCCATTGGAGCTTAAATTTCATTGTCTATGGGACATCAAATATGGTCTTTTGGATGTCATTTGATGGTCTTCAAGATGTCAAATTCAAGCCCCATAAAATAATCATTGAAGTTTGAATATATCAATGATGATCATGTAGATGTCAATTTTGAGCTCATGAAATAGCCATTGGAATTCAAAAGGCAGGATTATTGATCAAAATTCAATCGTACAGGATATCTAATGGAAAGTAATGACTAATAGTTTAATAGGCCTAGGTAGATCAATGGCTCATGTTTAATTATGAATTTAGGTCTAGTGACATGCAAGAAAGTCAATGATTCAAGGATATTAAAAGGTCACTACATGGCATAAGTGTGTGAAGCAATAGACTGATAATAGGATCTTGAGATCAACATGTGATTGACAAGTGGCATGAATACATTCAAGGTGACAAAATATTGATGGAGCATTTTAAATGATGAAAATCAAGATCAATGGTAAGCAAGGGTCAAATAGGTCAATGAATCATGAATATGAATGCATAGGTGACAAGTGGAAAAAATGTGTGGGTCCTGACAGAGGATCTACAGATTGTGTTAATTCACATTAGGTGGATTAATGGAATGAGATAAATTAAATGATCAAGGATCTGATGTATTTTTTGATGGCCAATAAGATTAAGGTAAGACCAAGTGACTTTGACAAAGTTAGACAGTAATTTTAAATGAGGCTAGGTAAATAAAAGGTATAGATTCAAGTTTGAGCATAGTTGAATTCAGACCAGAGCTAAAATTTTGAAGGATGCCACTAAGTAGACATGTAGACTTCAATGGTTTCATTGTTAAGACCAAATACATGAAAGGGACCATTCTCCTCATTATTTTATTCCATGGAGAGCCAATAACGAGTAGTTATCACTAGGAAAAAACCCTAATAGATTGATCTAATTATTCTAACCGCATTGATGCTGAAACCCAAGTTAGAATAACTTGATGACACCATTGTAACCCTTAGGAAAAATCAATGAGGGAATGATGTAACTATGAACCACTTGAGGTGAATTCAATCATTAAAATGGTATAAATGAACATAATTTATATAAGTAATTTCAACTATAGTTAAAACATTCAAACTGATTGATTCCCCTTTTCAAAACCAAGGCTCCCTTTTTCTTGCTTATTTTATTCTATAAACATAGAACTTCATCTATTTTAAAAGAATACCACACCATGTATGGTGAGGCCCTACTAGATTGATGTTATATTTTTCCTTTGAATATTAAAACAAGTCTATTTTTTATTTTTGAACAATTATCTAAGTCTACAAGTGATGTATGGTGATGATAAGTGATAATTATTTATCCTTCCTTCCCTTATCCTTTTATGTTTCAGTAAGAGTTCCTAGTCTAACAAGTCATATAGAGTCTAGTCCAGTGTGTAAATATTTTTTAGGTGTATAATTATCCTTAGAGTGTGAAATTTACCCTTTGGTTCTTTTTCCTTATATTTTAGCTCACATATCACCTCTATATTGAAATACTCATGTTAGAATCTATTAAAGCTTAGAGACTAATCTATATGATTTATTTCATTATGGTAGAAATATGATGGTCATGTGGAAGACATTTTTGGTGCATCACCTCCTTTAGAGTGGATTTAATTTATAAATTTTCTAATTCTTTTCCCCATAAGTAAGCAATAGTTTAAGTGATAAACAATGCATAATACATTTAGAGAGCTAGCCCTTAAATCTAGAGGCTTATTTCCAATATATGTACACCTGCATAATTGGAAATGTTCTTATGTTACCCAAATCTATATTAGGTCCAAAAAAACTCTTCTAAGGTGTAAGATTTTGTGCCAATCATTTTGGCATGCCCAATGGGACCCATTATCTTCAAGATAGCCTGTCAAGGTGAATGTTGGTCTTGACAAACACTAGTTACAAATTGGTTTGCTACTCAAGATTTGGTGACTCCTCAAAGTAAATATGGTTTCAGACCATTATTTTATTATAATTTTCCCCCCATAATTCATGGTCCTCACTAGGTCATCATCTTATAGAGCATCCAATCCTATTAATCCACCCATTTAGCTTGAAATCCCTCGTTTAATTTAGTATCCACAACCTAATCTTCCATTTGAAGAATGAGTAGATTTTTTTAGGGAGGAAGAGGTGGAAGAGGTTGAACAAGTTTAAGATCTTGAAGAAGACATGGCTAGGCCTCATGATTTCCCTACCTTCAATACTAATAATCTAATCCAAATTCATGCATATGATGCCATCCCTCATAATTCCATAAAAGGTGTGCTACATTTAATGCTAAAAGTCATATCACACCTAGTGATGATATTATAGATGTTTCTAACTTTTGTAGTTTCCATAATATTGTTCGAGAGAACTGTTGACCAGTTTGACCCTACAGGTCAAATTGGGACCCCTATAGGTAAAAACTTGATATTTATATATTTTAGGGGGATAATATTATGTCATACGGTGTGTTATACATCTTTTTATGTCATTTCATGTCATATTATCCTTGGTCAATAGTCATTTGAATCATTATGTCCTTTAGAGTTAATTTAGGGGTCACAATAGAGCATTAAACAAATTATATGACCTCCTTGGGAAATTTGAAGGTGTTAAAAAGTTATGTCACATCCCACATGTCATAATAAGTCTCAAATAACTATTTCTAATTGAGAAGTGGTAGGTTTTTTAGAAGAAAAAGAAATTTTATTGGAAAAAGGTGGAGTTTTCTTGAGGCGTATAGACTTGTATGACCTCTTACAACTAAGGAAACTTTATAAGTTCCCTTGGTCTTCCACACATATTATATTAATTATTTTTATCATAATCCCAAAGAAACTAAGAAAACCACTTCTCTCTTCTTCCACTAGGCTTGGTAAGCAAGAATGGCCCATACATTTGTGCTTAGTATGATCAATAGGGAAGGTTTCAAGAAAAAATATACTATGAATGTCTTTCAAAATTATTCATATTTCATTTGATGTTTGGTTTCAAAATAATGGTGGCCTTTTATTTATAAACCATTCTTTAGAAGTTGGCCTATCTAATTTCCTTGCCAAGTTGTGCACCTTACAGGTTTTGTTCTTATTTTAGATAGTCTATGCAACTCATTGAGTGAGATGGATTATAGAGGTATTTTAAACCCATATCACATGTTCCCCATACTTTTTTCAGTTTTGGAGTTGTTTTTATGATCCAACTGACTTAGTTTGTAAGGAGAAGTGAAAGAGTGGAGTTGCAGTCATTTTTTCCAATTGCTAGAGATTTATTCTGTGTTATAGTTCTATATTGATGTGAAGTGATGTAATTTTGCTTCTATATCTTATTTTATCATATTTAATGAAAATTTAAACTTCAATAATCATTCCAATAGCCAACAGAGCAAAGAAAATTCATAAAATAGCCATCTACAATAATTGTATGGCCTACCACTTCTTGAAGGAGCATGGAAATTGTGTTTGAGTGCCCTCTAAGGTTTGGAGGGTTTAAAAATTATTTAACACCATTTTTAAGAGTTTTTAGAATATTGGGTGGTAGTATAACCTTGAGGAGACCTTTCAAGTAAACTTGTGAAACTTTGGGATAATTTCCCTAAAATGGTAGAATAGAGGTCTAGGCCCTTTTTTGAGGTTTCTCTTATCAGTCTACATTGTGTTTTAAAACCTCCTAATGTGTTTATGTTAAATCTCCCACATAATAGTATCACATTTTAAAAGGAGGAACCTATTTTATTTAGGGAGCATGGTCTTCAAGAGCCTTCAATATGCCAATTAGCTCATCGAAATCATTTAGTGATAACTACAACAGTCCAAGCTAAGTGGATTCTCATAGACATATGGTGTAAGTTTGGTGTTGGAACTAATATATATGACTGTATTTCATTTGGAATCACATGTTGGTAATTAAGTGAACATCAAAGTGAACCATTAAAGAAATTTGGACCTTCTAGCACACTTCCAATCTGTACACTATTGGCAATGGCACCTATAGCCCATTGAGAAGTTTGTTAAGTCATCAAGGCATTATGTAGTATAGGAATCCTTCACTAAGGTCTATTTATTTTAACATATCCTAATATCCATCATATAAGATGATAGTTCTCAAACCTACACTAGGTACTTCAAGCCTGAGTCATGAAGTCAACACCTACAGCTATATGGAGGTGAAAGAGTGATTTAGAGTGAAAACTCAAGAGGGATAACTTTGAAAGAATTTATTAAATCTTATGAGACTAGGATGACATCAAGATACCTCATGCGAATTATAGGATTGGTAGAGACAATGGTTAGAACATTAACCACAACATCATAATGAAATACTAATGTGAGAAGATTTAGATTAGATAAGTGTATGTTTAGTTAGTACTTTGGTCTCATGTGTGACATGTAGCTATTTGGTATTCATCAATAAATTTTTTGTATCAAATCCTTTACGATAGTTTAATTTCATTTTTCTCTCTCCCTTTTCCTTGCAAGCATAGGTGTAGTAGTGATCCAGAAGTGGTACATCAAGGAAGACAGCCCTATCTAGATAGTCACCTCATTCTTAGGCTACCCATATCCTAGAAGTGTTTAATTGTGCCACTTGGATGAGGATAATTGAAACATCTCATCAAAGGGTGAAAAAACAAGTGATAATAGTTTTTATCATGCTTGATGGGAAAATTAGTATAAGAAGTTGAAATATTTTCATATTTGTCTTTCAGCACATTAGCCTTAGAAGGCATCTATCTAAATATTAAGGGCGACTCCAATATTACATCAACTAGTTAAGCATCCTAGGTATTCATTTTGAATATTTTTGATAATATTTCCTTGTGTTCTTCCTTTGTAATGATGTCTCATAGATGGTTTTGGTGTTGAGTATTGTTTTACACAAGTTGGTGAGATATATCAAGCTTCTGGTATTCCCTGTTAGCCTTGCCATGATCCTTACTAGCTCTAATATGACCCTTATTAACCTTGTCATGAATTATATTAGTCTTATAACTAGCCTTCTCAATATCTTTCTCCTCCTAGTCATCCTAATCACTTCTCAAGTTAGTTTATTTCAACTTTCAAGAAAACTATCTTGGGCTATGAGAGGTACATGATAGATCTTGACACACAAAAGGGACATGGTAAAGATATTCCTAGTAATCTCATTCATAAGGTGAGAGATGCATTAGATTTGGTTAAAATAAAGTGGGCACCTATTGGGAGAGTAAATTAGTAAAGGCTCATAAGTGAGATGCTAGATGTGAGTGCATTGGTTTCATCCTTAGAAGATAAGATAACAATTCATGAAGAGAAGCCTTACCAAATCTATTAGGCCTCATATCCTCCTCCTTAATATTTCTATCAATCATACTTAATTCCTAGTCATAAACCCAATCAAACTTATCAAATTCATTCTTTTCCCAATCAACTGGAAGAGAGAGTTAGAAATACAAACCTTGTTTTTGAAGAAAAACTTTATAGGAAGATTGAGTTATCCAAAAATTAGATGAATCGGTTCATCTTATCGTCAAAGGAAGTGGAATCTAAGACCTCATTTCCCTCTCTCATTACATCTGCACCTCAAGAAGAGACTTTTATATATGAGATTCCAAGGTGGAGACAAGGTGAAGAATCAAAGCCTAAGGAGATCCAGAGTTTCTTGAACACTTCATCCACTCCTCGAAATGTATCACTGCCTCAAGAAGAGATTCCTAATCCTAACATTATAAGCTATAATAAGGTAGTGGAATCATGGGAAAAGAAAGGGGATAAAATCCTATATAAAGAGTGTGAAGTTGAGAAAGAGCTTGATCCTATACAAGCCCCTCCTACCCTTCCTCAAGAGACCTCTTATTTTCCATGTTATTTATCTTATACTTATTATCCCCATGATGATGCCTATAAAATTCAAGAGATATTTTTCCAAGAGAAACTATCCATGAAAATTGTTGAGTCAGGATATGATGGAAGGTTTAGAGTAAAAAAAATATCCTATGCCTAAACATACCCCAAATCAGATTTCAATAAGGATATTTTCAAATGGAAGGAAGAAAACCACACTATTTTAGCCCAAGTTTTGCTTCCCCTTCCTTAAGAACTCCCAAAAGGATCCCCTATAATTCATTCTTAATCTGATGTTGAGTTATATGTGCCACTTCCACCAACTATCTCATATTTTCCTCACCCCATCACCCTTTGACTTGATGGAATTGTGGTATGGGAACCTAAAGAGGAGAATTTGGTTTAGGATAATTCAAAAAAAAATATTGAATAAAGTATATCTCTTTGGTAACCTCATTGGATTATGTCACCTGATTACAAGATACCTAGTCTTGGCATCACCAAGAAGGAGAAGGAAATTGAGGATCTTACATCCCTTAAGAACCAAAATCAGATTATAATATTTGATATACAACTTGAAAGTCCTCAATAGTTTCTAAATTTTTAAGAGGAAATTAGTCCTTGTATTGAGTCTTCTTGTTGTGTTGATAATGAATAATGCCTTCCTTGTGTCAAAGAAGAAATCTTGTATGAAGTCCTTTTGGATTATAAAGAAGAGGATGAAAGAGATTATCTTGTTGTTCTCCTTCATGATGCTGATCAAAAATAAGATAAGGACTTGTGGTAGTAATTTGTAAGCATTTGTAATGAGTTTTATCCTTTCAAGGGGTCTACAACTTTGTAGAGCTCATTGCAAGTGATGGTAAATAAGATGACATTTTTTAGAATGACATAGGTGAGCCATATCAAAATTCACGTTAGTATTTGAAGGTAAAAAAAAAACTTATATTGGCTTCAATATTCCAAGGGAAAGTAAAATACTCCTCTTGAAATCATACCTACAAAGAAGATGCAAGTTGATCATGAGATGAAGAGTGGGTAGCAGTATGAAGTATGTATACAAGGCCAAGTTTGAATATGGTCTACTTGAGAGCATATCAATTAAAGTACAAAGAAATAGGTTTGATCTACTAAGCATCCAATTTTGGGAGCAACATGCTTGGCACTATGATTCATCTCTTGAAGAAGAAGATTCAATGAACTTTTGTTTTGATCCTAGAAAGGAAGTATGCTTAGTTTCTAGTTGTACATAGTGCTTTTTTTTCAAATTTTCCCTAATTGCCTTGAACACATGTGTTTGTGTGTGTCTTGTTAGTTTATCTGATTTATTTTGTGTGTGTCCTTTGTTTTATGTGGTTGAGGTAGTCAATTGGTCTTATTTTGATCAAACCTTGTTTTCAAGTATCAGTTCTTCTTGTTGCATTTCAAAATTTAGATGAATCTATAATCCCAATGGACCGATAAGGCTACTGATCTTTCATATAGCAGGCATACTACCCCTATGTGTTACCAATTTATTGACAAAATTTGACCCTATAGGTCAAATTGGGACCCCTATCAGTAAACAATTGATCTTTAGATGTTATATGGGGATAATATTATGTCATAGGGTGTATTATATGTCTTTTTATGTTATATTATACTTAGTCATTAGTCAATTTAATCCTTGTCTTTTAAAGACATTTTGGGGGTCAAAGTAGAACATTAAATGACTTATATGGCCTTATTGGGAAATTTTAAAGTTTAAAAACATTATTTCTCATCCCATGTGTCATAATAAGTCTTAATTAATTGTTTCTAACTAAAAAGTGATGGGTTCTTCAAAATAAAGAGAAATTGTCTTGGAAAAAGGGGGAGTTTTCTTGAGGTGTATAGACTTGTACATCCTCCTATATCTAAGTAAACTTTAAGAGTGTCTCTTGGTCTTATAAACACTTATTATAGTTATTATTTTAATCATAATCCCCAAGAAATAGAGAAAAATTCTTCTCTCTTCTTCCACTAGGCTTGGCAAGCAAGAATGGCCCATAGGTTTGCGCTTAGTATGACCAATAAGGAAGGTTTTAGGAAAATTAATATTGGGAGTTTATTATAAAATTATTTATATTACATTTTATTTTTGGTTTCATAATAATTTTGGCATTTGATTTATAAACCATTCTTAAGAAGTTGGCCTATTTAATTTTCTTCATAATCTGTGCACCCTACAAGTTTTGCTCTCCTTTGAGTTGGTGTGTGAAAACAAATGAGTAAGATGCATTTTATAGGGTTTTTAATCCTATATCACATTTTACCCATAATTTTTAAAATTTTGGAGTTTATTTGATGAGCCAATTAACTCAATTTTCAAAGAGAAGAGAAAGAGTGGAGTTGTAGTCATTGTTTTAATTGTTGGAGATTTATTTTGTGTTATGGTTCAAAATTGATGTGAAGTGATTTATTATAAATTATATATCTCCATTTATCATATTAAATTACAAATTAAACTTCCATAATCATTCCAATATCCAAGAGAATAAATCAAATTCATAAAATAGCCATCTACAATAGTTGTACAGTCTGCCACTTCTTGAAGGAGCATGGAAATTGTCTTTGAGTGACCTATAAGGTTTAAACGGTTTGAACATGATTTCAAATTATTTTTTTAGATTTTTTAGAATATTTTATGCTATTATAACCTTGAGGAGACCTTCCAAGAAAACTTGTGGCACTTTGGCATAATTTCCCTAAAATGGCAGAATAGAGGTATAGGCCCTTTTCTGAGGATTCTCTTATGAGTTTGTATTGAGTTATAAGACTTCCTAGTATTTGTATTTTTAATATCCCACATAATATTATAAAATTGAAAAATTAGGACCCTATTTAATTTAGGGATCATGGTCTTCAAGAGCCTTCAATATGCCAATTAGCTCATTGAAATCATTTGGTGATATCTATAGTAGTCCAAGATAAGTGGTTTATCATAGACATATGGTGGAATTTTGGATTTTTGTAATAATATATATGGAATTATAACATTTGTAATAATTTTTTGGTCACTAATTGAACATCAAAGTGAACCATTAAATAAATTTGGACCTTCGAGCACACTTCTAGTATATATACTGTTGAAAATGGCATGTACAACCCATTAAGAAGTTTGGTAATTCATAAAGTTATTATGAAGTGTAGGAAGACTTTAATGAGGTATATTTTGTTTTAACACATACTAAATCCATAATATAATATGATTAGTGCTCAAGTCCACACTAGGTACTTCAAGCCTGAGTCATGAGCTCAACACCTATAGCTATATGGAGGTAAAAGAGTGCTTTAGAGTAACAACTCAAGACGGATAAATTTGAAAGTGTGTATTGAATATTATGAGACTATAATGACATAAATATACCTCATTATAATTATAGGAGATGTAGATACAATGGTCTCAATCCTAAAGCATGCTTACATAGGATTTTCTAGGCCAATATCCACCTATAGCCAAGGTACCCTATCTTATGAAGTCAAGAAGTGAAAGTGCCTAGTATGAGTAAGTTTACTATTTGGACAAGTATGACAAAAAATTATGAGATTATAATAAGGTATAATACATTAATAATAGTTAGGGATGGTAGGTATCTTCTCTTTGGTTCTATTTTGTGGTGATAGTCTACACACTTTTCTTCCAACACTTTAAGTTGATAAATGGTGGGAGTGATGAACTTAGAGGTTAAAGAGTCTTATTATTACACTATTAAGGTCCTCAAGTATTAATTAAAAGTTTTATAATAATAAATAAATAGATAATGGCATTATAATCATATCCTTGGGAGAATGGAACATAGAAATGCTAACACAGACCTATTTTAAGGGTTATTTTAGAGAGTCTCGGGTATTTGAGGACCAAATTAAAAGAGTTAGAATTTAGTTTTATGTAAAAATATTCCTTGGGACTTGAGTTATCTGTTAAAAAAGTCATTTTTTCCTATTAATAGGGTAATACACCTATGTTCTATCTCAGAGGCAGAGTACTCTTGAAGAACAACAAGCCTATCTAAAAAGTATGAAGAGAGGATAAGGTAAGTGAATGAGTTAGAGAATGATAAATCACTAAGAGAAGATTTTTAGAGTTCAATGAGGAATTAAAAAAAAATAATAAACATTATAAAAGGAAAAAAAAAATCAAAAAGGTGCCTTAGGCTTTGAAACATGTAGGCAAACCTATTAGGTCTTGACTAGGCCAAAGCTAAATGGAGGATCAGATTCATTTCTAAACTTAAGTGAGCACTATAATGGATTGAATATTTTTATTTGGGTGAAATTATATGTATTAAATAATATATATTTCAAATAAAATGTTTTAATAATGCATCACATATTTTATATGAGAACCCTGCATATTCAGTCCCTTTTCTAAGAAGTTTGTCTTGGAATTTGAAGGAGTTTAGGGGTCAGATGACCTGATTAAGGGATAAAAATTAGTATATATATATATATATATATATATATATATTTAATAATCCCATAAAATATTTAATTGGTCTATAAAAATATGGAAAGTTCCCTCTATTTTGTCTCAGATAGAGGGCACTCCCCTTGGGTGTAAACTGGCAGGTTTTTGAGATTAAGGTGAAAATGCTGGGCAAAGTGATAAATTAACCTTTATAAGAATTGTTATAAGTTGGTTAAAATATAAAAAAACTTAAAAAAACATTCCTAAAGTCTTGAAACTACACAATTTTTCCAAACCTGAAAGAGTTATAATCAGGCTTGTCAAGCATGATTAAACCTAGAGAACAAATGAAAGGTCATTTCAATTTAAAAATTTGATAGAGAAATCCAATGTATTTTTTCATATTTATAGGCTCATAATAGATGTTTCAAAGATATTGGAATTTAGGTAAGTCATGCATAAAGCCACTTTTGGCTCAAAAATATTCAAATCCTATAGGAAATGGAGAAAAGAGCTTGATATAGCAACTTTGAGCATTCTCATCCCCTCTGAAGCTTTGCATGGAGGCCTAATAAATTTGGAGATGTTAAAAATGGTATTTAGATCAATTATTATATATATATTTTTTAAATTACAATGTCCCATCCACATGAACAAATATTAAGAGCCTAAAGCACCCAAAACCCTTATAAACCCCGGTTAATGCCCTGACTGAGAAAGCAAGGTTAGAGGGATATAAAAATAAGATATAATGGAAATTAAAAATATTTATATATATAATACTCTCCAATGACCCTTCCCATCTAATTGAGGTGTTTCATATCTATCCATACAGGGTATATAATTATTTTTAGACTATTTTGTGCATTGTATAGGTTCTGGGAGGTTTCAAGAGATGAGATAAAATTTGGATGAAATATAGAGACTTATTATAACTCACTATAGTCATTTAATTTTTAATTAAAAATTTTAAGTGTGCCTATTATATCTCTCATCTCAGCTAGTCAAAATTGTCATAGTGATGATGATAGTGAGAACTTCTAGTGGATAGAATTTTAAGGTCCACCTGAGAAATATAAAGCCATGGAAGAAATTTCCAAGTGTTATCCACTCCCTTTCATATATTTTCATGGAAAAATAAATCCAATTTTTAGGTCAAGTGTAAGGGGTGATTGAAAGGGGAGTTTCTTTAACTATAGGCAGTGATGGCTTACTTCTAAAAGATTTTAGGTGATTAGGAATTCAAAAAATGCATCGAAAATCATTTATAAAACTCTTATCTCTTATTAAAATCATTATATCTATCCATAATAATTTTTGGGATGTTAAAATAGAGGTGAATGATGAAGGTAGTTTCCTCATGCAAAATGAAAACTCTTATGCCACATTTCAATAATCTCATGACTTAGGGTGACACTTTTGCCTCCTAAATTTTCATGATTAGTTTCACATTACTTCCTCATACACATGTAACTAATTTTATCAAATTTAAAAGTGTCCTTCTGACATTTGGAATTCTCTCTTTCTTCTCTCTCTAATGTTCTATAATAACTAGCCATTTTGGTCTTTGTAAAGGATTTTCCACCTGAGTATGGTGAATCCCTACTCATTTACATACCATAGATAAATAAATACTATTAATTTTACCTATTATATTACTATTTAATTAAATTATTTATCTTTATTATTGAATACCATTGTTTCTTTAGCATTGTTGTCTCATTCTCACACCTATTTACAACTTTAAATCTTCTTCTTATAGGTTATATGAAGTGTTTTATAAAGTGTCAAGGTTGAGTGTGTTATCATATGAAAATAGTTCCATTATAGTCATCTTGTCTAGTATTCCTAGCCTAAACATTAATCATAACCTCATAATGAAATATTGATGTGATAAGATTCAAATTAGAGAACTATATGTTTAGTTAGTCCCTTGGTCTCATGTGTGACATGCATTTGGTTGGTAGTCATCAATCAATTTAGTGTATCACCTCCTTTAGGATAGTTTAATTTAAATATTTTCTCTCCCTCTTATTTGAAAGCATAGGTGTAGTAGTGATCCAAAATTGGTACATAAAGGGAGCTATCCCTATCTATAGATTCACCTCATTCTTAGCCTACCCACAACCTAGAGGTGTTTCGATTATGCCACTTAGATGAGGAGAGATGAGACATATCCTCAAGGGGTACAAATCGAAATGATAAAAATAACATTTCCATTAGACTCCTTACCATGTCCCTTAAAGGGAATAATCTTCATTGGTATAGAACTCTAGAAGGTGGATGCATCACAACATGGGATGAGTTTAGATTTTTATTAAATTATAGATTTGGAAATGAAAGTGACCATGCTTCTCTCATTAATCAAATCAACATGATAAAGAGGGGACCCAAAGAAACAATGCATGAATACAATAAAAAATTTTAGAAGACTTGGCATAGGTTTCCTCCTATGAGGCCACCTGTTATATTTTTATTCCCTACTTACTTAAGAGCCATTAGGACTGAAATTGTTATCATGTTTTAATCTATGGGAAGATCCAGCCTCCCTAGAGGACATGATCTTTCTATCAAATATTAAAATAATCTCATCCAAGCTATAAGATTTCTACCGAAAGTGTCTATGCCTCTTTTGTATCATTATTATGTTAATACTCTAGATGTAGCCCAAGTTCCTAATGCCAATATTAAAACTAAGGTGTTTTCTAGGCAAGTAAAAAATAATGTTGATTGGAAAGCAAAGCTCCTAGCCTTAGAGGCTCAAAAAGACAAGATAATGTGAAATAATTTTCATATAATAACCCTTACCCCTATCATTAATATTATGTTTAATAATATATAAGAGGAAGAGGCTAATGGTATCCTAATCCCAACAAGCCTTCTAATACACACAATCCTAACTCTACCACTAATGTAAAGGAGATGGTACCAAGTCATATAAATTTTATGTAGGGAGAATATTTGTAGTAAGACCAATTCATGGATGCCAATCAGAATGTAAAACAAGATATAGTGGTTTAAGGGGTAGTTACTCCCCTCCTATCAAATGAATATTAGGTGATAATGCACGTTAACGAGGATTGGCAACCTCAAGGAGAGATCACCAATTTTATGGTTGAAGAAAATTTTGTGATAAATCAAGGAGCCTCTATTATATACAATATAATGGATAAGAATAAAGCTCTATAAGTTGGTAGAAGCATTCCTATAGGCTCATCCAATCCTTTTGTAAGGAAGTAAGGTATGACTGCAAGTGTGATAGTTCTAAAAGCTCTTATACCTCTAACAAGTCAAAATGTGGTAAGGTATGTTCAAGTTTCCTTTATTCCTAAAGTTCCAAGTTGTTATTTATCTCCATAGACATAAGAGAAGGTGATTACTAATTATCTAACTATAGTGGATTCTTTAAAAAGTGCCAAAACATTTATCTCCTTATGAGATATCCTTCATATGCCTGGCCAAAAAGAATTGTTACAAAAATAATTTTCCATTATTCTTACTAGTCAATCATTTTCAAATCAAAGTAATAGTCATGTTTTCCTTTAAAATTCTCCTAAAACTATTGTTTAACTATCTACTAGGACTAATAATAATCTACCATTTTACCGCACCCTCATTATATGTGACAAATTGGAACAAATTGCTTAGTTGATAGTGGATCATCTACTTTTATCATGCCCAAAGTTGTAGCTAACAATATGGGCTTGAAATATGAGCCACATATAAAAGGAGTTCTCTAGATAAATGGTACACCTACTAAGACCATAGGGATAATACAAATCTTAAAGATTTTATTGCATGATTATCCTAATTTTTGTATCCTTCAAGGTATAGTTATTGTTGACCTCCAAACTCACATTGAAATATTCCTATCAAGGGACTTCAAAACCAATATAGGTGGCTATCTCTTAGCTAAATCATCTTTCTTAGATTTTAAGACAAGTTATGGGACCAAGGTGATAGTTAGAATGCAACCTCTTACAAGATTTCATATTTAACCTTATATTGAATCAAGTTCCAACTTGAGTTATGTTATTTATGAGAAGGAGGAGCCTAATATAGATAGTGGAGCTTCTAAACTTGAAGGAATTTCTATTTTTTTTTTAGATAAATATGATGTAGATGCATATGGACATGATCCTTATTCACATTTTAAGTAGACTGATCTTGGGACATACATTATACATGAGTATCCATTTAAAGAAGTTGAGGTAAGTGTAAAAAATTCTCATGTTGTTGAGTGCAACTATATGACTCATGGGTATGATGATCATAGGTTGATGAACCCAATTAAGCACCATAGTGGGAATAATTATGTTTTAATTCCTACCATTGATGAATATACTCTAGATGGTGACACTTAGGAAGAAGTGGAGGATGACTTATGGATAAGATTTGAGGTCAAATGTCAAGAATCTAATAAGATTGGTAATATTCCTTTTTCTCCCAATAAATGTATGTCTAATCAAATTTTTTATGAAACTATTGAGTATGATCTCAGGTGTTATACAAATTATGAAAGCAAATGGCACATTTCTCAGGAAGATGGACATCAATATTCTATTCAAGAGCCTAAAGTTCTAGAGGGACCCAATAAGGTCAAGATATAAGCTATTGTGCCTAAATAACAGCTAGGAGATCCATCTAGCATTGATCCATGTTTAGAAGTTTTGGATCATAATGAATAACTTGATACCCCCAAGTGTCAAGTATATCCTATGTAAGAAGATAAAAAGGTTGAGGCAAATATCATCATTCCTATTCTACAGTATAAGGAATATATATCAAATATGGTAATGATCAAAAAGATTGTAGCTCCAACCAAGGATTTTAGAGATAAATAAATATCATTCATAAGGGTCCTAGGAAGTTTATTTTTAGACCTAATAATATTCAAATGTGATAGGATTCTTGATCACCTACATATGCAAGTGATTGGTGAGAATCATGATGCTCTTACTAGGTTGCATTCATGGAGTGATAAAGATGCTAAGGGAACCATTTTTTACCTTGTTTGAGGTATAATCAAAATTTTCACATCTAGAGGTCAATATTGTAAATATTAGGTTAGGTGTGTGTTTCTTTTTTTGTTGGGTTGTGTTCAATAAGTGCTCTATAACACAATTATGTTTTTGCATGGTTCTTACCCTGTGTGTTGTTTCTTATTTGTCTTTCCTTGTGTTTTATGTGTTGTTCAAGGTGACTCCATATCTCAATGGAAAATATTAGGAAACTTTTCATGGCATAGCAAGCATTCTACCCTTTTGAAATTACCAAAGATGTTGACCATTTTTTCCCATAGGCCAAAATAGATCAACCCCCTATAATAAAAATATTGTATAGAGGATTTTTATAATGTTATATGGTATGTTGCAGCTCATTCTATGTCATTTCATATGTAATTATAATTTTTGGTCATGGTCTAGCTCAGTCCTTATGTATTTTGGTGTCTTAAGGGTCATTTTTGAATCATATATGCAAGTGGAATAGTTTTCATACTGCTAAGTAGTTGTAAGAGCAAGTCTAAAAATCACAAGTTTGTGCTTGGGAGATATTTCAAATTTTAGATAGATGTGGGGATGTTTTTTTGAATATTTTCTAAGGCAATTATCCCATATACTTATTTATTTTAGGTAGAAGTTCCACAACAATGTTCTCAAAGACCATAATTGTTTTGGGAAAATTGTTCACATCAAAAGCCAAGTGTCAAATTTATTTTCAAAAAATTGTCCACACAATTTTTCCAAAGGCATAATTATTTTGGGGGAAATGTTTGACAAAAGTTTTGAATGAAGATTTATTTTAAACAAATTGTCTGAAACACAAGGCCCATACAAATTGGTCTAAAAAAATCTTGAAGGGTATGTTTCTCAGGAAAGCATCCCAAAAAAAAATCTTGAAGGGTATTTATTTTGGGAAAGTGACCAATTTTTTTTGAAGGGCCATTTCTTTGACAAAATGTCCTATATAAAAATCTTGAAGGGTATTTTCTTGATAAAAGTTCCCTAAATGAAAAGACTGAAAGGTCATTTTCTTTTGGGAAAATTGTTCAAACAATTTTCTCAAAAGGTCATTCTACATAAAAGTGTCCTAGATAGAAGTCCTGAAGGGTCACCTTTTAGGAAAGGGTCCTAAACAAAATTTTCAAAGGGTCATAAGTGTCGTTCGAATCAATAAGTCCATAGAAGAAGCTATGTATGAATTCTTTTGGGAAAATTGTCTTAAACATTTTGTTCACAATCAAAAATTCCAAAGACAACAATTCTTTTGGAAATTTTATCCACAAGAGTTTTTTATGAGGCCAAAGACTAAGCATGACTGATTTTAGGGAAAGTGGATGATATGCAAAGCTCACAACAAATGTCTAGTAAAATGTATGAAAGAAATACCCTGAGAAAAATGGTCCATAACAAAATGCTAAAACATAAAGTTCAAAAGAATTATTGGGAAGTATAGTGACATTTGTATAAGTGTAAAAGTTTAGGCTTTGTATTCATCCATTGGATCTTAAATTTGATGGTTTATGAGGTATCAAATAAGTATATGGGACATCATTTGATGACTTGTGGGACATCAAATTCAATCCCCAATAAACAATTGTTAAAGTTCAAATATCCCAGTTATGGTCACACATATGTCAAATTTGAGCTCATGAAATATCCATTAGAATTCAAATGACAGGATTAATGTTTGAAATTCAATCATGCAGAAGATCCAATAGAAAGTGGTGACTAATAGTTTAATGGGACTAGGTAGATCAATGGATTACATTTAATTATGGATTTAGATCTAACAATATGTGAGAAATTCAATGAGTTAAGAAGCTTAAGAGGTTTCCATGTGGTATAAACATGTGAAATAAAATACTGACATCAATATCTTGAGATCAATGCATGATTGACAAGTGGCATGATCACATTTAAGCTGATAGAAGATCAATGGAGCACATTTAATCATGTAAATTAGGATCAATGGTGAGTTAGGTTCAAAGAGGTTAGTGAACCTTGAGTATGAATGCATAGGTGATAAGTGGCATAAGTGCATGGGTCCTGATAGAGGATCTACAAATTATGTTCATTCACATTAGGTGGATCAAAAAAGTGAGATGAATCAAAATATCAATGATCCAAGCTAGTTTTTTATGGCTAATCAGATAAAGGCAACCCTAGGTGACTTAGACAAATGTTGACAAAATAATTTTTGACTGGGCAAGGTAAATAAAAGGTATGGATCCAAGTTCGAGCATAATTCAATTTAGAATAAAGATAAAGTTTCAAAGGATGCCATTGAGGTAGACATTTATACTTTAACAATTTCATCTTGAGGACCAACTACATGAAAGGGACCCTTCTCCCCATTGTTTCACACTATGGCAAGCCAATGAAGAGTAGTTAGCATTAAAACAAAGCCCTAACAAATTGATCTGATTATTATAACCACATTGATGTTGAAACACATCTTGGAAAACTTTATCCCACCATTGAACCATTAGGGATGATCAAGGAGGTAATTATGTAACTATACAACCACTTTAGGTGACTCAAATCAATCAAATGGTCCGAATGAGCATAATTTATAGAATCAATTATAACTATGGTTCAAACATTTGAACTAATTGATTCCCCTTTTCGGTGCCAAGGATCCCTTTCTCTTGCTTCTTTCCTTATAAAAATATATCTCTTTATCTATTGTAAAAAGGTACCACACCATGTATAGAAAATCCCTACTGGATTGATGTTATATTTTGTCTTTGAACATAAATACATGTATGTTTATGAATTTTGAACAATTGTCTATTTTTTCAAGTAATATATGGTGATGATAAGTGATAATTCTCTATCTTTCCTTCTCTTATCCTTTCATGTTTAAGCAATATTTCCTAGTCTAATAGGTCATATAGAGTGTAGTCTAGAGTGTAAATATTTTTCAAGTGTATAATTGTCCTTGGAGTTTATAATCTACCCTCTGGTTCATTTTCCTTATGTTACTACTCACATATCACCTCTATATTTAAATACTCATGTTATAACCCATTAAATATTAGAGATTAGTTTTTATTCTTTGTTTCATCATGGTAGAAATATGATGGCCATGTGGAAGATATTTTTGGTGTATCACATATTTTAGAGTAAGTTTAATTTATGCATCATCTAACTCTTTTCCTCATAAGGATTAGTTTAAGTTATAAATATTTCATGATACATTTATGGAGATAGCCCATAAATATAGAGGATCATTTCCAATATAGGTACACCCACATACTTGTAAATGTTCTTGTGTTGCCCAAATCTGGAAGAGGCCTAAACAACATCTTCTAGGGTGCAAGATTTTGTGATAACAAATAGTATTAGAAAAGTTTAGTAAACAAGTTAGAGTAAGATCATATTCAATTAAAGAATCATCATACTAATATTTATTAAGTATTATTTCTTAAAATCACAACCATTAGATAGATATCAAGGAAAAAGGACTATTTATAAAATTAATACAAAGCATTTGAACAAATTTTCAAAACACAGCCAACTACTATCCAAAGTTTAGCATATTAGATACTAAAGTTATGCAATATTTGAGGGATGTTTCAACAACCATTATTAATTTTTTCTTAGGAAAACCTTATCATTTACAAGTAGGGTACAATTCAAGACTATATTTCTTAAGGATCATTAAGGTCTTAAGTTAGATCTATAATTCCCCCTTTAACTTAGTCTATGGTCCTATTTTATCCATTCATATTATTTATGTAAATATTATATCTTATTAATTTTTAACTCTAATATACATTATTATTATGATAATATAATTTCACAATATATTTTATCAATTAATAATAAGAAACCATTAATAAAAATGTAATAATCTATTATGAACATATAAAACTTGTTCCTCAATCACAAGATGTTTAGCTAGGAATAGACATGTTTCTAATAACTTACAAATGAAGTAAATTTTTGTCAATGTAACTGTAACATAACATGACATTAACTATATATTAATGATATTCAATTATAATGGATAGATTTAGGAGCTACCATACATTTTATGTACATATACGTACTTAAAAATTATCATGAAAAGATTATCTTTATGGAGATAAGTTCACATGGATTAATTATGTAATTATTACTATATTAAATTTATTCCATAATTTATTATGATATCAAAATTGTAGACACCTGAAAACTACACATGATAGTTTTTGAGGTCATGCTACCTTGGACCCTTATTTGACCTCATGTCTAGTGGACCACCTAGATCATTAGGCTCATTTAGAACTTAACCTCATAAAATCCTAAACATAACACATAATTTAATTCACCATTTGTCTCAAAATATCCTATAACCTTTCAACCACTCATAATAAGCCTAACTATTGATGGTTGGCCTAACCATTGATGGTTATGCCCCCACAACCTACTTTAAAATTTAAAGCATTACCATCTTTATGAGAGATCAACATCTCTCATAATGGAAATTTATCTTTAAATAAAGATTTTAAATCTATGAAAACAAGCGACTTTATCATTTGTCAACTTAGTAACTTCCCCCATTCTCATATAGTAACTTCTTATAACAATAGAAGAGAAGGAAGTGAAAGGGGATCCACAATCAAGTACTTTGCATTCAAGTTATCTTTCATGTATCCAACATCCTCTTATCTAAAAATATCATTGGTGACCCAAATCTCTATTGGAATCACATTCTAAGGCTTAAAGCACTGTTACTCTAGCCAAATTAATTTAGGATCCCTTCACCAAGATTTAGGTTATTTCTTCCTAGCCAAAGAGGAGTTCCCACATTCATCCAGATTCATGTGTGCATTCTACCAAGTATTCTTCTACACACCCTAGTAAAATTAATAAATGAGGAAAATAAATTGAAACATTTTGGCATCCCTAATGGGACCCAGTTCCCCTTTTCTTCCTTTATTATTTTCTCATCGAATGAAATTTGAAACTTTCTTTTTTGGACTTAAAAAAAACCATCTACATACATAGACTATTTGCTTGTTTGAGCTCACTTAGCTTAATTAAAAGCATCATAATTGAATCTTAGTGCACTTATTTTACAAAAAAAAAAAACACTTTCATAAAAAAAACATCTAAACATACCAAAGACAAGGCCCGACTAGGATTTCATCACCTAATGACAACTTTACCCCTTATCATCTATCCTACTTGCATTTCAACACCAAGGGGAGAACCAACTCAATTCTCTAGTTGAGTATAAACTCTAAACTCATTATATTTTGGCTAACAACCTGACACTCTTATCATTGTGGGACCATGAAGTGAGGGGGTAGGCCCTAATATCAAGCCACGTATTGAAGTTCAATATAAATTCTCTTTATTGAGGCCTTAAACAACCTAAAACTAGACTTATATTACCTCTTTAGTACCCAATTTATATGCCAAATTATTCTTCACACTCTCTAAGTCATAATCCAAAAGTGATCCAAAAGGAATCCTAAGATAAATGCACTTTTAGTGTATGCATTGATTACTATGAATTATTTTTGGTTACTCTTTGTTTGAGGTGTGAGTTTCATCATAATATACCCCAATTTCTCATAAGGTCTTTACTAGACAACAAATGATAAATCAAACCAAATAACCACCACCATCCTCTTTTTCCTCCCCTTAGTTATTCATCTTCCCAACCTCAGATGGATTTGATTAAGATACTAATGGACAAAATGACTAACTTGGAATCATCTAGTTCTATATCTCATAAACTTTTATCCTATCAAAAAATTTGTAATGAACTTATCCATCCATATATTCCCATCCACTCTTATCATTCTCAATTAGAATCACCTAAATTTTACAAATTCCAAGGCAAGGATGATCCCCAATAACATGTGAGATCTTTCTAACATTCTTGTTACTTGATCACATATGATGATGCTCTCCTCCTCTGAATCTTCCTAATGTCCTTATCAAGACCCAACCTTGATTGGTATAAGGATATTCCTATGCACTCCATCTTCTCCTTTTCCCAACTATCCCAAATATTTTTAGAAAATTTCTCAATAAACATAACTAAAATGGTTTCCATAACTAACCTCTATTCTATCAAACAATTTGATGGTAAGTCAATTGTTGATTTTGTGACTAGATGGAGAGGCCTCATCAACCAACTTTCATTCACTCAAAATCAAATTGAATTAATTAATCATTTATCTAGAGGTTTTTCTAATAATATTACACCTCCTCTTCAAGTTCAAACTTTCCAAAAATTTGATGAGGCATTCACCATGGCACAAAAAATTGAAAACTAGGCCATTGATGAAGGGAAACTAAAACTATGAAATAAGAATTCTAATTTCAAACCCAATGACCCTCCCTCTACCAAAACCACCAACCAATATAATACCAAGGCAAAAGCATCCAAAAAATTGATGGTTCTAAAAATTTCCCCACCTCCAACTGCTAACCAATCACATCAAAATAATTATTCCAAATCTTCTTGTCAAAAAAATCAAACTCAAAACCTAGCCTCTCTAAGATAATATACTCCCATTGGGTATTTATATGCATATATTTTAAATAAGTTTCTCAAGTTCAACCTTATACAACTTCCACCAATTAAATCACCCCAAAAATTTGATTCTTCTTACCCTATACCTAGGTGGTATAACAAAAATGACCATTACACCTTTCACTAAACTTTTGGACATGACATAAATAGATGTAATACCTTTAAAATTCTTTTCCAAAACCTAATTTATAGTGGAGATCTCACATTTGATAACCCTAATTTACCTATTAATCAATCTCTTGACATTTTCTATAAGGCTTTCCCAAATCATGCTCCTTCTACCCAACATCCTAGTAGTAAATGTGAATCATCTAACTCCCATCAAACACATATAATCAATGTTATAATTAATGTGCCCATTAATGAAGAGATAATTACATCTATCACCCAAATAGAGGAATAAACTACCTCTCTCACTCCACTTAATACAACCATAGCTTTATTTACTCCTTTGGTGGAAACACCCAAGGAAATAACCATTAATTTGACTACTTCTTCCACTCTTCCAATCAAAGTGGTAGAATCACCTACTTCTTTGAATTCCAAATCCAAGGAAGAAACCATACCTACCTCTCCAATTGTATAACCATATATGATCTCTTTGGAATCCATTCCTTAAGAGACCATTATCTCATCCACCAAATCACCACATTTAGACCCTCCCAAAAAGGATACCAATATTGAAAACATTCCTTCTTCTCCACCCAAGGGCTTAATATTTGAGACCAATGATCAAGGAAGTACACCCATTTATAATATCTTATATAGGTTAGTCTAAAGTTTAGTGTTCACATCCTAACCTAACTTTGAGAAAGCCACCTTTTGGCATAGACTTAACCTTCCTTATCAAATAAAATTTGATTCCTCAACTTTTCTTGAGTCCACACTTAAAACCATTATTACCACCCCATAAACTACCTCCTTTAAATTCATTAATGAACCATCTCAAACACCTCCACATAAAATTACCAAGTCACCTTATGCTTCTTTCACCAAACAAATCAAGAACTTAAGGATTATTCCCACACGTAGTCATGCTCACCCTCCTTTGAGATTCGAATTAACTCCATAAATCCCACCAAATCCAAATATGATTAAGTCTCTTTAGAAGGAAGGACTACCCAAACCTCCACCACAAAGTTGGCCCATACCACCTCCTTCCAACCTGCCTTCCATTTTAGGACTCCATCCTTCTACCATCCTTATTTCCTATTATTCTTCTAAGAAACCATATCCTTTTTTCTACCTATAACCACTAAACATTATAGTGATTAATCATTCCTAACTAACATATCCCCATATACTTTCCCACCTATAACCAAACCTTGTACATCTAAGTGTCCAACCACCAAGTTGATTATATCCAAGCAAACCTAACTGAAACCATGAACTAAAATCATTCCTCCAACTACTAATTCCATGAAGAAGCCTATGCCCAATAAAGTTATCACCCCTTAAATCCAAAACCCCTTACCTAAAACACCTTTGCTAGATTCCTACAAAACTATTTTACAAAGTTTATTGAAAACCTCTTCCATTAGCCTACCTCTAATCAAACATTTTGACCCTAACCATCATAAACCAACTTGGTTCAATGATCATTTGATTTGTCTTTACCATAGGACTCCTAGACATGATACCGAGAACTATAAGGCTTTCTAAACACTTATCCATAATATTTTGAATAAAGATGATCCGTTAGAGGAACATCTATTAAGTCCATCATCTACCCCATTACCTAGCTAACCTATCCAAAAATCACCTACTCCCTTACCCTTATTTAAGAGAAAAGAGGAAGAACTAAATCAAACATCAAGCCCCCTTATCCACACCATTCATATGGTTACCCATTCCCAGGCCAAACATAAAGATAAGGAGAAAACCAATGTAGTTATTCCATGGACTTACCCTTAGACCTCTCAATTGGCCAACTAAACCCAACCATCTCTATATCCACCCTTTCAACCCTCAAAACCCAAAGTATCCATTTTGGGAGTTACACCTCTCAAAATTACTCAATTTATCTAATGGCTCATGCTAAAATAACTTCACTAAACACTAGTGAAAATGAGCCTTTATGATCTAACCAACACCTCACCTCAACATCACCAAACACTAATTAAGGATATATATTCCATATAGCTTCAACTAGATAATCCAAAACCTCTTTTATCCTTTAACAGAGCCCTCTACCAAGCTAACCTTGTCACCTTTTAGGATTTAGAAACCCTACCTTGTCATACCAAAAATCTTGATTCCCCACTCTTCATCATAGCATACATTAATCAAACCCATGTCAAAAGGGTAATGATTAATAGAGGAGCTAGTATTAACATCATCTCCTTCCATACATATGACAAACTTTAGTTCCCCAAAAACATCATATCGAAGAGTATAATATTCCTTCACTTTTTCAATGATACCCTAGAAACTACCTTAGGGACCGTGGTGTTCCACATCCATTTGGGACCCTGAACCCTTCCCAAACTATTTTATGTCATCGAGGGAAATTTTTAATATAATGTGTTACTCAGATGCCCTTGGTTTTGTGTAATTAGTTACATCCCCTCAACCTTACTCCAATACATAAAATTTGAGACTGAGGGACAAGTTATTACAGTCAAAGCTGATCCTAGTCCCTTTGCCTCCTACAATATGACATATTAGCCTAATGACATTCTTATTCCTCCAACCACCTCATAACTAGCTTTTAATCAAACCACCTCATCACCCACCATCATTAAAATTTCCCCCCACCATAATGATGAACCATCCACTAGCTCATATATTCCTTTGTCACAACTTCCAGTGGGAGACCCCTTGCAATCAACATTTCAGTGACTCTCAAGGGGGAAATATCACCTTTTCACTTTAGATGCCTTTCCTACTCCACATGAATATGGGAATATTTAAAATTTCCCTTCCTATGACCCCAACATTGAAACCATTATCAAACAATTAAATAAATTTCATTTATGGGGATTTTATCAGCCCCTTCTATCTTTTGCCCTTTTATTACTCCATGTATTCAACCCTTCACTTTTGACTTTTATTACCTAAAAAATCTAGATTTTTCCAAAACCTACCTTTATCAGTGCATTTGGAAGGGATTTTCTCTTGGCCTCTATGAGTAGGGACCTCATGAGTTGCCTATTATTAAAACCCAAAAACCTCATGGTTCTTCGGTCTTGAGTTCAAACCACCAAAAGAGCCCACATCATCAAAACCCATTACTACCACCTTAACCAACCCTATCTTCCAAATCTAAGGACTTTTTCATCATCCCAACTAATTTTTTTTATCTACACTATTATTTTAGGCTCCCTAACCTATCACAAGGATGGCTAAACTAAAACCATTCCTCTCATTCACCCAAAAATGATCGAACACGATTCTCCCACCATCAACACCATCTAACATCAAGATGATAAATCCATTATCACCTACCTACATGTGGAGGATTATTGTATCCATAAATATCTTCCTCTTGAGAACCAAACCATGCTAAATGAGTCAACCATTGATTTTAATTTTTGTACTTAGGAGGATCTTTGTAATGTCAAAATTGGCCAATATTTAAATTCTATGGAGCAAAAAGATTACCCTTCTTTCCTTCATGACCATAGCATAGCATTTTCTTGGTATTATTAAGACCTGCTTAGAATTGATCCTTCTATTACTCTCCATAACATCATCACCATCTTGAGGTTAATCTAGTTTGGTAAAAACATTTTTGCATGCATCCCCACATAACTCTTCTTATCAAAGAATAAATTCAACACCTCTTATTTGTTAATTTCATCCAATCCATTGACTATCCAAAATGGGTTTATAACATTTTTCCCATCACTAAACCCACATGGGGACTTTGCCTTTTCATTGAATTTCATGAACTTAATCTCACCTATCTTAAAGATGAATTTCCTCTACCTAATATTGACCAACTTGTTGATCTCATGGCTGGTCATGAAATTTTATCTCTCATGGATGGTTTCTTAGGAGATAATCATATCTTTATTTCACTTAAAGATCAACATAAAAATTCTTTTATCAATTAATGGGGAACCTTATTCTATAGGGTCATGCCATTTGGACTAAAGAATGTAGGGGCTTATCAGTAGGCTATGACCTATATCTTTCACGAACTCATCCATAATATTATATAATATTATGTGGATGATATCCTAAGGAAATCCAAACATCACCATGACCATCTAACTATTATCACTATCATATTCGAATGATTAATCCATTACAATGTCAGGCTCAATCTTAAAAAGTGGATCTTTAGAGTCTTATCAAGTAAACTCCTTGGCTTCATTATCTCTCTTCATATAATTAAAATAAAATAGACCAAAGTTAGATCATTTTGGAGATGTTGCATCTTACCAACCTTACCCAAATCTTTATCTTTCAAGGCAAACTTCATTCCATTTGACTTCCTCTTAACTATCAAACAAATGTCGACCCTTCCACCACCTCCTCAAGATGGATGTTTCTTTTAAGTGGACCACAAAATTTCAACAAGCCTTGGAATCAATCAAGGAGCATATTCTTTCTCCACCCATCCTCATTTCTCCTAAAGAGGACTAGTGCTTTTATCTATATATATATACCACTGATCATTCCTTGGGAGCTATGCTCGCTCATTGTGATGAACATACTGAAGAATAGGCATTCTACAATATCAACCACACCTTAATCAAATATGAAACCCGATATACCCATCCTAAAAAAAATTCCTTGCCTTAGTTTTCATATCCTCAAATCTCTATCATTATCTTCTTAATCACAATACTTATGTCATCGCTAACACAAACCCTCTCAAGCGTATGCACTCTAAACCATATCAAAACCAATGTATGGATAAGTGGCTCATTATTTTAGTAGAGTTTGATCTTGAGTTTTTTACAAAAAGGTCCAATAAAGGATAGGTAATTAATGACCAATTGGCCAAATCCTCTCTACCTAAAAATCAAACTCTTCCTCTTACCTTCCCATATGAGTCTATAACAACTCTTAGGAACCCACTTACCAAATGACCATGTTTTTTAGCATCTCTAAATGCCAAAATGGTGGGGGAATGAAAGTAATCCTTATTCTCCTTAATGGAGAAACTCTTCCCATTTATTTTAAGATCTACTTCAAATTCACTAATAATATATCCAAATATGAAGCCTTGGTCATAGGTCTCCAAACCACCCTATCTTTGGGGATCACAACAATCAACATCTTTGGATACTCTCAACTCATCATCAACCAAGTCAAAATATTTTATCAATGAAAAAATGATGTCCTCTTTTAGTATAAACAACTTATAGAAGCACTCTTGACATCATTTTATCATTACACCATCCAATCCATCCCTTGATCAACCAACAAATTTATGGACAATGGCATCCCTTGCATCCAAAATTCCATCTCAACTTTCCAAATCCAAACTATTTATCACCATACACCATTTTGTCACACCATATTATATTAGATATAATCTTCCTACCATTTATAGAGTGGAAACATCACCTTTCAACATTTGGTATGATCAAACTTTCAATTACCTTAACCTCAACAATCTCCCTCTTGATCTTTTGAAGAATGCCTGGAGAGATTTTACTAAAGGTACCTCTCATTACTCTATTATAGGAGGAATACTTTATAAAAAAGGTTTTTATGGTATCCTTATCCATTATATATGTATTCATGAGGATTCCCATGCCAACAAGGAAGTCCATGATGGCATTTATGGGGGATACTTTACTGTCTTGGCTATCACCAAACTCATTCTTCACCTAGGCTACTATTGGCCCACACTTAATCAAGACTATTGTAAATATGTCAAAAAATGTATCAAGTTTCAACAACATGGTAACCTTCATCACATACCTCACCATGGTCTTTAGGTAACTCAAGAATATTATCCCTTTTCACAATGGGGCCTTGACCTTATTAGAGAAATCAACCCTCATTCTTCACAATGACATCAATATATCATCACTGCTATGAAATATTTCACTAAATGGATGGAAGCCATCCTAATTATATCAACCAAATCCTAAAATATCATTTAATTAATCAACCATCATATCATCTATCACTTTGGTGTCTCCCAAAAAATCATCATTGATAATGGTAAGTCCTTTAAAAATAAGAAAATCCAAGAGTTTTGTGATGTTTTTGGCATCAACATAAGCTTCTCCTCACCTTATCATCAATAAGACAATGGATAGGTAGAATATTCCAATAAAACATTCATAAAAATTCTCACAAAGGTGGTCAATGATTCTGGTCAGGATTGACACCTGCATATCCTTTTCACTTTATGTTCCTATCACACTAGTATCTGAACCACTACGGGTGCTACACCTTTCTCTATTATCTTTTGAGCCAAGGTAGTCTTGATTCTTGAAGTCAAAATTCCATCACTTCACATATCCTTTAATGAAATCATCTCTAAAATCAATGATCATTAATAATGCCTTATGTGCTTAGAACTTCTTGATGAGCATCACCTTGTTGTGGTCAATCATCTTTGTGTCTATCGATAGTGAATCAAGTGTGCATATAAAAAACATTTAAAACATGACATTTCAACATCCATGACTTCATCTTCAAAGAAAATAAACTTGTAACTAACATGGAGAAGTTGAAGAAAGGGAAGTTTACTTTTAATTGGTTAGGACCCTACATTATAACCCATAAGTATAGATTTAGTAGTTACTATTTGTCCTCTCTCTAAGGTAAACTAGAACCTGAGCCAATTAATTATTTTCTCAATGTCCTTTTTATTATTTAAAAGGATCTTACTCACTTCTATGTCTAAATTCTTGGTTTATGAGACTTTTACCTCCTCTCATCTACATTTTCCTTTATCCTTTGGGAATAATTTACTACAACATAGAACCATGTGATTCATCTATCACATAGAAAACCTAATCCTTAAGTATGGGTAACCTGAATCTACCCATAACATGGTTCTTATGGATAATTTTCATCTCTCAATAGATGGAATCCCATGATCAATTATTTCTCAAATCATTCCTTTCATTTACCAATAAATTTTTACGCTGAATTCTTGCCTCAATATGGGTACACCCTTAATCATAAGAAGACTTGTCCATGTCTAAATTCACATTCAAAATCATAGCATTTCAAACTACTCCCTTGAAGGATAGTTTCTTAATAATTCAAATTTGCTTAAAAATTAGACTACTCCCTTGAAGGACAACTCTTACAAATAAAATTCTAGACCACTCCCTTGAAGGATGAATAAACACTAATCATTTGTAGCTTACTGCATCAATTAGCTTCAACCACTTACTAAAATAGCAAAAAGCAATAAATAAAACTCTATCAAAATCAAAATAAGTAGGCTATAATTAGCTCTTAGAAAGGCATTTGTAAACTTCCCACATTGATCATACTACATTATATCCCACAATGCCACAATCAGTTCCTATACATATCATTGGTAGACTTCCCACATTGATCAATCTACATCTCATAATAAGCCATGGACTTGTCTTCTACAGCTCTTTGGTCACCTAAAGAACGGGAAAGCTAACTCAAATTAGGTTACCATTTAATATTCACCCTCCTACCTATCACCCACATTTCCTTCACTTCTCTCTAAACTCAAGGGACTATGAGCTTACATGATACAAAGTGATCAAGACACCCTTTTTCTCAATAAAAACATGCTCTTACAAAGCACTTGATGGGCTTGTGTTCACTAAGTCAATCCAACTATGGTTTCTTATTATTATTTTTTTACTAATCAAAGCATCACACCTCTTTCTTATCCATTTCTTGGGACATGTGAACATGTGTGTCTTTATTTATTGAATTTTAACATGATCAAACATTCTCATGACAAAAAGAATATTACACCCTCTCCTACCATAACATCAAAACAATACCAAAAATATTATCATATCAAGTCATACCAGTCCATTAAATTATCGCATCTTACTAATAAGTCATTTTCATGTCTCAATTCATCAACAAAATCTCATCCCATCCATTTTTTAAACTAAATTAAATTAAAATAGTCTAGTCACCACATTATCATTATCATGCCTAAACTAGCCAACCAACATAAACATAATCATAACCAACCTCATCATATCAAAATTTTATTATCAAAGATATCTTGACCATTATACACACATATGCTCATAATCAACATAAACATCATAATCAACATAATTATAAAAATAATCACATCATCATCATCATCATCATACCTAAACTAGAATATCATTAACAACATAGGCATAGACCATAATCATGATTCTAATCACCAAAATCAACATCACATCATAATCCTCATAAACATAATCATAACCAACATACTCATAACATAATAATCATCATCATCATAATACAAAATAATACATGTCACTATATATGTCTCTCTCACAAATACATCTTACCTCATTGGCATGTAGGTTGGTATCAAATTATATACAAAAATATATATATATTATACAAATATCATAGCTCAAGACCCTAGGGTACAAGAACCTAACCAACCTATACCTACCCCATGATATGGTGATGGACCCCTTGATGTACTTTCCTATACTAATATTGATGCTCACTGACTCATAGTGGCTATTGATAGCCCCCATTCTAGGTTGGCCCTATACTCCCCATATCTCATCGCATGTAGTAATTGGGATAACACCATAGCCTCATATCATCTAAGCTCCTCCATGGTGGCTAGATATCATATCCTTAGAACTAAGTTAGTTTGTCCTCCTCTTACTATGGCCACCCCAACTCTCTATCTTAAAGAGTCTCTCTCCTACATGACCAACCCAAGAGTAAATCTCACCTAATTTCACTCACCTATCAAAGTGGTTACTTTCCCCTATAAAGTGACTATTTATTCTTGTAATGCAGTTACCTAGGTCTATGATGCTACAAGGGATACTATTTTATAATCATCTTACCCTCCACCCTATATCTATACAAGATCCATATGGGATGTTGGTCCCCATCTCCCTATCTAAAATCCATAACTACATACCTGGCTTGGTATCATCCCATGTATCCATCACTAACTCCCACATCATCTATGGTGTCTCTCATTAGAATCTCCTCATAATCCAACATAATAAGTACTGACTATGGATCTAGTAGTGGGTACTATGTATCTTCTATCTTGTATTAAGAGACATCTAGTAAAATACCTTGTGCTAGCCCAAACTACCTCCAAACTTGATCCACTAGGATGTACTTAGTCTCACCATCCCATCAACCATACACCCAACACCAACTCTATAATGAGAGGGTGTGCTACTTATACCCTATCTATATAATGTCTAATACTACCAATCCCTCTAGAAAATCTCAAAACTAGTCTATATTAATGGCTCCACCACCAGCCCCTACTAGTGCATAATCACCTCACAATTTCATAAAACCAAATTTATAATATGTAGGTGTATAACCATCCCAAGGTAGCCCAAATGGTCTTAAAACCTGTATGTGATCATATTCCCAATAATGAAGTACAAATATGACACTGATCCCATTTCATCTCTACACTCTAAAGTCTCAGAGCTCTTTATATATTTGCACAAGCAACACTGGGGCCCATCTAAATATCATACCCTCTAGAAGCATCTCTATCAACACTCCTAATAGAAAACATGTAAAGTGGATTCTACTCAAATATAATACCATAAATTATTATATACCCATCATCATCATGGTCAAAAGACATCTATCTTGTGGGGCCCTTTAATATAATGGCCCATAATAAACTCTACCTGTATGGTATCTTGCCTTGATTGAATCTATACCATATAGCCAGTCTATGAATTAATCTCACTTATCACTCTCAATGTGGTATATAATCTTCCCTTGAATTATAAACTATGTGATCTTATGGATATCCTCTAATAGTATCAACATCTCCCCAATTGGCAATAGAAATGTGTTTGTGGTAGGATCCCATCTCTCAATGAGCACCATAATCATCACCTCATCTTGTGGTAGGTGCTAGTAATGACTCATGGCCCCTATGCCAACATAATCCATCTACCTCCACTTCGAATCCATCATCCCATCTTGAACCTCTAAAAATATCTTTAGGACTTGCCCCCTCATCTGGATTTGCCCATAGGTCTACAAAATCTAGTCATATTAACATCAACATTTCTCATCTTACCTTTATATTTCTCACCTATTTAGCCTACTTCATACTCTATAGTAACTTAATTTCTCTTCATTGCACCCTCATAACCTTTGATACACTCTAACAACAACCATTAACATTTAAGCATTACCCCCAACTTCATCTCTCATAAGCCTACTTTATCACATCTCACCAACTTTAAGTGGCTCTTTCTCTTAAAATCAATCCCTATACATTTTACAATATACACCTTTCAAAACACATTTGAACCTTTACAATATGATCATCAACTATTGATGGTTCAAAGATCCATTGAAAATCTAAAATCAATCCCTATACATTTTAGAATATACACCTTTCAAAACACATTTGAACCTTTAAAATATGATCATCAACTATTGATGGTTCAAAGATCCATTGAAAATCCTTTAGACCCTTTTACCCTTGGGGTTGACCATGAATGGTTGGGTCTAACTAGTGATGGTCATTAACTGTGACAATCAATGGTAAAACCCAAACACCTATTCTTCCTCACCAAAACCAAATTCACCTTAAAAATAATAAAACTACCACTTACTCTTAATCTCATAACCCTTTTCATCTACCCCAAACCCACTAATTTCATTTGTCACTGACATTTTTCACAATTTTATCAAACCCTTGATTTGTAACATCATGATATGAAGTCATTTTGAAAACCCATTATTTCCCCTTACCCTACAACCAATTTCCTATATATACCCCAACACCAAATCTCAAATTTCACCTACTCTACAAATTTTAATACAAACCTTACCTCATTCTAGGATTGATAGCATGGCCAAAGCCCTCACACCATTGCATGCCTACATCCTCATCCTCCCTCCATCTAGCATGTGATCAACTAATCAACTACCTCCCCCTAATCATTATCCCCACTTAAAATTTTCTAAATGCCAAACTTTCCCAATCACTAGACAATACTCGATAAAATCAATAATGGCACAAGTAAAATCCCTTTTTACTTTTATCTTGTGGATTTTTAGGGTTACCTCAACCATCGATGGTCAGAGCGACCATTGATGATCAACCCTAAAGGCCACCATAACCATTGATATTTAGGTTCCCTCATCTTTTTTCCACCTTTTTCAATAATGACCCTACCTCATCAAACCTCTATCCTGGCTAGAACTAGATTTGGCCTGAAGTTCTTCTTAGAATCTCTCTATCCATGGAACTATGTAAGAAAATTCCTCACCTCATGTAGATGGAGTTATCTTAGCCACCCCCTACCCAACTAATTCACCCACCCACCAAACTATTATTTTGTATCCACCTCAACATTAGTTATTTTTTTCCCAACCTCTTCGCATGTTTTTTTATGACTCTACATGGTCCTTTGACCACACTGACTAATTTTTCCAAAGTTAACCATTTGAAATTTTCACCACCTCATGCACAACTTAAGCAATTTTTTTATTTATTAGGATCACTTCCTAACCTAGATACCTATAACCAACACTAACCCTACCAAGATCACTTGATAGTCATAACTCGATCAATTATGACGAATGTTGTGGACTAGTTCCCCTATCCTGTCCTTCTAGACCCTGAACATATTTTTATCAAACCTTAGAAACTTTAGTCTTTATATGATCTTGAATATAACTATTATTTTCATAATGTGTGTGGGTTCACATCTCCAACACCAAATCCTTTATGTCATCGACCTTGTGACTACCTATTTACCATTTTATCAACTGTCAACACAATTTTATTTTCACCTCAATCATTTCCTAATTTGATGGGGGATACCTCTTCCCATACTCAGGGAAACTAGACCCATCCCTTGAAAATCCTCCCATTTTTTTCTTTAGCTTACTTTAAGTTACACAACAAAAGGGGCAAAATGTAAACATCAAAAAACTAAACATGATAGTTTTTGAGGTTGTGTTACTTTGGACCCTTTTATAACCTCATGTCTAGTAGACCACCTAGTTCATTAGGCTCATTTGCAAATTAACCTCATCAAACCCCCCACCTAAGACATCATTTAATTCACATTTTTTCACCAAATCTCATCTAACCTTTCAACCATCGATTATTATCCTAGCTGTCAATGGTTGGCCTAATCATTGATGGTTAGGCCCCCATAACCTACTTTAAAATTTAAAGCATTGATAGCTTTATGTGAGATCAACATCCCAAAGCATGACTATTTAAATTAAGCTTTTAGGGATATTAAAATAAGAAAATTTATCCTCCATTAACTTATTAAATTCCCCCATTCTCATTTAGTAAATTCTTCTTATAAAAAGAGAAGAGAAAGAAGTGAAAGGGGATCCACAATCAAGTACCTTACATTGAAGTTCACTTACAGGTATCAAACATCCTTTCAGGTATCCAAAAATATCATTGGTGACCTAAAGCTCTATTATAATAACATTCAAAGGCCTGAATCATTGTCACTTAGGAGAAATTAATCTAAGATCCCTTCACCAAGCTTTAGGTTATTCCTTCCTAGCTAAAGAGGAGTTCTCACATTTTTCTAGATTCACACATGCATTCTACCAGGTATTCATCTACACACCCTATTAATATATTTATTTTATTTACTTTTAAAATTAATAAATGAGGAAAACAAAATAAAAAAACACTTCTCATAGATATATTGAACTAAATTCAATCCATTAATTTATCAATTAAACTATCAATATTTAATTTAACCAATTGTAAGGTTATAGTCCAAACATTAATGAAGTGTCAATAATTTCATTAGTTCATCCATGTAATTAATATGATTCACAACCTATATATATATTAAATTTTCATTTAAATATAAATTTCAACCTCACCCAATTATCCCAATATAATAGATATCAAAAGTAAACATATCCAATGAATATTGTCACTTAGCTTAAATAATATTGTGATTATAAAGACTCATACAAGTAACTTTGACCTATTAAACATATGTCTCATTTCCATATCTTATAGTAAAGAAAGAATCAATCCATATAAAGACATAATTTACATCTGAGTCAAACAATAGTAATTGTATAAACCAATATCTAATTATTTTCACAATCACTATACCAATTCTTCATAAGTATTGACAAAGATATGATCACATCACCACTCAAAATCCTATATCATTCAAATCAAAATTTCAACTATTTATTCCAAATAACTAATCATGATCAAATATTAAATTCATATCAAGTTATTAGTGACATATTTTTCAAATAACCAAATGATCAACTATAATCATTTCATGAATCAATATACATGTCATGTTACTTAATTTGGCATTAAATATAATTATGACAAATAAGACAAAATTTAGCTATAATAATTACATGATATTATTTCATTTTATATAATTTTTATAACTTAAAGTAATAATATAATAATCCAATAAATGTTGTAATCTAATGAAGCTAATCCCTCTTTACCAATCCTAATAAGCCCAATAATATGTGGCCCTATACCATCCCAACCATCAGTTAGATAAAGATCAGGGTAGTACAGAACCAATGGAGAAAGAATTATAAAATAATATATCTTGATATCATACCAAAAATTGACCAACAAAATGAAAAAAACATGTAAACCAACCACCAAGTTTCATTAACATGTTACCTGATTATGACTACAGCTCTATTCTTGAGCTTCTCAATTTATGGGCCATATTCTATTTTAGAATATACTATGGCTCATAAATATATTTCATTGAGGTTGTATTCATTTAATAATTTAATATACTTTATTATTTTAAAAAAACACATAGAAATAAGATAACAAACTTAGCCAATCAAACTAAAGCTTACGTAAATCTTCTAGTCACATTATTAACAAAAATTAACTTTTTGAAACATAATAGTAATAAATAATTTTTTAATTTTAATAATTTAAAGAGTCATAATAATTAAAATAATCAATATATTAGTTACCCCAGATTGGTCAACATAATCATGGATGATAGTAATTCCAATTCTCACTTCCATAATTAATCTAATAATTTAATATGATTTCATAAACCTAGGTCAACTAATCATAACTTAAAGATTTATAGAAACTCAAAATAATAAAATGAAAATAATAATATATTATTTCTAAAACCCCTAACATTATTTTGAACCTATGTAGAGACTCCTTATGGTCCTTGTCCCCCATTATAGTCATGGTTTGAAACAATCGATTAGCCTTTTTTCTTTATAATTTTCTTTACTTTGATTCCTTAACCCAAACTATACTTGATTAGGGTTTCTAAAATAGTAAACCAAATCAAAACTTGGTTTAAATTTAACACAATAAAAATGTATGGCTTTCATAAAACAACCATGACCTTAACAAAAATAAAATTGAGCCACAAAAACAAACAACAATCACCATAAATTCATATGGATTTTATATTATACCACAGCTAAAAAATAAAAATTGCATCATTATCAATATAGAACAATACAGTCGCTATATAGATTGTCATAATGGCTTCTAAACAAACCCAATCAAAACTTTAACTTCAAAAAATGTTAAACATAGATACTAAAGAAAAAAACCAATTGAAATCATAAAATCACTCAATAGACATTTCGACTTAACAGAACAAACATAAGTCATAAAAATCATCTATGTTTTACATATATAAAACCAAAATTTTCCATACTAAGAGAAAATTCAAAACCCAATTAAATAATTTTTAGGAATATGATTTTACCATTTGACAAATCCATCTTCCTCACAATGAAAAAATACATAGTGACTTCACTATCCATTAACAAAAATAATAGACATTTAAAACATGACCTCATTATGGTGTAACCACATTGTAAACATAATGATAACACCATCAAAATCATTTCACATAAAATAAATGATGTTGATAGCAAAAATAAAGTATTATAAGTTCTCAACCGAGCCATCAAAAACATAGAAACAAACTCAATGGCCCTTGTTAGGGTTTTTACCTGAAATCAATCTAATTAAAAATTCTAACTAAATACCTAAAAATTTATTATCTGACCTCATTTATAGAAAATACACATAAAATTACAAATGCATCACTTTCTTGGTTGTTAGAAGTTGACCATAGTAGGTTTTCTTACTTTTCCAACCTCCAAGCTCATAACTTTTGTATGTATTTACATAAACCAGTCGATTAATAAATAGAAAAAACAAACCCCAGATAACTCTTCAGAAATCCTTCATGGATGTCAAGATTAATGCATCCAACTGTAGTTTCATTGCTCAAAATTACTCATGCAAAACCACCTCACATTTTTCTTGGCCTCCATGCTAAAAGTTTTGATTGAATTTCACCAAGGATACAAAAACTCCAAGATTGAATTCCAAAATGAATATAATGAACCCTAAAAACTAAACAAAGCATTTTGACCCTTATTCATGATAATCCATGCCAATTATACAATACTTAAGTCATTAACTTCAAATAAAACATCCAAACTAATTATCATGACCCCCATGTTAGTCAAGATCCTAATCAAAGGCCACAAGACAAACAATGAATTAACAAACATGCAAATCAAGGTCCATTTAAATGATGCAAACCATAATGCCCATGTTAATACAAAACAAAGTTTCTAAGATGCCTTTGTACAAGTTTAAAACCATAAAGGGTCCTTTTAAAAAAAATTAAGTCACAACTATAAGACAAAATGAGAATAACATCATATGTAAAAGATGAAACACAAAATAAAGAAATATAATGAAGATAGAAACCATTGTTAACATGAATAGTTACATGATAGACCAAACTAATGAAGTTGATGAGAAATGATTTTATGAAAAACACACAACACCAGATTAATGTAAATGATAAAATCAATAAGAAGATAGTAGTCATCAATTACCTAGACATAAATAATGATGGTCTCACAAATCATAATATCGAATAAAGAGATGTTTTCACAAAATTAAAAACCAGATCCAATTAAACTATTAATGAAATCAATCATAAAATGATAACACACATCAGTCAATTAATAAAAATGCTATGACTAAATATTTAATACCAAAAATATCAAACTTACATTTAATTTCACTATTTAATTTATCCAATTATTTCTCCATGTTTCCTTGTTGCTCAATCACAACCTAGATCAAGTACATGTCCATTTAGTCAATAAATAGACTATCAACATCATCTAGACATCTAAGTATAATAAATTCAATAAAAATATTTAAATATTACATGCAAATAAATAATGAACTAGTACAAATTAATCAATAATATCAAATGTATAATGAAATGTAATCCATAATTGTCTCAGCAATTATAATGAAAATGTATCAATATAGATCACTAACTATAATACCACAAAATAATAACAAAATATGTCTCCAATAGTTCATAGCTAGACTCTATAATAAAAATTAACAAAATACAAGAAACTTAGGGTCATGACATATGGTTCTGATTCTAATACATATCTAGATATAGAACAAATAAGAAAGTAGATTAGATCTAGAATCAGCTTCCATCACCTAATTTTTGAAATTATTCCTTGGTAGCTATGGACACTTGCATTGACATGGGATGGTTTCATCAATACTACTATCTAACTCAAACATAAGTTTATAGCATGGAATAATTTTTAAAACTAGATGCAACCACCTATATTATTTTGGGTTCTATTTCACCTTCACTTTTGTCATTTGAATCTAGGTCATGGAATATCATTTCTTGTCAAATAACCAAACCCTAATTCTTCATCTTTATATTGGTTATGGTAAAAATGGATTATTGGTAAAATGGTTTTGAGCTTCCATAAATAACCCTCCATTAATGAGTACTTCCTACATAACAAATAATATAAATAGTGCCTCAAAATTATATAGTTATCCCCTATGTGTTGGCTTATATCTGTATCATATAATTTGTGATAAGTACTTAGAGTGTCCTAGCTTGTAACTTGGAAAATGTAGCTCATGTAATTATCTTTTAGTAATTGAAAATTTTTAATGTGTTGTCCCTATTATTGATATGGAAATAAGATAAAATAAAGAAGCTTTACTCACTTGAATGCTTAAATGCGTGTATTTTGGTATATATTAGGTCAGGAATGGATAAGGATTGATTTTTTATTTATAAAATTCTCTTTATAAAACATATCACATTAAAGTACTTATTCTGACCATTCAAATACATTTCATTACAAACTATATGAATTATGGGTAATGGACATTTATATCTAAAAAAGACACTTATGTCAATGTAAGCATTTGACTAGGATGCAGGTGTTTGAATAATTGGAAAATAGATATAGGTCAATAAATTATTGAAATAGAAGATAAGCATGTTTATATAATTATAGGTAAGATATAAGGTTTGAATCAATATAATAACATTGATTACACTAAGATATAATCAATTAGGCATAGAGAGATAGTGCATGCGATTCTCTCAATAGGGGGAAATGCCTAAAAGTTGATGGTACATCCATGATATGTATTTTCCAAGTGGAAAAGACTGAGGTTATATATAATTCATAAAGTGTCTATATTTTCCCTCTTCTAATCTAGTAATGAAATTGATAGTTTAAAAGAAAATGAATGCATACCTAGGTGTGTATGACAACCTTACCTTTGATTGAGTCCAAATTTCATATTTTTTTGGTGACTAAACTAAAAAAAAGATCATGTTATAGTATATAATTAGTGAATATAATCTAAAATTGAGAGAATTGAAATCATTTCAATTAAAATAGAGTGAATTTTAGGAGTACACATGTGCATCGATGAAACCACCTTGTATTTTGTAAATTTTATTTGAAAATAATATCATTATGAATCATTAAATCTAAGATTAGGAAAAATAAAAAATCTATAAATTTTTTATATCTAAAGAGATATAGAAATATTATATGGTGTTTCCTTGACCTTGGATAAAATTTGAGTTGTCATCCTATAGTTGAGATTATCTTAGTCATGCAACCCAATCATACTTATAACCTAATGAGTGTAAGTGAACAAAGTCAACTCACACTATAAATTTGGTGAGGTTGGATGATGTAATCAAGTCCAACCTATAAAATTGTCAAGATTGAGTGATTTAATCACCTCAACCAAATCAAAAATTTAACCAACTACTACATTAGATTATTTCAATATAGTCCATAAAATTCTAACCTAATTATTGATGACAGTACTTGAATGTGTTTGAAATTTGAAATTCGTTTATTTCTATAATATTAGGTGCACATTTCAAAACATATGCACTTTAGATATGTCTCATTATTAAATTATGTAAAACAATGGTACCAATGTATAAAATTATACCATAAACGTGTATATGAATCATATAAATGTGAATTTGGAAAATATAAAACTATGTAAGTGTAGAGAACATGTTTTTAAAACATGTTCTACTATATTTTAAAACTAAAAAGTGGTATAAGTGTGAAGAACATGTTTCAAAAACATGACCCCAATACAATCTAAATATGATAACTAGTGTAAGTTTGGAAAACACATTTCTCAAACATGCCCCCATTATAGTCTAAATTTGAGAACTAATTTAAGTTCTAATGTGGAGGAAACTTTTACAAAAGATGCCCATAGTGTAATATAGGTATGTTTCATACTAAACAAGTATAGATAACATGTTTCCAAAACATGCCCCTATTGAACCTATAAGTGTGACAAATGTGGTGAACATGTTTTTGGAACATTCCCCCATTACAATATGAATATATTAAACAATGTGGAAGTCATGCCTCTATTACATGCCACAACTGATATTCCCTTACCTCCCTTTTAGTTGATTAAAATTAGTAACTAGTAGTTACCTTACCTCAAAATGATAAGATAACCATGTAGATTTTGAATGTACCATGTACCATATAGAGTGAACATTTATTTGTATATATATCATTGAAACACTAAGAATGTGATCACACCAAGTCCTAATATGTATGATGTTGATCATAGAATAATATATATAGTAATAATATAATCTCAATAACCAATCAAACACACACACAAGAGTACTCAGAAAATAAAAATAAAATGGTCCAAAGAGACCTCAAACAAGGGGCATGTTTAAATTTTGCATAATATAAGGGACATGACTTAGTCAAATGTCCACAAAAAAGTAAATGACATATTCAAATGTCAACATACAATAAATAATGATGCAAGATATAAAAATTAGAGCATATTCAAAATTTTAAATAACCAAGACAATAGTAAGTTAAGACACTTAGGTAAGTACATGAAATAAAGTATAACAAAACAACATAAAGGTAACATTTTGGTCCACAAAAAATATGTGTCAACAAAAAATATTAAGTACATAACATATCATGTACACTACAAAAGATATAAGCATGGATAAAGACATGTGTAAGTACATAATCCAAAACTTGATAGTTTAAATGATCATAGAATGATATAACATAGATGTATAGTCATCAAAATAGTGGATTACCCTAATGTACACATGACATGATTAGAGAGAAGGCAGAACCTCTAAAAGTGAATATATCATTTATCTATGTATGCTTGTATCACACTTAAAATATGTGTGAAACACATGTGTATATAAAATATTAATATACCATATACCAACATGGAACCAACAACATATATGCCAAGGAAATAATAAAATATGTAATGTTGAACATTTCTTTAATTTTTGATTTTTTTATTTTTTTTGTATTTTTGAAATATGTGAAACTAGAGAAGTTACCATGTAATCTAATCCAATGGATTCTCATATGTATGTCCTCATCATGAACCTAGTGTAATAAAATGGTGGTACTACCAAAGATAATATATGGGTGTAATATGTGTCATTGTAGAATTTTTGATATTTTCATATCTTTAATATGATTTTATGGTCATGAATAATAAATAATAAAACTAGGAGTTCATGGAACCCATCATTGAATGGTTTATGATTTATTTGAAATAATAGTAATAGTAACATGTGTAGGTGCTATGGATATATAATTATGGTGTGTAGTAGATGAGGAGCCCATGTAATCTATTATGGATCTATTATTTAGTGGTCTCTTAATTACTAGCCTCATGTTAAAAGGTATTTCATATTTCTCACCCTTTTTAGATGATCAGTATTATGATAATTAACTACCCAGGAAAAAAATTATCTAGCTCAAGCAGATGTTCATATGGAATTATACAATCTATGATCACCTTGTTGACTTGTAATTTTATAACAAACTAATTTATTGTATAAAGTAATGCTCAAAGTGTATGTATCCAAGGTCATCCTAGTAACATATCAAAGACACCTATGGAAGGTATAACTAAAAATTTAGTAACCACATGTGTTGGACCCACCTTTAAAAGTAAATAAATCTTGCCAAGAACCTATTATGAGGTCCCATAAAAGGATATAACTTATCTAATATAAGGATGAAAATCATGATTTGTATAACCTAAATGTGTAAGTAATTTTATGGTACAAATGTTCTCACTTTTAAAATTATCAGTCATAACATTGTGTATAGGCTCATGATCTAGGTATGATCGAATGGAATACAAATATAAGTCATCATACATAATCTAACCATCATCAAAAGTAATAGAGGTTCTCTAAACCATAAGATGTATATAACATGTATATTTACCAATAATACCATTCAATGGGTGTTCATAATTACATGGAGGAGGATGTGAATTATATGCCATTTTCACTTCTAAATGTTTCTTAGAATGGTATTGCAAAGGATTTTTAAATTTTTTTTATGGGTGGTCACTAGGTTTTGAACCTAATTCCTTTGGAGTAACATCAAGTGTAGTGTTTTGGTCATTTATAACATCTTTAATTTTATGTTTCAAGGTAAAAATATATTCATAGAATGCGTGGAGCCTTGGTTTTTTCATAATAAGGATTCAAATCATACCCTTTGGGTAGAGGTCTACTCATACCAAACTCTATAATATGAGGGAGATATATAATATGAAACTTTATAAATTATGGGATTAATGAAGCATGAGACTTAGGTAACCATGAAAATTATCTTTATGGTGCATTGGATAACAGATGTTGATTATGTTACTATGACATTACACTAACTATGGTGGTTTTTCTTTTTTAGACTTAGGAGGTTTGACCTTATAACTTGGTTTGATAGTAATATTGGTATTATATGTAGATGTAGTAAGTGTGTTTGTTACATATTTAAGTTTTTTTAGTGCAATAAGTTTCATTTTATGATCATGAACAATGTGGGATAAGTCATCAAAATATTTGAATTTTTTGAAAATAATATACTCGTGTAAGAAAGCAAGAATTTTTTTATTGAATATGTTTTGAATATATTTATGTCCTATAGTATTGGTCATTTTATATAACATTTTATTATACCTCAATACATACTTATTAATACATTCATTGGGTCCTTACCTTATCTTTGTAATTTGGGCATAAGAAACCTTTTTTATAATGTTAATAGAGAAGTGTGAAAAAAAATAATTTGTAAGGGGTTTGAAGGAATTTAATGATTGAGTTGGTAAATCATAAAAACACCTTAAATCATAGTATTTTAATCTCCTTGGAAATAATTTAGTCATAATTTTATCATTAGAGGCATAATCTAGGCATGTTGCATAAAAAAATTGAAGATCTTGTTTAGGATCACCTTTTCCATCATAAAATGTGATCTTAGGTACTATAAAACTATTTATAAATGGGTGAAAATATATCTCTATTGTAATAGGATTATGAAACACCTCTTGTGAATAAATAGAATAAGGATATTTCTTACAATTTGGTTAAATATTTTTAACCTTAGTTTGCAAAATTTTTATAGTTTCGACAAGATATTGACCTCTTTCTATTTTAGATTTGATTTTTGAGAAGTCATTGAAGGAGGAGTACCCATAGTTTAGTTATATATAGTCAATGGAATTAGAAATTAGGTTTAAATACCTAGGTTTTCCATGTAATATGTGGTAATATTAGTTCTAGGTAACAAAGGTGTAGTCATCTAAAATTTCATTTTAGTGCAATGAGTGTCATCTAAGACCACCTTGTCCTAGACTATCCCTAGACCTATCTTAAGACCTATTTTGATCCTTTTATATCTTCTATGTGAGTCCAAGCCATTACCAACAATACCAAAAATATAACTAAGCTATCCCTAGGCACTTGATCCCCTTGTTCACTAGCTTATACCACCTTTACATTAGTGTGGACCTTTAGACACTCTCACATTATGCTATTGACCTAGGGACCACACTATTGTACCTTAGCTCCTTACTACCACAAAATATATATTATTGTTCCTCAAATAACTCTTAAGGTTGAACTACACCTATTTCACATCTTGATAGGCACTATAATGCTATATGTAGACTAGGTTCATTCACTTATCCACTAGATGGAAATTAGAAGCAAACACTCATACACAAACTCAGAAATAGAGGTGAAAAAAGGATATTGATCCCTATTCTAACTTAATTATATATACACATATTTAAATTAACCCATATCTCAGATTACTCAAATTTACAATCTCAATTCACACTAAAAGAACTCAATTTGACACTCATACTAGCATTTACTTGCACTTGCACCAACACTTAGAATTGGGAGAACTACATTGGGCTTGGTCCCCTTTTTAGGTATTGGTATATAGGAAATTATTATCACATGGGGTGTTTAGGTTATGTGCATCCTAACTTGATAATTACACTCTGTTATAATTATGCTCTTCAAATACCATAACAAACATGGAGGCTTGGGGTTTTGCATTAAAATTAGTCAAAGCAGGGAACACACAATGAACCATCATTCATTCAAATAGGCATAGACTCCCTATAATAGAGAAGATAAACCTAGAATATCACTATCCCTACTTTCAAAATGATATTATTGTTCCCTATAAAACACTAACATAGTTCACTACTATCTAGAGGACTAAACTTTTGTCTAGGAAGGTTATTGATTCTTGACTATTATTCATGACACCTGGCATAGCTCCTATACTATTTTTCATGCTATAATTTTCCCATATCGATCAATTTACAACTAATTACATCTATTTTAGTTCATTTTATATTTATAAACTATAAAATTCAATTATTATACAAATTAGAGGCTATAATTATTTCATATTTATTCACTAATTTATAATTCTAACACTTTAAGAAACTAGGGTTTTCCATTTCATAACTCCTAAAAAAGTTAAATCATTTATTGAACATGAATTACTTAAAATATTTAAAAATACCTAGCCCTATACAACCTTTAGGTTTTATCTTTCCATCCTTATAGAACTCATACTCAAATTTTAGATCCCTAAGTCTTTTGATTTTTATTTTGTCTAATCATTATAATAATGATAGAAGATGTTTATCACTTTCTAATTTATAGTTTTATAATTCATTTACATGTTCATTTCCTTTGATTTGGAATCAATTCAAAGAATCTATAAACACATATGTGCATGATGTCTTATATTATTTAAAATATATTTCATAAATCATTATTTCTCTATCATATTATGTTTCTCTTATGTGTAATTTAATCATGAATCAAATCATCACACACATAGAGGATATAATAAACAAAATAAAACACACATTACCCAAAATTAAAAAATATCCTTTAGATGCATTTTGATCTTTGGTTCACTTTTATTCCTTACCTATTGCTACTAGACATAAGATAACATCAATGGGTTTGCTTATCCCTTATACTTCTTGACCCTACCAATTTATCTAGTATCTTTCTCTTACTACTAGATTTATGGTTATATTAGACCCCACAGTCTAGGATATGATAAAGGGGTCTCGAATCATGGTATGGTAGCCAAACCTATTGTAATATCTTTATCAATTAAATTAGTGTTCTTCCAACCATAGTTTCTATTTTAGAGATTCTGCAACATTATGACACATAATGAAGTGGATTAAAGTGAATATTTATTTAAAAATGAATCGCTCCCACCTCAACACAGCATATATCAATATCTACTTCTTTACATCTAATTTAGAATTAATGATGTGGATGTCAAATAGGTTTTAGTTGACAATGGATTAGGGATAAGGATTTGTAATATATCTTTTATCCATTTTATTAATATACATGATAATAATTTAGATCCTTATGATATGAATATCTAAGGATTTTGTAATATTAAATTCAAATAGTTAGGGTAAATAACACTAAACCTTACATAGAGACCCAAAACACTACCTACAACATGTCAAGTCATGCACAATGGTCTTAATTACAATATTTTACTTATGATTCCTTAGAGTCATGATATACACATATTACTATAAATATTACATGAATTTTTTAAGTTTAGTTAAAAAGGTTTCATATACACATTCTTGATATATGATGAAATATTCAAATATTATTAGAATACAAAGCCTTCACATAACTATATTCCTCACATAGACTTTGATACAACACCTATATAGTCAACTATTAAAATTTATGTATAAATACATTATTTTTTCCATTTGAATTAACATATATCTAAAAAATGGGATATGAAATTAAAGGCTTGTAAAACATGAACAAGGAATTCTTAATCTTATCGAGGCATTTGATCAAAAAGGTAGGCAATGACTTAGATATAAGTATAATACATATAATTCTAAGTCTTCCCACCATAATTTTAGTGTATAGTGTTTTTTTCACCCATTACATGGATAAATAATATATTCATTCATAGGTTTACACTTTCATTTATTTATCTCGACCTTATTAATGATATCATTTATCTAGATCTACCCACTTTTGACAAGTTCTCTCATGATGAATCCCTATTATAATCTTAGGGTCATATGAGGATCTCCATTCATTCTATCATAAGAATAGGTTTCCTCATTACATAAATTCCCAATCATACTTTGTTGAGAGCTTGGAAATTTTATATTTTATCCCAAACTAACATAAATGTCACCATATGTACAACACCTTACAGTGTTGATTGATGTACATTACTTAATGAAAAGATAATTGAGTTCAATTATGGTATAGAAATTGATCCTCACATAATATTATTATATTTCATGATATGTAAAGAATAATATGTAGATATTTTATATATTTTAAAGGAATTCCTCAAATATTTTACTTGGTCCTATTTAGATATGTCAGGAATCCATCTTTCAATCACAATACATATGATTGCACTCTATCTAGATACAAATCTAGTTAAACAAAAAATTCAAAAAATGCATCCTAAGGTGGGTATTTTAGTCAAATATGAGATCTAATGCCTCCTTTATGTAAGTTTCACTCGACCAATTGCTTACCTTGAATGGGTATCTAACATTATGCCATTGTTAAGCCTAATGGCCAAATTCCATATTTTTCTAACTCCATAGATTTAAATAAAGCATGTCCTAAAGATGACTTCTCCCTATATAACATCAATAGGATAGTAGACTCCATAAGAGGATATTATATGTAATATTTTAGGAGTGGTTTCATTAGTTATAATCAAATCATGTTAGTTGAAGAGGATCAATAAAATATTTTCCTTTACCATGTCATGGGGTACTTTTTGTTACATAATCATGCCTTTTATATTAAATAATGTTTGAGAAACATACCAATAAACTATGACCCATATTTTTTATGACCTCATTTATAAAATAGTCTAAGATTATGTTGATGATTTATTAGATAAATAAAAAATGTGATAACATCATGAAATTGATGTATGCCATATTTTTGAAATGTTGAGACAATATAATGTTCAAATCAATCCCAAAAAATACATCTTTGGGGTCACATTTTGTAAATTATTGGGGTTCATAATATCCTAGTGTGACATATAGTTTGATCCAAATAAATTTAAATCTATAATGGATATGTCTCCACATACAAACTTAAATCAGCTTTGATCTTTATAGGGTAAAGTACATGCAATACATTATTTTGTGGCATAGTTGGTAGATAAGACAACCATTTACAAGATAACTCAATAAAGATAGTAAATTCATATGAGATATTAAATTTTAATAAATATTTGATACAATCAAATAATTCTTGTTGAATCCACTTATCTTAATACCACCAATATCTAATAGGACAATTCTCATTTACATTTCAGCCACCAATCATGCCCTTAGTGCATTCTTGGTACAACATGATGTCCAACATAAAAAAGTGAGTTGTTTACTACATCATTCATACACTTGTTGGTTATGAATGAAATTATTAAATAATGGAAAAAAAAATCTTATCAATTGTATTATCTACAAAAAAATTGATGACACTATATGATCAATAATGAGACACTAGTTATTACAAAAGTAGATTGCTTAAAATTTCTCATGTCCAAACCACATCTCTCTAGACAATTTATAAATGAGTACTATTACTCATTTAATTAAATCTAAATATCATGTAATTTTTTTATATAAAAGGTTAGATAATTGTAAACCAATTGGTATAATCACCACTATTAGATACTAGTCCTATCAATGATACTTTCCTAGATGATTTCACAACTAAAATGTCACTTTTGACATATGTAAAATGTTATTTGATGGTTATATATGTGAATTAGGTGAAAAATATAGATTTTTATTTATAAACCCACTTGTGCACATAGTTTATCATGAAAAAATAGTGTCATAGAATATAAGGTACTTATCCTTGGTCTCTAAGTAACTCAAGATCTCTAAATAAAATCTATTAAGGTCTATAAGAATTCAAAATTGGTCATAAATCAAATTATAGATGTTTATAAAACCAAATAAGAAAATTTAATTCATACAATAATATGGTTTAATGTCTATAGGCTTAAGTTTAATACTTATCTATTGAAAATATTCCTCACAATGGCAAGCATTGCGCTAATGCAATGAAAAGTTTGACATCATTAATACACATTGACATAAATTATGAGTATGATATATTTAATATTAAATGGTTGTAGTCACCATTATTATACTAATATTAACTCATAAATATCTCAATTTTAGCTACCATGTGAAAATAACAATGGCTAAATGGTTTCTGATATATATATAGTTTTATGCATGAGTCTATCATCTCAGATACTCTCACTAGGAATGATAAGCACAAATTACAAAGGAATGTCATAAATTACATTATAATCATTGGGAACTTATTTAAATGATCTTTTATGGACACATAATCTAATTTTTAACATCTTACAAATCTAAGTTAGCCATTAGCTAAGTACACAATAGAAAATGTGGTGGCCATTTAAGTGGGAAAGCCATGTCACATAAACTACTCTAGCAAGGATATTTTGGCCCACCATGAAAATATAATGTAAACAATATGCTAAACTATGAGATAAACATCAAAGACATATAAATATACATCATGTTCATTCACAAAAATTACAACCTATTAAATTTTCATGACCATTCATGTTATGAGGATTTGATATAATTGGTAAAATCCACTTGGAATTAGTTAGGGACACAAATTTATCATTACAACCACATAACAATTTACTAAATGTGTAGAATTAGTCCCATTACAATCCAAAGAAGGAGAAGATATATGTCACTTCCTAATAATGAACATCATTTCTCATTTTGGCCTACCAATGGACATCATTACATATAACATAACCTCTTTTAAGGATAAAACTTTGAAGAATTTTTATGATAGATACAAGATTTGACACATTCTCTACTCCATATTACCCATAGGGTAATGGTCAAGCATAAGCTAAAAATAAGATAATTAAAAACATCCTTAACAAATTGTTGCCAAATTTGGTGATGATTGGTAAAATAAGATCATATATGTACTATGGGCTTACCACACCAATATTCACACATCGATAGGAGCTAGTTCTTATTCACTCATTCATATAATTGAAGTAGTTATTCTATTGGAATTATAAAACCCATACCTATGAGTTTATCTCAAATGGATTATAACATATGAATAATATAGATAAAACTACCTACATGAGTTATTATAGTTGGATCACACAAGCATCCAAGCTGTAGAGAACATCAGAGCATACGATAAATGAAACTAGTGGGCATATAAAAATCGTGTTCATAGAATAGAATTAAAATTCAATGATCTCATTCTTAAAGATAAACTCAAAAATGTCAATTATAAAAAAAAGGAAAGTTTAAACCAAATTTTCTTCACCTATACTCAATCAAGTAAAAGTTTAGCCCCAATGTATACTATCTAGTTTCACTTGATGGTAAGGCAATTAAGAATCTATTGAACATAATGCATCTTAGGAGATTTTATATCTAAAAAATTCACACTTTACTTGTATAAATTTTTTCTTACCTTACTCCTTATATATGGTTTTATTTACATGTTGTTTGTACATAAATTATACTTAGAAAACACAAAAACAATATAATATGTTCCAAAATACAAAAAAAAATTCAAATATTTGCTCATAAAGTATGAATTTTATATTATATGCATTTCCATGTTTACATTACTTATATTTTATAGGTACTACATATGATATCTATGCTAGTATATTTAGTTTCATCATACATACATGATTCACTTTTTTTCTTTGAGTTTTACAGATCACTATAGGACTTAAGTCCTATTCATAGATCCAAATTTATTATTATATACCCATTGAGGCACATACATAGATCTAACACTAATACATTCACCCATTAGGGTCATAATACTACACAAATTCAATTTTTCTAGGTTATATCTTTCTGTACTTCATATCATATATTTATCATTGATTATATCTTGATATTGATCATCCTATACTAAGATTTTTTGTCGACTACCACTACTATAGACCAATCTTATGTACAAATTTTCTCTTACATTAATTTATACTATGTGTTTATGCATAGTTTCATTTATAACTTTACTATTTTAGATCTAATTGTATATCATTTATTATACATATATTTTAGGGCATTTAAATATGTCATTATTCTATGGATCTAAGCTAATTCCTTTCATTATGTGTATGCATTGTACATGTGCCCATGTCCTTATGTGTGCCTTTTTGATTGTGTATGAAAACATTTGAACATATCCTTACATGTGTCTCTAAGCCAACCATCCTTAATAATTTCATATTTAGACATTTTAACATGTCCTTGTATGTTTATTATTTCACAAACTTAGTTATGTGTGTCCATATCCCTTATATTATGGATCCTTGACCTATTTTGTGTGCCTCGTGTTTGTATGTATATTTTCATGTATTCATCATGTCCATAGCTATTGTCTCTTGATTTTTATAATCACACTCAAATTTTTATGCCATGATTAACCTCATGCATCTCTCCTTCCTCTTTGGGTGCATTGATATACATTATGCTCTAGTCCCTTAGGTAGTTTACATAACTTATACTCAAATTTTGTTTTCATATACATGATTGCATTATTTTATCTATTTTGAAAACCTTATGAATTTTAGATATAACATAAATCATACATTACCAACTTATGCCTAGATTATTTTACATTCCTATGTCTTGTATACACATTATATTATTTTATCATGCAAATATCATATGTTTTCATTCTAACACACAAGATACATAGCCTTTATTTTGAGGACAATTATTGTAAAGTTTAAACAACTCCCATAAAAAGAGGGGGAATTCATAAGGGTTTTTCGCATATATCATTCCATCCTAATGCACTCAAAACACAATTTTAAGGACATAGACATAAATTACATATCCCAAATTTAGAAAAACATAGTGAAAAATCACTTATATATTAGTCTTAATTTTACATAGAAAAACATAGTTGCTCAATAACATGTCATAGAGGACACTAACATAGTATTATTCTATCCAAGGGATAGTTCTACAATCTAGTATTCTTAAAAATAGGAAATTAAAAAATTGCTAGAAAAGTATAGTAGGTAGAGTCTAGGTTTGCATAGTTTTGGTCATAGATTATCAAACAAGATCAGTATATACTTAGGTTTTAAACATATTACATATGTTTTCCTCATATTTGGGGAATAATTCATGACATGATCACTCCTGGTTTAATTTTAGATACTTAAACACATATTATTATGACTCGATCTAAAATCCATATGCACATATATCAAATTTGGGGCCATGTACATGACACATTGTACCCATATGTTCAGTTTGACACCTACTCTTAGATGGAATGGTATATGCATTTCATTCTCCACATTTTTACTTGAAACACCATTTATACCATTTTATATATAATATTTATGCCTTATTGTATCTATAATGGTTAGATTTACTAAGTAGTCCCTAAGCTACTTAATGAGTACCCAAGTAGCCCATGCGCCATTTTTCATTTTAGATTTCTTGAGTGAGCCCAGATCCATCCTACATAATTTTATTTACATCACACAACCTTATTTACACTATAAAAAATTAGTTTCAAACTACAGATGAGAAGGCAATGATGGAGTCATAACCTACTTGAGTTCTTGATCCACCTACATAATAGGGTTAGACAAGCCATTAATCCAGTCCAAGTTATTCATAAATTATGGTCCAATAATTAAAGGTGGTCATTTTTGGATTCAATTCCATCTTGAGTTATTGATCCACCCATACATGAAGACTGATAAATCAATCAACTTAATCCAAGTTATTCACTATTTGATCGTGAGTTACATGTACACAAAATATGTCACCAATTTTTAGCATTGGTTCATATACCCAATGAGGTGTATTTGTTCCTTTCCTATTTATCTCATCTCTTTACTCAATTTTGTCTTTGAATTTGATGTTTCTTAATTAATGATTGATTCTTTAAATTTTTATTTTTAGCACATGCAATGGAGCACTCTTTATAGACTCAGACCTAGATTCACATGCTTCACCTCTTAGATAAGTATAGTTACACTACTTTTCCTTTATCCTAGTCATTTCACTTTGTTACCTTTATAGAATAAAGGGGGATAAATTTAATCATCTAAAATGTCATTTTAGTGCGATGAATTTCACTTGAGACCACCTTATCCTAGGTTATCCTAGACCTATATTAGTGCCTTTTCTAATATTTTTCCATATTTTATGTGGTTCTAACCCATTATAAAACATATGAAAAGTATAACTAATCCTTACCCTAGGAATCTAGGCCCCTTGTTCACTAGATTCTACTAATTAGACATTAGTGTGGCCCTTTGGACACAAGTACACCATGATATTGACCATGGGATAATTCTAGTGTCCATTATCTCCTTACTCCCCCAATAGATATCTTGTCATTCCTTAAATCACTCTTAGCATTGGAATAGACATGTTTCACATCTTGATAGGCACTAAAATGCCATATATAGACAACTTTCATTAACTTATCCACTATATGGAAATTAGATTTAAACACTCATAAATAAACTCATAAACCATGGTGAAAATCAAGGTTGTTGATCCCTAATCTACATTACTTATGAATACACCCATCTATAGCATCCCATAACTTAGATTACGTATATTTATATTCTCAAGTCATAATCAAAACATTAAAAATGAAACTAATACTAAAACTAACTTGAACTTTCACTAACACTTAGAATTGGGAGAACTACGTTGGACTTGATCCCTTTTTAAGGTATTATATTTAGGGAATACTTAACACATGGGTTGTTGAGGTCACATCCTACACACCTTATTAAACCAACTCTTTTCTACTTGTTCTCTTATAATACCCTAATAAACATGGAGGCCTAGTTAATGGCATTAAAATCAATCAAAACAAGGAACAAAATATGAACTAGCATCCATGAAAATAGTCATAGACTCTACAAAAATAGGAAAATTTCCACTTAAAATATCATTATCCTAGCTTGTAAATGGACATGAGCATGGTACGATAATATCAAAAGGATCATACTATTATATAAGAAGGTTTACGACTCTTAGTTCCTATTTATGATACCTAGCATGGCTCCTACACCAGTTTATAACATGTCATTTATCCATCTCAGTAAGTGTTTAGCTAAGTACCTCTATTGCAGTTCATTTTTTATTTATAGAATAATCAAAAAATTCAATTATTGTATAAATTAGTGGTTGTAATTATTACATATTTGTTATATGATTTATTATTCTATCACTTTAATAATCAAAGGTTTTACATTCCATAATACACTTAAAGTTAAATTAAAAGGTTGAAATGCATATCTCATGCCTCCACTAGATGTAGGTAGATTGCTTGGTATGGAATCCATTCTAGTACCCTCTAAGGACTCACCATCACTAGGTGAGGAAGCCTTAATTTTATCATGATTAATAATTTCATTTATTATAACATACAATAATACACCCATTAAGCCCTTGTTATTAATGAGATGAGTGATAAATGATTCTTTATCTTCCATTCGAAATCAGGCTTTTTTATTATAAATTTCCATTTCTTACATATAAAAAATTATAGAGTTTGAATAGTAAACCAAAACCTTATAAATAATAATTTTATTAAATTCAAATGAATCAAGTTCACCAAATGTTTAACCCTAAAATATATATTATGGAATATAAGGTTAAAGGGGTAGAGATAGCCTAGGGTACATGGATGATAGACTATCCCTAAAGTAGGACAATTAATTACAAAATCTAGATAAACATATAATGAATTTATTATGTTGAGATATGATAAAGATATAAAGTACAACTATTTTATATATTTTAATGATAATGTAAATAAGATACTAAGTTTTTTTTTATGCTAATATAGATCTGGATCTAGAACAACCAGAAGGTAGACTAGATCTAGATTTTAAATCCATCACTTGATACTAGAAATTATACCTTTATAGCTATAGACACTTATATCAACATGAGATGCTTTCATCGATTCTAATATATAAATTATACATAGGTTTCCCATACATAATACCTATTGAAACTAGGTATGACCACCTAGATGCTTCTAGATTTTATGTCACCTTCTCTTTGGTGCATTCACATCTAGGGCATGGACTGTCACTCCTTATCAAATATCATAACATTAGTACTTTATATTCATAGTGTATATGGTAAAAATGGGTTAGTGGGAACATAATGTTTATCTACCCTAAACAACCTTATATAAATGATAATGCCTACATAAGTAATACTCTCAAGAGGTCCTCATACTTATGTGTCTCTCCTATAGGTGTTGGCTTGTGTTTGTATCATGTAATGTGTGATAAGTATGCACATAGAGTGACTTAGATATTAAATAGGAAAAATTTTATCATGTAATACTCATTTAGTACTATAGACCTATAGATATTATGCACCTATAACTGATATGGAAATAGGGAACCATTTCTCACTTGAGTGCTTTTTGATTTGTGTTACATGAACAATGAATAAGGATTGATATTATGTTTATACCAATCCATTTGGAGAATAGATTTCATTAAATCACTTAGGCTGACTATAGGAATATGTTTCATTATATAATTAGATGAATTTAGAGCATTCGACACTTGTGTCAACATAAACATCTAACTGGGATTCAAGTGTCCACATAGTTGGAAAATAGGTGCAAGTCTAGAACTTGAATAAATATAAGGTAAGTAAGTTTATATAATTACTAAAAATGTATATGGTTTGATTCATTATAATAACATTATTCAAATTAAGATATAAGAAATTAATCACATAAAGATAGTGTATGTGAGCCTTTTGGTAGTGGGGAAGCTCTTGAAGCTTTAGGTCCATCCATGATATGTATTTTCCAAGTCTACAAGAATGAGGTGTTATATAATTTAGAAATAATGTCTACAATACTGATGTTATCCCTAGAGAATGTGTTTTAGTCCCTTAATTATTGATAACATTTATATAGGCAGCCCTAGTATAGCCTGAAGGTGCAATAATTCCTTAAGGACTTATTCTTATTGCTTTATAGTAACTACATTTTGAGGAATTAGTTTCCCAGTCACTATTTCAAACTTTCAATAACTATTCATCCACTCAAATTGAATCTCCCATGATTTGAATCACCTATAAGTGTATTATATTATCAAAATTTATTTCATATTTTAATAATATATTCAAATATATTATTTATACTTCACCCAAGATTAATATCTCTAGTGATAATATGGTTGATCCTCCATTACCTACACCTCCTTCATCCACCCATCCAAATCTCAGGGTACCACCATAAATCACTCCATCTATTCCCACCTTAGTGTAATACCCTATCTCTGACACTTATATGGTCCTTACCACACCATGGATGCAACAATTTCAAGCTAAGAAATAAGCTAAAATATAGTTGGTACTTATTTTGAGCCACCCAAGCTGAGTCTAGAATTTGATGAAAATATTAACAAGCTAAAAAGGATTAAAAAGAGAATGATAACAAGTGTTTGGAAATAATTTGAGATTAGAAGAGAAGAAGAATTTCTAATCATTATAAAAAAATGAAAATATTACTTGGTGAGCATGATGAGTTTGAATAAGATCCCATATCTATGGTAGACACCATAGGTGGAGTGTTAAATAAAATGTTTTGTGGACTCCAAATAGAAAATAAGATAATGCACTCTCATTCTAAAATTGAACCTCTAGAAGTTATTTTGGAATAAGAGTAGGATGTTTCTCAAATACTATATTATTTGGTATGGTAAATCTACAAATCATGATAAAAATGTTGTAGGGTAGTATAATATCATGAGACCTTAAAATATTAGATGACAAATTACACACAATTGAAATTAAAGTTAGGGATAACTCGTACCCAAAGTGTAATATATTGACACTCCCAAATATTAATCCAATTCAAAATTATATTAAAAATATGATAGATGGTCTTATGTAATGGAACCTAGTAATGAAAGAGCTAGTTAAATAGTTAAATATTAAATAACACCAAGACATATAATTAATTGGAGATATGTGCATCCGTCCATATATAATCCATAGGGGTAGATAGTCAATGTGGCATTCTTTGACACCTTGATTCAAACTTATGTTATGATTTTAAAGAAAATTTTAATAATATATTCCATGAAATTAGTGGTAAAATTACCCAATTGATAACCTTTTCCAAGGAAAACATAGACTAGGTATAGGCATTGAAAAAATCATTTGATACTTCAATGATCACTCACATAAAATTAATGGATAAGATTCTGATTTGATTAAAACTTCCCACTATAAATTCTGAAGTGATTGAATTAGATTTTACATCATGTACTAATTTTTATAATAAGACCAAGGAGAAATAATAGATAACTTCTCAAATATGGGATCCACAAGTTTATACAACTTCCTCAACACTTTTAGTTATTACCATGATAGGAATTATTTCCACAATTAGTGCCACATAATCAACTCATGTTTTTAGAATACCTATCCTAATTCTCCAATTGGATTTTAGCATAGTTCAAATCTAGTTTTCACTGAAAATAATAGTTAGACATCATAGTCTAATTTTGGAATCTATATTTGGCATAATTATTTATTCTTTTTTATCTATAATTAAACTTTTGCACATGCATGAATGGAAAGATATTTTAATAACAAGACTTTTTTTAGTCTTTTTGGACATGCAATCATGCTCTAAATATAAGTTTGTTCCCATAAACAATTATTTATACATGTATATTATACATTTTAAAGGGACGATACTTTTGAAAATTACTATAATGAAGGAAATTTTCTATGCTTATTCTTTGAGTTTGTGTGAATGTGTTGTCTCTTCCAATTCTTGTGTTTCATTGGATAATTTTCAGTAAGTTGATAAATATGTTGTAGTTTGAGTATGCATTATTTTTATTGATAGGATTGAGAATTCTATTAGTCTTGTCATTTATTTGATTATAAATCATACTTATTACTTGTTAGTGACATTGGATGTGCATAGAAATTTTATACTAATAATATGTTTTATTGTCATCATTAAATCTTTATATAATTATTTCCTCAAGATATTCATTACGATTGATTTTTTTATGCTTCCAAAAAACCCATAGTAGACATTGGTTTATGAAATATGTTTGGCCTAATGTAGTAAATTATCTTTGAAGGATTTAATCTCCAATTGGATCGTAGGGCCCCTTATTATATGCCTTACCCTTCACTCACTTTTCCTTTTTTTTATGTATTCACCTTATCTTAAATCCACTCCTCCACTTAAATTTGAAGTTACATTTAGGTTAGACATTTATGATATCTAAACCATCCATAATTAATTACCACTTCACTTACCTCTATTCCACCACATGGTTATTTATAAAAATGATACCCATAACATGTGCCTTAGAGTAAGTTTTCATCAATCCTAAGACATTATGGACCTTACTATAAGAATATTTATTCTATAAATAACCCACATCAATAGGTTTTATCTAGTTCTAGAAGGAAGGTTGATTATTTGAATCATTTTAAAATTAATTCAAGTAGTGTATAATAGATCCATTATAAATATTAACAAGGTCCAATTTTGATTTTGGTTTGATATTATTATCATATTTATAGGTTCATTAAAGACCTAGATCAGATACGGGTATCCCTAGGAGAGCTGTCACTTAACCAAATTCACTAACCTAAAGGATCTATCCTTAACATTTTATTATTGCATGGTTATCTAGTTTTTCCATAATTATAGCTAATATAGTCCATGATTTACTTAGGAATTCTAAGAAGTATCTTTATTTATTCTCTCCTATGGGATGAATTATAGAGGAACATATGAAAGCCTTTAAGATGGATATATCATTTTTGAATGTGATTCATGAAAACTTTGCATGAAAATTATTCCATTCACCCTAAAGGATGCTACATATGATTGGTTTCTCAATTTCCTATAAAATTCATTTACATCATGAAACTTATGTTATAAAACATTTAATTCATAATTTGGACAAGTTATCAACCCTATTATAGTATAGCATCATTTTGATAGTGTGAAAATGGAACTCAATGAACCAATTAATACTTTTAATGTAATATTTAAAAATCTATATACTCATGTGGATAATGTGTATAGGATTGCTTCCACATTAGCCTTTTAGATATATAAGAATTCATTAGATTTAATTATTATAGTATTATTATTTAGAGCTTAAAACATCAAAAAATTATCAGTGCCTATTTAGAATACTTCAATATTGATTATCAATTATATCCTCAATTACAATCTCTAGTCATACCTAACATGAATAAAAATTTCTTAGCTTTGAATCAATTCTTGAATGCCAAATAGAATATCATAGCCAAAAATCAAATCCAAGTCTTTACCCAATTAATTCTAGCACATGTTACACCAAACCAAAATCTAATATTTCTAAATAATCCTCCACCTATTCCTACTCAATAGAAACAAATCAAGATTTAGTCCTAATCAACATTTTCACTAAATTGGGAACAATGTATTATTCCACCAATGATGAAATGGATGTAATTCAAACTATGGTGTAAAACCATAGAAATGAGTTTTTAGGTATGAAAAAACACTTAGGGAACATTTTAAGGGAAATATAACAAGTGAATTTTATGTTTCATAGTTATAATAGACCATTAAATGGGTTATGGAATAACTTGGATCTATATCCTAAAAAACTGCCAAAGATAAACATTGGTCAAACAACCTTATCCAACTAGTGTATAATTCTTAATACTACACAACATCGTGAATTGGATTTAGTATAGTTTTCTATTACCTTTAAAATGTTTCAAAAAGAGATAGAAAGTTATGAGACCATCTGAAATCATCCTAATCCATCTAAATTTAGTTCCTTTGGTACCTCCATCACTACATTAATGTTTGAAACACAAGACTTCCTATTCCTTATTAAAAATGAGAATGAAATGAAAAATAACATATATGCCATTCATGATTTTTAAAAATTTCAAAAAAGTAACTATAATTTGAGAAAGAAAAATCAACATCATATCATGAATTCCTTACCTCCAAAAAAATGTAGCCACTCATCTTTATTTGAATGTCAATAATAACCCACTTCCTCCTAAATGAAATGATCAACAGAAACTAGCTAATCCACATTATATGAAAAGATATAATATAGTTGAGGATATGCATATAATTAAGGCAAACATTACCCTTCACAAGTTTTCTCAAATTATGTAACAAATGTAACTCTTACTCAAGGATTTGACAAGTAATCCATTTGTAGATCAGTCAAAATATTCACATACTAATATGGTTGTATGTAAATGCTAAAATGAGGTCCCACCTTTACTATTAACTATCCAATTTTAAAAAAAATGCGAATAAATTCTTATTTGAATCAAGTGCTTCAACCAATGTAATGTTCATTAGAATATGCTAGAAGTTAAGGTCGACTCCATATAATTCTAAAAGGGTGGTATTACAACAAAGAAAGTCTTCAATCCCTATTATTGAGGAATTATTGAACATCCACATGTAGCTTTCTTCTAAACCACATGTTCAACAATACATTAACATTATTGTAGTCAATATTTTATAGGCTTGTGGTATACTTCTAGGCTATGATTGGTCAAAAACATTGAAATGATATATGGCAACTAAATTTTCACGCATGTGTTTGCCTTAAAAATGAGTAACCAATTAGATCATATTTAAGAGTGAACCAGAGATAAAATATGAAATCAAAGAATACATGTCAAAAATTGAAATAATTAATTTTTCTTCATCACATCTATGGGTTTACACCTTCACAACTAAAATCGAGAATAATGAATGATAATTTGAAATTCCTTCACATTTTTATACCTTATATTTTGATGGTGCCCAATATAAATATGGTTCAATAGTAGGTATAACTTTGATTGATCATTATGAGAGGCAATACCTTGATGCTCTCATATTAAATTTTTCATGTAACAAAAATAATTCAAAATATGAAGCCTTGATCTTGGGGCTCCAATTCACATTAAAATATAATGTTAAACAATTTTTAATGTTTGGAGATTCATAGTTAGTTTTTAACCAAGTCAGTATTCAGTATCAATGAAATTTATCATATATTAAAAAAATAAGTACATATTTTGGGACTTAATCAAATCATTTCAGGATTTCAATATAAAACCAATCACAAGAGATCAAAATCAAATAACATATTCCATTGCTGCCTCTCTATAAAATATAGTCCCACATCAATAATCTTTAATGTATAAATTTTCTATGGGGTTGGTACCAATCCGTTCGGTCCTCAATAATGTTGACAACATTCAGGTATTTAATGATGGTCAAAAATTCATACAATTCATGGTCGATTCTTGTGATTTTAAATCAAAAATAATTGATGAAAATTCTTTCAACACAATGAAAAAAGAGAAAAGGGAAGATGATGGCACTATTTTATTTAGATAAAATAGGAAACTTGAAGGAATGGTTTCTTGAAATGATTATTTGATATGGATCATCAATATGAATAACTAAAACAATCTAACACCAACATATATAAATTTTCTAAGGTGAACTTAGGAACAAAAGAACACCCTCAATTTTTCAACATCAGATTAATTTGTACTGAAGAAGAAGAAAAAAAAAAGCTAAAATAAATATTAATTGAATACAAAGATGTTATTACCTGGATGCATGAGGACCTAACTTTTTTAACCCCAAAATTATCGCACATACCATACCACTAAGGAAATAAACCAAACCTTTCAGACATAGGCAAAACGTGATTAATTCCATTATAGATCCTCTCATCTAGAAAGAAAATTAAAAAAAATTAGATACTAAAATTATATTTTGTATCAAACATTCTACTTGGGTGGGCAATTTAGTTCCTATATGAAATGAGAATGGTTATATCAAACTATGTGTATATTTTAGGAATATCAATTAAGATTTAAAAAAGGAAAATTATCCCTTGCCCTTCCTAGACGAATTAATTTAGATAGTTGGTGGGTCATAAATTATGTCTTTTCTAGATGGATTTTGAGGTTACAATCAGGGCTTGGTAGATAATGATGACCATATGAAAAAATATTTTACAAGTAAATGGGTAACCTTTTCATATAAGAGAATGTTGTTTGGACTAAACAATGTAGGTGCTACCTTTTAGATTGTTGTATATTTTTATTTTCAAGGATTCATTGGTAAGTACACCATTATTTAAATGGATGACCTAACTATCTTTCTAAGGATAGGGTAGATCATATTACCCACTTGCAGAGAGTATTTGATAGATGTATAAGGTATGGAATCTAAATAAATCTTAATAAAACTATTTTTGTAATAATAAAAGGTAAAATATTAGGCCATATTATCAAAAAGGAAGGTATTTTAATTGAACCTAAAAGAGTTCAAGCTATTTATATATTTCCAAATCCTAGTAATGAAAAGGAGATTAATTCCTTTATTGTAAGGATAAAATTTATCCATAAATTCATTTTAGGATTTGAAAAGATTATGAATATATTTAGCGAAATTTTAGAACATGACACAAAATTAGAATTGACATCTGAATCTAAAAAGAAGTTTATCAAAAGAGATATTGCCCAAACTCTAGTTCTGATTAGTGTAGATTTCACCAAGGATATGTTCTTATATTCCTTTGCATTAAAACATACTATAGCATGTACTCACTTAGAAGGTTTAATATAATTAATATCCTATTTCCTTCATGAAAAATAATCTAAAAAAAGTAGAATTGAAATATTCTATTATTGAAAAGAATATTTATGCCTTGATTAAAATTTTAAATAAATTCAATCATTACATCTTGTACAATAAAATCTACACCAATGTCTTAGATCTAGATGTCAAGCTCACAGTAAGAAATATTGAACCTTGTGAAATAAGAGGCAAATCAATGGCTAAATTGTATAAATTTGACCTAGAAATTAGGACACTAAAATGGTACAAGGATAATGTATTATTTATCTAATGGTGCATATTGATCCACACATGTCTATCAAATAGGTTAACTAGTCTCAGTTTGTTGGAGGTGATTTGTATGCCCAAATAATTCAATACTTATAGGAAAACTCCCTCTTAAATCAAATAGAGAGAAAAGGTGAGAAATCAAGATCAAATCAATCTACTAGAAGATCAAAAAAGTGGCACTCTATTGAAAAATTTATGAAAGTATTTATTTAAAATGTTTTTACATAGAATAAGTTGCATACATCCTTCATGTAGTACTATGAAACACAAAAATTGAAGGATGGGATAATATTAACCTACAATTTTTAAATATGACCATAGTCATGTATAAATTGTCACCAATATCAAGTGTTTAGGAAAAAATAAATCCACATTGTCATGCCTCTCCATCCTGTGATCAAAAAATGACATTTTGCACAATGGGGTATCAATTTTTTAGGGGTCATAAAACACAATTATTTATATGAACACAAGTTCATACAGACAATCACATATTACTACATGATATGGTCTAAGGTAGTAGTATCAAATAGTTTAAGATTAAAATGTGATCAAATTCATTGAAGAAAATATTTTGATTAGGTTTGGAACCCTAATTTTTGTGGTATGTGATAATAAACTTATTTTTCAATCCATAAAATTTATTGAGTGGACCTAAAATATCTGCATCCAAATATATAGGTATCAAAGAGTGTAAGGATGATATGGATTCATAGGGTGAGTGATATGATATTGGTGACGGTTTTTACATACAAAAAAGAAAAGGAGGCTTCATCTTGTGAGTTAATAAATGATAGATGATGTGATTGATGAGGTGCCTAAACGTTCTTGGGAAGACCTTATTTCTAGTGTGGGTGCTCTATTGGCAATTAATGATTAAAATATTAAATCCCTCATGGAGGAGAATGGAGTGTAATTAGATATCCCTGATATAATTATTGATAGTACTCAAGCTTCAATATAGAACTCTATATTAGCATGCCTATGGCTACATGTCTGTAGTTGATGCTTTTAGATAATGGGAAGCTAGGAAGTGGAAATGAGTGGGATGCATTGAAGTGGTTGCCATGGCTAAGAATTTATTCTTGGTATCCTTCTCTTATTTAAAGGATTGTTTAAAAGTTCTTAAAGCTGTATCATGATTTTTGGCAAAATCATTTTTGTCTCTAAGGAAACATAACACTGATCTAAACCTTGATAGTGATTCCTTAAAATAAATCCCTACATGGGTTATGTTAAGTATAGGATATACTGAGAGGGGGGCTTGAATCAATATATCATATATCTTATAAAACTTTCCCTTAACCAAATTCCACTTAATCAAACATTTAAGATATGTAATAAAACTCAAATAATAAACACCACACAAGATAGAGAGACACCAGATATAACGTGGAAACCCAATGTGGGAAAAACCATGGAGAAAAATCTCAAGTATATGAATGAGCACCAACCCAAACAATATTTGCAAGCACCAAATTTCAAGAGCACCAACCCCTTTGTTGAGCACCAACCCCTTTGCCGAGCACCAACCTAGTAACATTTCATGAGCACCAACCCATAGGATCACCAACCCAGCAATAATTTGTGAGCACCAACCCATAAGATCACCAACCCCTTTGTCGAACACCAACCCAATAATAATTCATGAGCACCAACCCACAGGATCACCAACCCCTTTGTGTATACCACACACCTATCTCTCAATGTTGTTATCTCAACAAATGATATTTCATCACAACATCTCTTTCCTCTCTCTCACCTTTGCTCTTATAAGCTAGATATAACAAATACAAATCATATTCATCTCTCACAATTGCTCTTCGAAGCTAGATATTACAATATCAAATCAACCTCTATCTCTCACACATTAAAAATGGCTTCTCAAGCCTTTATTTATAGCTTTCTAAATGACCTTTGGCCTTCCCCCTTTGTGACCCTTCAATCCTCATGGAAAATGGTGCCAAACTTCTATGACCCTTCATATTCTTGCCTTTGAAAAGTCATGTGGTGACCTTACATGACCAAAAATGTCCTTCCCTCTTTTGTCCTCATCTTGGTGACTTTTTGTATTCCTCAAAGTGTCCATGAGAAATTGTGCCCTTGCTCTTTTTTCTTCACTTGGTGACAATTGGAATTCCCCAAGATGACTCTTCATGGGAAAATGTGTCCCATCCTTCTTTTGTCTTTACCCTGTGGCTCTTTGACTTCTCCATGGGCCCTTCTTTTGTATCATATGCAACCAAAAATATATTCATTAATATTAAATAAATATAAACTCACATTAGCCAAGATATATATATTACAAACAACATTAAATGTAATGGGGCCTTTATCACCAATAGTGCTAAACCTTTGACATCAATGACAATATTTCCAATAATCACCCCCTTTATCATTGATGGCAACCTCAATCTTGAAACTGCCACATCCTATCATCTAAAAACATAAAATAACTCTCCCTTATTGTAGCAACCTATACATGTTCCTTGTAGCTATTTATACACCTATACCTGTACCTGTTATCCTCCCCCTTTGACATCAATGGCAAAGGGTCTACCTAGAGCTAACACTTAGCTCCCCCTCAACTGATGCTGAAAATAAATGGCAGGAAGTAATAGAAAGTACTCCCAACTCCTCTCATAGATCTTTGAATGTGACCTTTGATCATGCCTTTGAGAAGATATCTGACAATACATGTACATTGTTCCCTATCCTTTGAGCATCTGTAATCAACTCATTCAAATCTTTTCTTCTAATCTCCCAACATTCAGCATGAAACTTTAATGTGTATCCTTGATCACATATTTGACTAACACTCAATATATTATGCTTAAGACATTTTACATACAAAACGTTTTTAGTCTTAGTTCTACAATAATCCAAACTCAAAGTACCTTTTTTGGCTATCTTGGTAGTGGTTTTGGCTCCAAATCTCACTGTACCACCATTGATCTTCTTTAGAGTTATGAACTTACTTTTATCTCCTGTCATATGCCTTAAACATCTGCTATCAATTAACCATGGCTGATCTTTACCTCTTAAATGCAGGGCTGTCTAAGCCACAATAAAATCTTTAGGTTGTTTCTTCTACAATGAATATCTCTGAACCTTCTTCTTGATGAATGGAGCTTTGAAACTCTGATCCTTCTTTACTAACTCGAACACACTTCTACAATACCAAGCTATGTGTCTAAAGTTATTGCACTTGTAGCATACTATGGTCTCTTCATCAAAGCTTGATAGAGGAGCAAAAGAGTTATGGCTTCTACTTGACTCTACTTGACTTTCCTTTTCCTTATTTTTGAAATTGTTTGCTCTTTTTCTAAATTATAATTTATTGTGACCATATCCATTATAATAAAAATAATAGCCATAAAAATAAGACCTGTCTGTATATCTCTGACCTGATTTTCTTTTGTAGCTTTGTTCCTTCTAGCCTTCTCTATTTGAAATGTCCTCTATATTTTTCACTTCTCCCCTTTTTGTTTCCTCTTTTGTAAGAGCTTTAGCATAGCTCTTTTTCTTTTCAAAACTGATTCCTGTCTTATCTGAATTTGCTTTTTGACTTTCCAATATCTTATTCAGCATGTTAGTGTTATCCTCAATTTTTGAATCACTAACTACTTTATCATTGACTGCTTTCTCAATATCTTCTTTTAAAGAGGCAATTTCAATATCATACCTTTGACATTCTTTTCTTTCTATTTCCAACTATGCTGTGAGATCTTCTTCATTCTTCTTGGCTTCTTCAAAGTGTGCTTGTAGATATTCAATCATTTCCTTTGACTCCTATTCATTTTTCTCGATCTGGTGCTTTAATCTTCGATTCTTCTTCTCAATAGCTTTTAAATCTTCAAGGGTAAAAATGTGTTCTCCTTCCATATTCACTTCAGCTTCCTCCTCTTCTTTTTCTTGATCATCTTCATGTATGGCCATGAATAGAATCTCTTCTTCTTCTGAATCACTAACTCCACTATCTTTGACTAAGCTAGGATCCTTAGAATACATGGTCTTCTTCTTGAATCCCTTCTTAGATTTACCTTTGAAATTCTTCTTATATGTAGGATTTTCTTCTTCATCATCATTACCCTTATTTGGGCATCTAGCTTAAAAATATCCAATCTTTCAACAATTAAAACATTTAAAAGGTAATTTTCCTTGATATTTACCTATTCCTCTTTTCGGCTTGTGAATGAAAAGTGCTCCATTGTCATCTTCATCATCACTAGAACTATCACTTTATTCTTGAATATTAGCTTTCTCTTTCTTTGATGTCTTGAAAGCCACTTCTCTCTTTGAGGGTTTATCTTGTTCTATCTACATCTCATATGTCATGAGTATACCATGAAGCTCATCCATCTTTAGCTTGGCTAAATTCTTCATCTCCTCGATTGCCAAAAAATTTGCATCATATCTCATTGGTAGAGATCTCAAAACCTTTTGCACCACCGTTGACATATCCAACATTTCTCCAAGACCTTGAATCTGATTTATGATTTGATCAACTTGCAAAAGATAACTTGTTATATCTTCTTCTTCTTCCATCTTCAAACTTTCAAACTATCTTCTAAAAGTCTGAAGCTTATCTTGTTGAACCTTTCCATCACCTTTGTAAATATTCTCAAGTTTTACCCAAGTTTCATGAGAAAATTTACATTGCATAAATTTAACAAATTTAGATTCACATAAACCACATAAAATAACATTTAAATCTTTAGCATTACATTCACTTGCCTTCTTTTCTACTGGAGTAATTACAGATGTCTGTGGATCTTCATATTCCTCCACCACTACTTTCTATATGTTGAATCCAAGGGCCATCAAATAAACCTTCATTATCATGCTTGAAAATTCATAATTCATCCCATCAAACAAAGGTGCCTTATTGGTATAAAATTCTTCTTGTGACCCAGCCATCGTGCTTTCTTGATCTACCTTCAAGTTATAAAACTTTTCAAAAAGGAACCTGCTTTGATACCAATTGTTAAGCATGGGATATACTGAGAGGGGGGTGAATCAATATATCATATATCTTATAAAACTTTCCCTTAACCAAATTCCAGTTAATCAAACATTCAAGATATGCAATAAAACTCAAATAATAAACACCACACAAGATAGAGAGAGACACCAGATATAATGTGGAAACCTAATGTGGAAAAAACCATGGAGAACAATCTCAAGTATATGAATGAGCACCAACCCAAATAATATTCACAAGCACAAATTTTTAGGAGCACCAGTAACTATTCATGAGCACCAACCCCTTTGCCAAGAACCAACCCAACAAAAATTCATGAGCACCAACCCCTTTGTCAATCACCAACCCAAAAAAAATTCATGAGCACCAACCCACAAGAGCACCAACCCCTTTGCCAAGCACCAACCCAGCAAGAATTCATGAGCACTAACCCACAAGAGCACCAACCCCTTTACCGAGCACCAACCCAGCAACAATTTGTGAGCACCAACCCACAGGAGAACCAACCCCTTTGTGTATACCACACACCTATCTCTCAATGTTGCTATCTCAACAAATGATAGTTCATTAAAACATCTCTTTCCTCTCTCTCTCACCTTTGCTCTTATAAGCTAGATATAACAAATACAAATCATATTCACCTCTCACAATTGCTCTTCTAAGCTAGATATTACAATATCAAATCAACCTCTATCTCTCACACATTACAAATGGCTTCTCAAGCCTTTATTTATAGCTTTCCAAATGACCTTTGGCCTTCCCCACTTGTATGACCCTTCATATTCTTGCCTTTGAAAATTCATTTGGTGACCCTTCATGAACAAAAACATCCTTCCCTCTTTTGTCCTTATTTTGGTGACTTTTCATATTCCTCAAAGTGTCCCTTCATGAGAAATTGTGCCCTTCCTCTTTTGTCTTCACTTGGTGACTCTTGGAACTCCCCAAGATGACTCTTCATGGGAAAATGCATCCCATCCTTCTTTTGTCTTTACCCCATGGCTCTTTGACTTCTCCATGGTCCCTTCTTTGTCTCATATGAAACCAAAAATATATTCATTAATATTAAATAAATATTAACTCACATTAGGCAAGATATATTTATTATAAACAACATTAAATGCAATGGGTCCTTTATCACCAATAATGTTAGACCTTTGACATCAATGATAATATTTCAAATAGGTTACACTACTAGGACTCTCCTGGAGATCTAGTAGGATAATTTTTTCCTAGAATTGATAGAGTTATTGGATAATGGATGTATATTGATCCATTCACAAAGTCCAAAAATTAGTTGTTTGAATCTAGATTTAATGTCTATGTTCTAACAAATAAACCTTTTCTAATAAGTATTTAAATCAAATCCCAATTCATAACCTAGACTCAAAATATCCTTTATGAGGGATAAGATGCCACCTGTAGAGGTGTGATTTGGTAGGACATGCCAAAATCAACTGTCTAATTTAACATAAGTCATATAAGAAGGATCCTTTGAAAGACACCCAAATTGAGAAGTCAACATGTTAGCCTTATGAACCCTAGGGAAACTCTCAGATGAAATAACCTCCCCCTTTTATCTCTCTAAAAATCAAGGATAGTTCTAGTTAAATATTCTATGATCTTAGTATTGAGAGGAAACTTTATGATACCCTTGAGGATAATTTGGATCTACAAAACTTTAAAAAGGTTAAACACTCCACTAATTCCTTGATAATTTATATGGTGTCAGTGAGTATGAAATTAAATGATCCCTTGAGGATCCTTACCCCAAAAAAAGAAAGACAAAATGATTATACCTTAAATCTAAGGTAGAGAATGTTTTGGTTGGAAATAATTCAATGGGATCACATAAGGATTCAAATAGGAATACTTCCCTTGATAAAAAGAGTCTCATTACCTATGGACTCAACACATAATTGGGAATGCGTTTGAGTCATATTTTTTCTAGTAACTCCAATGTTCCCCAAAATGGTTAAATTAATCATGATATCATCGCGTGAACTCCACTAACTTAGGAAGAGAAAATAAAATATTTCAAAACTCTAAAAATGGAAGGGAAAAAAATGTTAGTTTGAGCCATTATGAGAGGAAGGAAAAATTAAAATAATGAGGATAAATCACCTAAAGTAGTGAAAGGAATTGCTCAAGGATTTGCAGACAATCCTTAGATAGTCTAATCTATTTTAAGTTCTATGGAATGTTATATGAAGAGATTGGATCCTTCAGGACCTTTAAGTTTTGTTAATATTGTTCATCCTCCTAAGTTTTTTTAATTTTAATAAGTACAAGGGAGTGATAGACTCCTTAATGATGCTAGATTACTTGAGAAGTATTAACAACATGAACTATATAGGGGCCTCAACTCACTACTTGATCATATGGGTGTTCCTAATTTGAGTCATTAGAGTAATAAATATGTTTTCAATAGCCTATTTTTAATATTTTATTTTTATGGTTAAATTTTCCTCCAAAAAACATTGGTGGAAGGGGAATTTATTAGTTATCCTGCATCACTAGAATTTTAAATGTTCTCAAATTTTATTAGTTACCTATTGGTTCATTAAATTGAGTTAATTTCTTAGAATATTTATTTGGTTGTCTCCCATATTCATTTGGGATGGAGAGTACAAAGGGTCACCTTAATAACATTAAGGAACCCTCTAATTGTGACCTTAAACACTCTTTTAATTTATTGAAGTGTAATAATCCCATTATGTATGATTTTGGAAAAGAGTGAAGATAATTAAAATAATTATCTCATAGGGAAATTTTTTATAATGAGGTATGGAATTTAATCAATTAGGAATTTGACCAAAAATAAGTAGACCTAGGTAGGAGGGGTCAAAAAATTTTACTCTTGATAATAAGTGTTTATTATTTTCATTTTGTTGCAAGAATGACTATATTAATATTCTTAGTGAAGGCCCATGGTTGATGTGTAAGTTAATTCTTTTTCTTCAACCTTGGAAGATAAATTGGTTCTCCTCATAATATAATTTGGATTGGATTCATTTGTGGATTAAAATCTCAGGTTTCCCTTTTACCTTCTAAGCTGACTAGATTCTAAGAAGCATAAAATAAACCATCAATTTGATTATGATTATTGACCCAATCACTCTCTGAAATAAAAGTTTGATCTCATCATGGATCTATGTGTCTATCTTAATGGATCAATATTTTCCTAGCTCTATTTGTCTCAGGTCTACTTTGGGCTCTTAGAATCAAAAACTATTTTTGAAAGAGAAAAATAAATTTGTCCATGTTGTTGAAAATATTGTCAACTTAAGGACTCATTCTCGATGACCCAATGAGCCCTCCATGATAGTATCCTCTAGGTATAAGATCATAAAATCAGCCCCAGATGTTGGAGGTATAATGGGGAGGTTCTAAAATTTGCCCTTATGAAAACCTTCAAAAGATTAGGAGTCAAGAAGATGTTAAAGACATTCTGAGTCGAAACAATTTGTGGATCCTCTCGTAGTTGGTAGTTATTGTTAGATCTGATCTTTGATATATGTGTTATTTTGTTGTGAGCTCTTTTTATTTGCCTCTACTATTTATTTTTCACATACTATGACCCAGACCCCACCTATGTCTTAGGCTAGACCCCACACTAGGTTTGTGTGGGTTTATTGTTAATCATAACTAGATTATTTTCATGTTATCGTCAAATTATTATCCATAATGGAATGTATTTATTGAATTCAACAATAAGAATTTGAATGATTCCATAATGTATTCATCAGATGATAAACCAAAAAGATGTCACCTATTATTTAAATATGCCTTTTTTTAGATAGGAACAAACATAAACAAGATATAAAGACTTCACCCTTCCTGTTGGTATATGGACACTAACATATTTTCCCTATTACTCTAAAACTACCAATGTATCCATTTATGAAAGATTACATGTAAGATGATGATATAATTTGAGATATATTGTTTGACATATTTTATATTGAAGATGTGAAAACATAGGCATTATGCAATTCTATCAAACATCAATAAATTTTTAAGAGATGGTTTTAAAAAATTAAAGATCAAAGTTTTTCAGTTTTTTATATTTAGTCCTTCTATGGGATAAAACACATGAAAAGAAAGGAAAATGTGAAAATTTCACTCCATTATGGATTAGACCATATCAAATCTCTAAATTTTGGGTAAAATACTTTTCATTTAAAAGATATTCAGGGTAATGATTTGTATTTTCTAATTAATGGACAATTTTTTAAACATTATTCCTTTAATTCCCCAATTAGGAACATCTTATAATGAATATGAGTTCTAATTTAGTAGTATGAGTATATTAAGTTTCCTATTTTTCTAGATTAGATTTCTTGTTTTCTTACATTAGATTTACTAGTTTACAAGAGTTATATTTTCTATTTTATAGGTTAGTAGTTAGGATCATCCAGAAACCACTCATACATAAATTTAAAAAAAAATTCCCATAGGCTAGCTATTCAAACTTAAGGATTATTATGGGTTTGATCCTAATGAATTTGCATCTCAAAATTAAGGTTTGTATCATGATGGAATGGAAATTTTTACTTCAAATAAATACATTTATCAAACAATTGGAAGTTGTTTTGATATTTTCATGTAGAATTTATAAATATTGATCAACTTCAAATATTAAATAAACATTCACATGCTTAAAACTTCTTTGAGACATAATAAACATTGAGAAAGATAAAACATGGGTAAAATCTCTAATTTGCAATAAATTTTATTCCTAGACAACCATCCAGTCATGGTTCCCATCCCTTCTACCTAAAAAAATCATTAAATAAGAATGATTCAAATATTATTTATTAGGGATAGGGACACCTAGTTATAAATAGAGCAATGCTTAGAGTGGAACTAAAGGTATTTATGTCAAGGCTATGGATGCATGTCTAATATTAGAGTAATCCCTAGATTTTCATATCCTTGTGATTTAAAACTATAACACATTTTGAAAGGATAAGATCAACACAATTTTAATCTCTTCTAAATCTTCCATAATAAGTAAAAATTAACCTTCACATAATCACACACAATTTGAGAGAGGAAAAGGGTTACTATGTTTCATGATTATGTTTGAAGTCTATTTTAGCTTTTTGATTTGTTTATTTTCTTTCCTATAAAATTTTAAGTTATTTAAGGTACCTATTGATTCTAAGTTCTCAAATACCCTTGAATATTTCCCCACTAAGTCACCATTTTTCATGATCAACATACCCCATTTTAAAATTTATAAATAGGTGTAAATTTAATTTTTAAAATTAAATATTCAAATCTCATTCAATCATAAAACAACTTCAAAAAAAAAGAATACATGATCCTAAGTATTTATTATTTAGGAGTTATTTTTCAACATATAAATCAAGTATTATTTTATAAATTTAGAGTTTTATTTTCATGACTAACAAAATATAATCAATGTTTATCAATAGTTATGTGGTTCACATGTATAGGTCAACACCATACTAGCCACAAGTTTCCTTCACATTCAAGGATCAATGATAATCTAACTATTTTCCACAACATTTATCAAGAACATAGTGCTCTCAAAAACCTTACCCAAAATTTATCAGTTCTTTCATATCTTCAGTGTTCTAGTTAAGAAACATAACACCAGATGTCACACACTTGATACATCATTGATATGTGCTCTTATGTTTATTATTAAAAACTAATCAATATCTTTAATTAACAATAATATAACATGTGTCACTCTCTTAGTTAATCATCAACCTATGCTCTTATGTTCAAAATTACAAAAGTGGAAACAACTTCATGCAATAAGATCACACCTCACATAACTCTCACACTTCATCATTGTTTTACACAAAATAACTAAAATATCAGATCTAGTGATTCATCAATGCATCAATATGATGTCAAGTGTCACCATCTTATTACACATAGAACAATAGTTGAAGTAATAAATTATAAAAATTGAAACAAAGTGATAATGCAATAATGTGCCATGTTTGATCTAATGCAGTTAGTAGCCACATGTCACTCATAGATGAATCCATGTGTTACTCTTAATATAATTAGTTTCCATGTGTCACTCTATATGGCACTACAATGCTCCATGATACCTAAGTAAATATGTAAAATCAGAAAGGGATCCATAAACCAAGTGATCAAGTGAAAATCATGACACATGTCTTATATGGATACAAGTGGAGTTCAAACCTAATATGAACCCATCCAAATCCATATAGAAACATAAATTAAGATAAAACTAGGCAAAATAATGATAACTATAAATATCATATGGATTTATTAAAGGTGAGTGGGTAGCTAAGCAACTAAAATAAGTTTCAATAAGATGTGTTTAAAAAAGCCCCATGAAATTATACATCATAAAAATAAAATTTAAAATAGAAATATAGTTGACAAATTCCATTGCTTTGTAACTAATTACCACTGATGAAAAATTATGGCATTGAATTCGGTGCTCATAGTTATTCACCACCCCCAATTTAATTCAACTACTATTTACAAAAGAAACTAACAAGAAATATAAAATACAAAGACCTATGTTCCCTAATAAATTAAAAAATATATTATTCAAAGAATAAAATTCAATAATTTATTATAATGGATATAAAATAAAATTCTCTTTCACCATTATAATTATACTTTGTGACATAGGTGGAGTTTATAGACACTATTTTTTATCATAGTGTTTTAAGTAACAAATTCCTACAAAACTCAACTCTCTACATAGAAATAGATAGATTACATCCATATTATTATGAATAACATATACCATTGCCATAAATGGAATACATAAATTATCTACTAGATATTAAAACAAGTGAAATGCACATGGTAGTTTCAAAACCAAATTTATTTCCCTGTATTATTGTTTTACACGATATGTTTACTACTAGGGTGTGCAAAGTGTAGACATCCAATTATTACCACTATTGTGCCTAAATATAAGTCTAGATGACTTTATGTAATAATTCCAAAAATGGACCAAAATAAAAAAATGATTAAAAGTATTGAAACATGTCAATATGTACTTAATTATTGTATTACATTGTACACAATCATTAGGTTCTTCTAATTTGTCTCTATTCAAATTATGATGTAGAAACTTGACATTTTCAATCAATGGAATACTCTAATTCATCTTCACACATCATGTGAATGTGCCAATTCTTTTCAAGTCATCCCTAATTGGGTAATTACCTTATATGTAATTTTTACCTTCCTTTATTTTACTCCTAGTCAAAATGTGACCAAGTAAATTGACATTTTCAACCATTCTAACTAAATAAGCAATCAATTTACAAGGGTTGTAAAGAGAATAAGAAAAATAATCAAACAAAGTAAACTAGATTAAAATATTAAGTGAAAAATACATGGAAAGTTAATGAATATCTAATATTGAAAATTAATAATTTAATAAATATATGTAAATATGATGTCATCAGCCTCAATGTTAAAATTGGGAAATATCAACTTAAATGAGGTAAATATTAGGATTAAGGATAGCCATGCCTTATTAATTCCCCATTATCTTAAAACATAAATGCATTTTGACCCCCCAACCCTAACCTAATATTAATCACACATGGGTTGAGTTCAATTGGAAAACTATAAATATAGGAGTCATGACCATAACCACTAATATTTTTTAAGTGAAAAAAAACTACACCAAAATATCTTTATAAAGTTTCAAACCTTCTTCTATTTACACCCAATCAAGAGACAAGACCTATTGGTGATAGGAGCGATGTTAGAGGAGATTTACCTATTGCATTGACAAAGACTTAGAGCACCAAATTTGGACACAAACATGATTAATAGACTGATATTAAAGGAGAATCACGTAGGGAAGGCATTTCTTATGCTTTCTTGTCTAGTTTTTTGAGTCCATTGATCTATTCCCCTCAAGGAAGTAGGCTTAATATGCTAGTTTCTTTATGTTTTTCATTTTTTGATGCACTAATTTATGAACTAACTTGTTTCTCAATCCTATTATACATTTGACATGTTTGATAGGACCATGCATCTAATAGACCATTTTGTGGACCTTCTTAGCCTTATAATTACCTAATCACACCATTTTTGGTGTTTTTTATCCTCTTTTTATTCTAATTATTATGTGTGTGTGTTTTTTTTAGTTAAAATGGTGAAGTCACCCTGCACATTGGTGAACTCACCCTGAACATTAGTGAAGTCACCCTAGTTAATAGTGAAATCACACCTTCGAATGGTGAAATTGTATTCTATCATATCTAACAAAAAAATAAATTTGAACTGGTAATAGTAAAGTCACCTTGAAAATGGTGAAATCAACCTAGTAAATAGTGAACTCATAAAATGTAATTTTACTTTATTTTTATTTTATTCAAAATAAGGAAGTTATCTAGTGAGTGGTGAGGTCATCCTTCTAATTAGTCAAGTTTATAAAACTATGTGTTTGTGTTATATGAATACAACTAAATTATGATGAAAATAATAAATTTACCCTATTATAGATTTATCAAGAACTCAAAACAATAGTACCCAATTTCCAATTGGTGTTTTGAACCCTTGTTTCACTACTAAAACTTTATTTTTTAGGTTTTGACATATTTATAAAACTTAGTTTTAAAACAACTCAAGGAAAATTTCATTCACGTCTTCATATTAGTGATTAAAAAGAACATCCACTTTTTGATTTAGATATATTAATATCACTTTATTTTATTTTTTAAAACACTTGTTCATTTCATTTCTTTTTCATAAAACTTTATGCCCATGCTTTCTCCTTGCCCCCTTTAGGGGTCCATGGTGATAAAAAATGAATTATTTTGCTTGTTTTTTGGTGTCTATGAAAATAAATGTTGTTTATCTCTCTCCTTTTTCCTAGGAACTTGGATTACTTTAAAATAACAACTTTTTTATTTTATTAGTTCATTACCTCCTCACAAGTTCTCTATGGGTGCATTGACCTAATGTTTCATCTCCTAGCATCATACCAACCCCACTTATCTGGTGGGATATACAAATTAATTAAATTATTTGTTGTTCAATTGGTTGAATAATAAATCTATCTAGTTAAATAGGTCCTCAGATCATGCATGATCTAGAAGATTAACTATAATGAACAATCCATAGATGGAGTGGTTGTAAAACAGATAAGATGGTTTCATAAAAATCTAAATAGTTAGTCATCCACTTGATAGATATTTTATAGTTTCCAAGTATTATTTGGAACTTGTGGACCATTTATAAATCCATCAAAAATCTCAGACTAAGAATCCCCATTTGCCACATATTATCCTACCAATGCCTAGTTGCCTTTGTCTCTAATTTCCATGCCATGTACAAGTTCTCGAGAGATAGAGGGGGGATAATCACTCTAATTTTATGCACTATTTATTTATTATATTAACACAATATTCCTCTTAATAATTGGTATATCATTGGAAATTTTGGTGAATAATATGCAAACCTTGTGTCATTTATTAAGATAGGAACATGAATGTTATTAAATTCAAAACCATGTAACATACACAAAATAAGTTCAAAAACCTCTGAAACAAAGTTTGATTTAGTTTCAAGTATTCAATTTGAGGATAATTAGTTACACTTGAGTATTACATATCACTTGGGATTGAGTGGTTTACTCTTTGTGTTTATATTGGGTTACTTGGATTGAATTTCAATTTGATTTAGGATCTCTACTTAAAGTGAAATTTTTTGTTCAGACACTTTACACATTATCATCCTATTTTCACACTAAGGTGTTACATTTTTCACATTACCATTTGATACTTAGCCATTTTTATCTCAAATGTCATGTCTATCATTTTAAATAATATCCTATGTCTCACTTAGTAATATTATTCTACCCAATTAATGTTGAATTTTGAACTTAGGTTTTCTTGTATTAGCCTACATCCTAGGTCCCTAGACCATTAAAATTTCTTTTCTGATATGTGTTGTTACACTTCCTATTTTATTCTAATTTATAACTTAGGTTTTTTTATAGTATTCTATTCCCTAAGTTCTTGCAACATTCAACTCTATTCTAGTTTTGTCAATGAAGACCAACCATGGTCTCATTATACTTTTATATCTACCAACACATTTTGGAATCAATTTTTCTTGTGTTATCCTATGCCCTAAGTCCTAATATTATTCTACCCTCTTCTAAATTTCCCCATTTTTACCAACCAAGGTTAAATATTCTAAAAAAGTCACTTTTTATTTTGCGTTGAATATTATTTTGTGTCATTATATTTTTATAATCATTTCTAATTATAAGATAATTTTAAGGTTTTTAAGGACCATTTGATAGAGTTTTTAAATTACAAATTAAACCAAGAATACATGGAAACACTTTTCAAAATTCGAGTGCCACTCTAAACATGCATAGGTACACTTGCAGTGGGGTATACTATGTCCCTAGTTACGAGGAATAAAACTTTCATGATGGATAGGAACATTTGGTAGTGTTCAAATATATCCATCCCATTGTGGGATTAAGTCAATGGAAATACCTTAAAAATCAATTGATTGAAGACCAAGATGAGGCCTTCTTGAGACTAATATAATCTGAAGCTAGGATACCACTATATTTTATAAGAGAAAAACTACATACCATTATTTAAATAGTGGGCAAATAATATTAACTAGTTTTTGACCAAGAACTAGCCTGCACTCAAGTGCCAAAACTAGTCATTACTTATATTAAATGGAAAGGTCTAATATCATATTTTTCCCAAATTAGTCATATTATTTCATCCACCATATAAAAATTTAGTCAATTTTATGTAGATAAACTCATCAATAACCTAATGAATTCTTTGGCTGTAACCTCATTTAACAATATCACATTTTTGAGAACAAATTCAGTTACTTGAACAAATGCAACAAGACCAAATTAATCCTATATTTTAGGTAAATACTTTAACACCACCTGAATAAGCTATGCCAATAAATTATTCCCTCCAAGTTCCACTTGATATGCATCACACATTATTTAACTATCAAGAAACTATTTTCAATACATGACATGCACATAATACTTTGCAACAAGTACCAGACCATTCCCAATAATATTTTTCCAATAATCTACCACCCCAACAAGTAGTGGTAAATTCATTGAATTTGGAACCAACTTATTATAATTATCAATAATAACAAGTTCCCTTAAAAACTAGTAATGGCAACATCTTCTTCTGAAGAAACACTAGGTTCTCCAGAACCAACAAATTCCATTTAACTCAAAACAATATATCCTCATAATCAAAATCAAATACCTATGGATTAGTACTAAAATCCTCTAAACCTATAATTTCAAACCTATTTATGTGCATTATAACCACTAATAAACACCTAATCAAGTGCATAACATAGGGTATAGGGTGCACATTCCCAATAGTAACATATAAGGAGGATCCATTTCTACCTATACCAAATCAAACCAATCCTATCAGTTTATGAACAATGAGTATAAATATTTATTTACACCACAAACTACTCAAAATATCCAAGAGTGGAACACAATGAAGGAGGTAGTCTCAAGACTTCAAATAAGTTATTATAAAAATAAATACAAGTTCAACAAGATATGTTGCTATCCATTTGATGTAATAATTCTTCAAGCACCCTTATTAACTCATTTTTATGTACACAAATTTGACAAATATAAATGTAATGGTGATGCTAGAGATCATATACAAGACTTATTCGTTTCATGCTAATAGGTTTCCTATAGTAGTGTGTATTTTATGTGATTTTTTCCATCTATCTTGGGTGGATAAGCCTTAGAGTGGCTACTTAAATTGATTAAAATATTGGTAACAACTTTCAATGGTTTATCATTAAAATTCATTGAATACTTTTATTAAAACATCAAACATGATATGATAGTATTTGAATTATGTAAATCAAAATAAATATAAGGGGAAATCTTTGAGGCTTATTTACAATGGTGGAGAGTACTAGCCAATCACTTCACATAATCTGATAGATAAGTAGCTAACTAGTATCTTTGAATAGAACCTACATCCTAAAGTTAATAGTATTCATAAAATTACTTGTGTGAACACATTCAAAAAAATCATTGACAAGGGTGTACATATTTATAAGGCACTTATTTATATGATCTTAGTTAAAAACTATTCCCAAGAGCAAACATCAAACTAGACATCAAGAACTATTTAGGAAAATGCAATTGAAAATTCTAAGGTTTTTAGTAAAAACAAGAACTTGGTGGGTAATTAGGCTAAACAATCATGTCATATGAAAATAATGAAAAAACCACCTACTCAAAATAGGCCACCTAATCCATTAGTCACCTTAAAAATAAATCATCCACATAGTGGATATGTTATATGTAGATCATTTAGTGACCTAAGTGAGCTTATTGAGTTTTATTTCATAAACTAGTTGCAACCAACATGATTATTTGTCCCATACCAAAACCATTTCCTAAGGATAAACATAAATTTAACTTGTATTATGAAGATGAATTTTGTGACTTCCATCAAGTTTTTAGCCATGGCTTTTATCGATGTGTGAAAATAAGGCACATTATTAAAGACTTGATAGAGAATGGAGAGAATAACCTAGACCAAAAAAACATCCAATATCAACCATGTTAAGGGTATCTATAAATATCCCTTTCCAAAGTACAAAATCCAACAATAAAGGATGAATCATAACTAGGGCCAAAATTACAATCAATAGCATAATCAAGGTCATGATCAGAATCAAAATCATAAAAATAAATGTAATCAAGATTATGACACTTGAACCAATCAAATTGATTATTGTATCATTCCATATGATTATAAAAATACCATAGGGTATATTACTAGCAATCACATTTCTAATATTTATATCAAGTCCTATTTATTATATAATGCTGCTCAAAATGTTGGTCCCTCTATTTCAGGATCACCATCCCCTTCTTCAAGTAATTACACACTAGGTTATATCACTACATATATACCTTAGTTTCCATATATTACCATCCCTAGACCTCTTCTTCATTCCTCTAATTACTATGACTCTCTCTCAACTTGAAGTTGCACAATCATCACTAGATGACTAAAATTTATCCTCCATGTCCTTTCTCCTTCTTCTAACACTGACTCTAAGTCTAACCCTATACTTTATAGAACCAATCCAAAACTAAACCTTATACTAGCTAAGGCCAAAAATTCTCATCCTAATTTTGATAAACCATATAGTATAAGTGAGTACCTTATTTAAACATATGTGCATATCTCTATTTTAGATCTCTTATGTACATCTAAAGATCATAGGACAATATTGAATGATTTTTTCAATAATCCACTATGCCTAATGACATTAATCCTAACCAATTCCAAAAACTTATGGGATATTTATCCATATGACAATAAATTACATTTGACCAAATATATATGTCATCCCTTGGTCCCCTACATAAAAATCCTCTATACATTGAAGTCATTATTTCCCATCATAAGATCAAATGGGGTATTATAGACAATGATTCTAGATTGAGCATAACATTATTGAAACTAGTCAAAACATTGGGGTATACAATAACATATATATGGCTAGATACCATCACCATTAAGTCTTGTGATAATACATAGATGGAATATTTAGTAACCATTTGTTTATTGGTCATTTTTAAGCCTGTCACCCATGATTTCATGTGCCATGTCATTGATATAGAAATGCCTTATAATCTACTTCTTGATTATATTTAGATACATCAAGTATGGGAAATTATTTCCACCCTATATCAATCCATAAAGTTACCCCATTATAGTATAAAAATCACTATCAATGGTGACTTATAACCAAATCAATATTACAAACATTTAGAAGTTGAGTATGAAAACTACACCTATTATCCAACACTAATTTGGTAGGAAACAAAGGTAATAAATTAGTTTTTAAACCTCCTAAGTCCAATTATATTTATCTAAGTGATGTAACTTTCACTTCTTCTAGTCCATTCCCATAACCATGTCCACCCATTTCACTGCTCAAGATGATGATATTACCACCTATAACATTCATGATGAATTCAACACCACCAAATTATCTAAATGAACTAAATCCTTTCTCCACCCTAAACCCTCCAAAAATCCTGTAGGACCAACATTATTTGGGAAAAGAAATCCAAATTTTATCTATTGGATCAACTTATCTTTGTACCTTATATGTAACCTAATCAAGATCAAGCCACCAACACTGGGGAGGTTGGTCATATAGTGATGATTTTATTGATTTCTTTTAAAGTGATAACTACCCCATTTAAAATTGGACCATAAATAGCCTCAACTATAAAATAAAAGGATTAGTACCAAACACATAAGGTATTATTGAACCTACTATAGCTACTAGACATATGGGGAATTGAGATATGGGATTCATTACATCGGGATGATCCCATAGATTTAAAAAGTTACATTACATCATCGACTAACAATAAATCTCTTGGTAGTGACATGACATCTCAATATATTGCCTATGATAAGCTAGTAGAAATTGATCTATTCAATTCTAATGTCATCAAGACCATTACATCCCTTTATCCACTTACCCTTTATCATCTTCACCTAGTTAATTATGACTAGAAAGACTTTATCATACCATTGGAAAAATTTCAAAATGAGGAATCTTATGTTGAGTTCATGGGCCTTCAAAATTAATTGATAGTAGGTGATCATAAATAAGGTTTTGAGTTCTATTTATACCATACTACCTATTTTAGAGAATAGGTAAACTTACTTGGTCATGATAAAATTAAATCATTGATATCCTTAGGTGAAAACCTCTTTGAGGTACCCTAAGTTTAGGGAAACAGTAAAGATAAAGATGAGTCCTTAGGTGAAAACAAGTTATAGGTACTCTTGGATAGGTAAGTTTACATCTCTCCTCATTAATCAAGATGTCCACCTATTCCAAGTGTCACCATTTATTATGGAATAAGTTTTGAATAACAATAAGTCTTTGAATACCTTGCTCAAAATTTTCATGAATTATTTATCAACTCACCATTTCCTAGCCTAGCTAATTCATATTCCTCATATATGGGTAAGGTTTGTGATCAATAGGCAACTGAAGAGGATTTTTTATCTTTATTGCATACTATTCTTGAAGATGTCTCAACATTATTGGTTAAAGATACTATGAAGGTAAAAATTAGTACTTTTGATGATCCCAAGATTGGCTACCTAGGTGCATCCCTCACTAATGAGGAGTGTGAATTCATTGTTACCATTCTAAAATATGTTAATATATTTGTAGGGTTTTAATTAGACATGCCTAGTTTTGACCCTTTATTGGTGGTACATCACCATCTTGCCCATGAAGATGCCAAACTGATCAAAACAAAAAATGTGAAAAATGCATCCACATATATCCATCCTAGTCAAAAAGGAGTTAGAAATATTATTAGGGGTAAGGTTCATTCAACCACTTTATTATTCCAAGTGGATCTATAACATCATCCCAATTAATAAAAAGCCACATGACATTCACCTATGTATTAATATAAGAGATATTAATAAGTCATGTCCTAAAAATGATTTCCATTTACCTAACATTAACATGATAGTCAATTCAATAGTTAGTTATGAAATGTTGTCCCTCATGGATGATTTTTTAAGATATAACTAGATTAAGAATGCATCAAAGTACTAGTACAAAACCATGTTCACCACTCCCAAAGGAATGTTTTGTTATCAAGTCAAGCCCTTTGGAATGAAGAATGTAGCTATAACCTATCATCATGCCATGAATTTAATCTTCCATGACATGATGCACAACGTTATTGAGAACATTGTTGATGACATCTTATCTAAACCAAGAACAAGTGGAGGCCACCTAGATATTCTACAAAGAATATTTGAGAGGATTCATGAATATAAGGTGCATATCAGTCCTAAGAAGTCCATATTTTAAATCACATTGGTCATATTTATAGGGTTCATAGTGTCACATAGAGTTATTAAGGTTGACCCTGCTAAATTCAAGGATATTATTGAAATGCCTCATCCATCCAATTTGAAATAGCTTTGTAGCTTGAAAGATAAAGTTAAATATATTCATAATTTCATATCACAACTAGCTGATAAGTGTCATCCTTTTACACACCTTTTGAATAAAGGTGTCATACTTAAATGGGATACATATTGTGAATAATCATTTACCAGATTGAATAACTACTTGGCTAATCTACCAGTATTAACTTTGCCTACACTAGTAAAACCATTGCTCTTGTACATATCAATCATAAAACATGCACTGCGGGTAATTTTGGCCCAACATGATGAATAGGTAAAATATAATGTATTATATTATCTTATTCAAAAATTAGTAACTTATGAACATAACTATTTACCTATGGAAAATATCTTGTTTTACAATGGTGTTCACTTACCAAAAGCTACCACACTACATGCTAAATATCAAATCCATTGTTTTAGAAAAGGTTGATACACTTAAATACCTATTATTAAAGACCACTCTTATAGGTAATATGGCCAATTGGGTTATTTTTTTAAGTGAATTTGATGTAGATTACCAAAATCAAAAGGTCATCAAGAAATAAGTCCTATCAAATCAGATTATAGAAGATCTTTTGATTAACACCAATCCACTTTAATTTGATTTTCTAGATGAGTCAATAATGACCCTAGAGGAGGTAACAATTGAGTCCAAATAATGGAAATTATACTTTGATGGCTCATTCACATCCCATGGATCTAGAGCTAGTATTTTAATAGTCACACAAAAAGGGGATCTTATTCCTAAGGTATTTCACATTAGCTACCATTGTACCAATAAAATGAGTGAATATGAATTCCTTGTCAGCAAAATTTATCTTATAATACAATGGGATATCAAGTAGTTGATGATATACATAGATTATCAGCTAATCATCAACTAAGATATAGATTGTTACTAGACTAGAAATGAGAATATTGTACCATATAAGCATATTGTGGACATTATTAAACAACACTTTTAGTTTCTTCAATTTTAGCAGATACCATAAGCCAATAACTGAGTGGGAGATGCCATGGCTACCATTAGGTCCATGATATAAGTTTCTAGAGATGTTAGAGAGTATCATTTACTCACCTATAACCTCTTTAATCTAGCTCTGTACCACCAAATTTATAAATAGTATGTAATAATGTTGATCCCAATCCTCTTTAGTACCAGGACCTATATACTTATCTCCAAGATCAAAAACATCCTCTAAACTAGAAAAGGAACCAAATTATTCCTCCATAAAGCATCATGTTATATCATACCAAGAAAAACACTCTATTATATAGGGTATGATAGAATGATACTTCACTATTTATCTTTAAGATAATCTAAGTTGGCACTTAAGTAGGACCATAAGGGAATTCATGGGTCCCACACTAGTGGCATGATCTCGGATAATAAACTCCTTTGAATAGGATATTATTGGCCAAATATGGAGACATATGATTGAAACTATGTCAAACAATGTGTTTTTTTCATAAGCATGGGAACTTGATATATGTACATTCACTACCACTCCATATTATTACTATACCATGGTTGTTTTTTAACATGGAGAATATATCTTGTCAGGAAAATAAATCTTAGTTCATATGATGGACACAAGCACTTCCTTACTTCCACTAAGTATTTTACATAATCGATAGAGGCCATACCCTTCACTTACATAAATACCATGTAGATAACCAAACTCATTTAATTCCATATTATATGTAACTATAATATCTTATCCAAAATCATCTTTGATAATGGTGTTTGTTTCAAGAACAAGGATGTCAAATCCATTTGTACGTAGATAAAGATCAGCCATAAACATTACACACCATATAAACTACAAGGAAATGGTGAATCTAAGGCATCTAATAATACCATTATTGTAATCCTTAATAATATTTTCAATGACACTAGCTATGATTGGTAGTTACGACTTTTACCTATCTTCTGGGCTTACTACACTAGTCACTAAACCCCTACTAAAGCTAAAGTTTACTCCTTAGTCTTTGCTTTAGATGCCATTATACTTTTCAAGATTGATTTAATCTCATTTTACATCTTGATATAGGACATTATTGATTATGAAGACTACAGAGTTTCCATATTTCAAGATTTGGAGTTTTTGGATGAAAATATTGGGCCATCTTAAACTAGTTAGGAGTTTATCATAACAGCTACACCATAACTATAACAAACACATTCTCCCTAGGGAGTTTGAATTTGGTGAGCTTGTACTGAAATAAAATATAAAACACTAACAGCAAATGCAAAAATAAAGGAAAATTTTAATCTAATTGGTTAGATCCATTTGTGGTCACTTCAAATTATAGTTTTGGGGTATATAAGCTAGTTTTTCCAGATGGACAAGAGATCAAAGAAGCCATGAACATATTACACATCAAAAATTTCCATGCTTGAATTTTATTATATTCCATCGTCTATAAGAGCCCATGATCAGTGTCACCCAATTATATATTACCTAGATGATTCTTATTCTTTATACCATCATAGGGAACATTTATATATTTTTACCTAGGCCATTGCTATTTCATTACCTAGACCATTCATACTCACATATCTGGACCATTCATACTCACATATCTGGACCATTTTATTTCCTCTAGATTGTTATAATTTTATTAGAACAATTGTTTTTATTTATTCTACTGCACCATTTCTTAGACTATTATAATTCTATTACCATTCATGACATTTATTATGACCAACAAGTATGAAAATAGATTCAGTGAATATTTTAGAGGTAGTTTAGATTTATTAGCATCATCATCAATAACTTCTTTCCTATGTTAGTATCTCAAGGCATGTCAATATATGGATTACCTATTTGATAGTTCCTTGATACTTATTCTAATTTCTCCTCCTCTTATTATTTCCCCATTGTGTTCCATTCCATTCCTATTTATTGTTGTGTGGTATTCCCCTTTGCCTCAAGTTCTACTATGGGTTTATATAGGAACACCATTTTAGCTAGTTTAGCTATCTTTTTAGCCTCTACCTAAGGACCAATGTACTTTTATAGATGGTTCATTGCACATTTTAATATATTACCTTGTTTTCCTTATTCCAAAAAATACAAAAACATTTGAAAATTCTAGGTAAAATACTAAAAACATCCCTGGTTAGGGAAGATAGGCTTAAAATATTCATAAGATTTACAAAGTGACATCATCTACTAGGTATGTTTCCAATTAATTATATTAATCATGTTAATTCTTTCATTACACTCTCATTTATGGTAGAAATAAATCATCTTAAGGTACACACAAACTATGTAGGCAATGCTTAGATGGATGGGTCGATCATTCTTATTTCAATATCAATATACCATGGAGCTTTACACTCTCATAATTTTTGAATAATTATATACATGTACACTCTTGTTATTTTTTGAGAAAATATATACCTTTATGCTCTCTCTATTTAGTGATAAATTATGGACCTTTATATTATCACCATTTTACAAATAATTATAGACATTTACACTCTCATCATTTTACAATCTCATTCCTTATTTTCCTCTATTAATAATTTTTTATATAATTTTCATCGCATTTAGTCTATTCCATATCACTAAGAGAACTACATTTGGCCTGAGGGCCATGTTGGATCTATTATCTATGGCATTATGTAGGTAGCGTCCACTTACCTAATGCATCTAAAGTCAACTCAACCATCCATTCATTATTTTTCCGTTCCCCTAGATTTGGTATCCTATTAATAATCTAAGAGTAACACTTAATCCATTACATAAGCATAATTTTATATTTATTACATTAAGTTATTGTTAGGAAATGATTAGTCCTCACATTAATTTGTGAATATTATAAAGTGCATTATTACGTGAGTAATAATTCAATAGGAGTTATATTTGGTTGGTTGTTAAAATAGGTTGTTTGTTAGATATATTGTTGTATTGTAAAACAATATTATGAATATTAGAGATAGTGTATGCATATGCATATTTTTAGTTATTTGTGGAGATATTAATCTGCCTATTTATAGAAAAGACTTTTCCTATATATGTATTATGATTGAGTGATTAAGTGAAGTGAATAAAATTATATTATCAATGTGATAATATAATGTTTTAAAAAAAAATAGTATTTTTGTTCAAATTCATTATTTTATAAATATATGAACCAGACTCATTATTTGGTATCAGAGTAAGCATATTGAGTGAATCCTTATGAAAAAATATTTTTTGAAGGGCCAATCTAAATTATTTTGTATTGCCCTATCTATTTTAAATCACATTAAACTAAATTTATGTGTATTTTAAGTGTTATTTGTAGTTATTATTAGTATTAGTGAGTGAGTCATTAGAACATGTTGAGCATTGTCATTGATGTCAAAGGTGCATCTTGATAAGGTTGATGTCAAAGGTGAGTAAGCCTAGTTGGAAATGTGTGATGTGACAAGGTGCATTGAGAGAGTGTTTTAAGGAGAGAGTGTTGTCTTGAGATAAATATAAAGAGATCATTTGAAGGCAACTAATGTCTTATGGTTGCATGAAGGTATAGGTCATTGATGTCAAAGTGCATAATAATCCTAGTCATGAGCCTAGTCATGATATGAAGAAGAATGTTCATGTAAAAATGAATGAACACAAGTATGTGAAGGTTTTGTGGCATTTTTTGAACTTGTATGTGAGGCATTTAATCATTCATGAGAGTTTTAGGGTAAGCCTTATTATGTCCTTATTAGGTTAAGCATTCATGTGGTAGTCCTTTTCAAATTATATTATCCATCATGGGGGAGGTTGGTAGAGGTCATTGGATAAGTTATTGAATGGATTTTGATTATTGGTGAGTGATATATGGGTTCAAGAGGATCATGTTTTGATGATAAGAGAATAGACCTAATGTAATTAGGTCTCTATAAGACCTAAAATAAAAATGAGGTCTAATTAAGTTGTTGCATACCAAAAGGCATTCAAATTATGTTTAAATCATGTTCATAAGATTTATAATACCTATTTTATTGTTGACCTAAGATGTTGAAGGTGTGTGGATGACCAATGGTGTGTGACCTTGAGACTTGTATATATACGAGGTAGTTTAGGCTTATTTATAGGTATGCAAAATAAGTGAATAAAATATTGCATGGTTTAGTAGAATGAGGTCTTGAAATGAGACCATAATAGAAGAGCATATGTTTTATGAATAAAATTAATGAGGTGGTTGAGTTGGTGATGAGTCACTTATAGATTTGGTACTTCCTTACAAGTAGGTGCTTGAATTTATTAGGGTTGTTGCTCCAAGTTTAGTTGGTATTCAATAGACTTTGGTATTTTGTTTTATAGGAATATAATCCACTTATAGAGATCATAGTTGGTTTTCTTTCTCTTGAGGGTTTCTCTCTCATATATGTGTTTTTTGTGTTATGCTCATGTGAATGGTTATTTATGCATTGTTATATCATCGTATTAATTTCATGGTTCAAATAATGTTAATGGATAATTGAATGAAAATTTTCAAACACTAATACACCCCATATATCAATGATTTCACTTCCAATAATTGGTATCAGAGCCTAGTCTTTTGAAGCAGGCCTAAGAGCTTAAAGGAGATCCTAAAAGCATAATTATGTTTAGTCATCAAGTACAAGGAGATTTCTCCACCAATGAGGCTCCTCTCATTAATGAGACTAACTATGAATTTTGGAGCATTAGAATTAATTCCTATATAATGTCCTTGGTCTATAAAATATGGAAATCTATTGTTGATGGATTCACTCCACCTTCTACACCACCAACTAACATAGTAGGCAAGAAGGGAAGAGAGAATAACTCTAAAGTAATGGATTCCATCCTATGTGGTCTTATAGATGTATAATTTGTAAAGTTGATGCATTGTGATATATCTAAAGGTATTCTGGAAAAGTTGTAAACCATCTATGAAGGAGATACCAAAGTTAAGTTGTTAGAGTTGTAAACCCACTGAAGACAATTTTAATGTTTGAAAAATGAAGGAAAATGAGAACATTGTTTCTTATCTGTTAAGAGTAGATAAAGTGGTAAATGTCATTAGAGGTCTAAGAGATAATTTAGAATAATCAACATTATTAAAAAAGGTAGTAAGATTTATAACATTTAAATTTAATTCAAAAGTGTTTGTTGTGGAGGAGATCAAAGATGTTAATATAGTACATATGGATGAGCTTCATGGCATATTAACTACCTATGAAATGAGAACAAGTGATAGAAAACCTTCCAAAAAGGAAGATTCATTCAAATTTGAGAAAAATTCATGAGGTAAAAAGGTTAATGATGAAGTTGATACATGTTCCCAAAATTTGTCACTCATTTTGGGACAACACATGAATATATTTGGTCCTACAAGCCAAAAATTTTCTCTTCCCTTCTCAAAAATTGTTATGAGCCTTCAAATCCATCATTTTTCAAGATTTTTCAAAAAACTATGAAATCTACATGCTTGAATCTATAGACTCTGTAGGCTTGAATCTACAGACTCTGCAGGCTTGAAACTACGGACTCTATAGGCTCATTTCTATGGACTCCGCAGGCTTGAATCTATGGACTCTACAGGCAGGCTCAAATCTATGGACTCTTTCAAGGAAAGAAATAGGTTCAACACTTAGCAATTTTTTAAATTAGGAAGTTCAAAGGGGTCTTCCAAGAGCCTGAAGGACAAGTGCCCTTGTGGATGGCATGTAGGAGCCAAAATGGACCCTTGCAACTTTTTTGAAAGGCAACCTTGGAGGATAGACAGCCCTTGTGGAGGGTAGGTAGGGAGTAGGTGGACTATTTCAAAGGCTGAGTGAGCAAAGGAATTCCTTCAGAAGGAAATCCTATGGAAAAGTTGTTAAGGATGTTTCCTTCAAACAAAAAGTCTGAAGGAATTCCTTCAAAATTTTTTTCAAAGGAATTAACCTGACAGAAAGAAGAAGCAAGTGGGAAGAAACAACTAAGGAAAGCAACATTTCCTTCAGATAAAATGTCTAAAGGAATTCCTTCAAACTTTTTTCTAAAGGAAAAGCCCAAAGAAAATCCCACCAAAGGAATTGTCAAGGAAAGCAACGGGCCCATAGACGTCAAAGTTAAACACTATGAACTAGCCGTTGGGATCCAGATGTCTGGTGACATCCCCATAGCCATCAAATTCAAGGCAACAAACAAGACATTGGTTTCCTAAAAATGATAGGCCCAAAGACATCAAAGTCATAGAATTGAAATAGCCATTGATCTTTTAAGGCTTGAGCATGGGCTTGAATGCATTTAAAGGTCAAAATGCCAAAGGGAAGAACCACTGATGGAGAAGTCAAAAGAGCTGACAAAGCTAAGAATATAGCCCTGAGGGATCAATTTATAGGAAAAGACAAAATAAAGAAGAGACAAAGAGGGAAATATCTACATAAAAGTTATTCTGGTTGCTGGAATAGTCTATAGAATAGATTTTCAAGCTTGCAAACATTGAAGGCATAGCGTATTAGTCTCCTTTAGAGTAAAGACAAAATGCACAACTATACAGAAATTAGAGTGGATAGACCAGATGATCCAGACTTAGGAATAGAAATATTAGATGAATAGACATGCCATAATTAAAGCAAGACATTATTCTTAGCATGGCCCTCTAGACAGAACTGAAGGCACATTGAAGGTGTTGACTGGAGCATGGGCCATCCCATGGGAAAGAGCATCAAGCTTTGCTTGGTTGTTATACATTTTAATTTATCTCATTATTAAAAGGAGATCTTTTGGTTACTAGAAGCAAAACTCTATCCAAACTAAAAGGCATCACTGAGACTTTGAGCTTAGAATTGTTTATCATATTTCTTTGTTTGAATAAGAAAGCAAGTTACTTTCAGACTTTGTGTTGTTATAGCTTGTATCATTCTAAGAGATTGTTCTTATGTCTATTTGCTAAATGTATTCTTGTTTATACAATTTAACAAGCAGAGCTAGTGGAATTGATAAGGAAGGTGTTCTAAAGCCAACTACTTTCAGACTTTGTGATATTATAGTTGTCTTCAGTGTGTGTTTATTTTCTATTTCTGTGTAAAGGACCTTGGGATGACTTTGTGCCCCCATTTTTCTTCGTATTTCACTCTTGGGTAGTCGAGGTGGAGACTTTGTGCTACATATTAGGCTGTTGGTTACTCTACACTTTTGGTTACCAGTTTTTTACAAGAAAGATTCCTATTTTTTGCAAGAACAAGTGTTTTTGAAAGAAGAGAAGTGCCCTCTGTCATTTCACAAGGATTTATACTATCCAGGAAGGGATCTATATCTTGGCTGAATGTTACTTCTGAAAGAAGAGAAATACCTTCAACAATTACCTAGGATTTCTCCTTTGATCTATGAGCATCATCTCTAAAAAAAGAGAGATGGATGGTTTATCCTACCCCTGAGTCTTATTTTCTACTTATATTTATAGTATATAGCTCTTGCATATTCATAGGGAACCTCCCCTTGATGAGAGGAGAGATTTTTCCCCTATTGATGTAGTAAACATGTACATCTGGCTGACCAATCTCCCTATGTTGTGGTTGAAGTGACCTATTTTGCTCACCAGTTAGCTGGTTGACAAAATTTTCACCCAACAATTTTTGGTGACTCTGTTGGGGATGAACGTGTAGTTTAAAACCTCAAGTTTTTGATTGAAGTAGTCCCTACCCTTATCCATTATAGTTTCTAGTGACTCCATTCTATGTCTTAACCATTATCATTATATCCTTACCATCTTCCTCCATCTCCATTATATTATCTACTCTAAAAAACTAAAGCCACTGGGATAGAACACACATTTTGAAGCTTCAATCTTTAAGCTAAAGTAAGACCAGTTCTTTCTCATTTTTTTCTTATAATCTAGTAGCTCCACACTATACAAGAATATAGAAATCTCAAGGTGTTGTTGACCCTATTTATTAGTTAGTGCAGTAGAGCAATTTTGATTTGTTTCCTCCACAACCTCACCTTCAACGAACTAGGAGTCTTCCTCTTACCAACACCAAGTCACCAACACAAGGCAAAGCTTCCTTTTCTACTATTAGTAGAGATTTGAAAATACATACTCCACCCAAATTTATTATCCCACTTTTACATAATCGAATCATGGCTCAAGGCCCCTGGAGTAACTCATTTGGCCCACTCAATTTGACTCCACCCCTGCATGAACTTCCATGTAGCTCAAGAAATAATTTCCCCAATTTTTTTGGGGATGGGAGAGTTCACCCTAATGAACGCATTTCAACCTTTATCATAGCCTATGGCATAATAGGCATGGAATTCAAGGATGTGGTAGTCAAGCTTTTCATGGAAACATTACAAGGTGCTACTCTAGACTAGTTCTACCATCTGGAGGCTCAATCAGTGACTAATTGGGACACACTCAAAGCCAAATTCAAAGCTAGGTTCAAGCTTTTAGAATATGCACATGCCTTGCTAGCCCAACTCACAGAGATGAATAAGGAGCCTCATGAACCTATGAGGGATTTCATAGCAAAGTTTGACAAGTTGAGGAATAAGATTCCTATGATTGCCTAGCCAACACCTAAGAATCTCAAGTGTTTTTTCATCAACTCACAACTGCCTAAAGTGAGTTTTTTTCTGAGATGGGCTAGACATAGACCTTTTTTCTGCTCAAGACTTGGCTATTGAGGTAGAAGATGACCTTATAATGGCTAGAAAGATAAGGAGAGACCTAAACAGAGGTAAATCCTCTTCATCTTTTGAATATCCATCTACAGGCACCATGGATCAAATGGTGCAAAAGTTGGAAAATGAATTGCTAGCCTTGAGAAAAAAGTGGCCCAAGGTATGTCTGCTCCTCTTAATTGAGGTATGCCAAGGAGGACATTTTAGAATTAACCATATCAAGGCAATGCTACTAGGATTCAAGGGTAGCCAAATCATCTTCCTCCCCCATAGAGGAACTTTGCCCTTGAAGTGCCTCCAACTAAATTAGTAGTTGGATATCTAGAAAAAGAACATGATTTCTCTTTCCAACTTGAGTTTGAGTAATAAAATGAAACTGAGCTCTTCACAGAGGGTCAATAAGAGTCAGCTAACAACTCCCACATTAATTTCCTGAATTATTAGAATGAAACCAAAAGTGAAGGCAATGTAGCTGAGGGATCATATGATGTATTCACCTGGTACAAGAATCAATCAGCTCAACTAGCTAATAAGGAGAAAGTAGAGGATTGACCTCAACTAGCAGTTTCAATTACTATGTAGGGGTCCACTCTTCCTTTCTAGCCAAAGGACCTAGTGATTGCAAGAAAAGTAAGTACCTCAAATACCCCTACACCTTCTACTTCAAATTTGTAGTCTAGTCCTCCCCTTCCAAAAATCTAAAGGATAAATTCCTGTCCTCTACTCTTGGCTCATTCCAAACATTTGACATAATTGACCACATAAAGAAAACCAAAATTCAAATGTCTAAATTTGAATTTTTGTAGTCTCATCCTGAGCAATTAGATAAATTGGTTCAATGTGTGAAGAACCAAAATGCCCCTGTAGGACAAGCAATTCCCAAGGTGACTGATGATTCCCCCAAGAATGAACCCAATAGGAAAAATCTTGTCATTACTCCCCCTATTTCTCTTGGTAGGGCTAAACCTTTCTATGTCTCATTGCTGATAAATGGACATCAATTGAATAATTGCATCATTGATTCTGGAGCGTCAGACAATGTTATGCCTGCTAAAATGGTAGAATATCTTGGTCTTACACTAACCAAAACTTTTGGTAGATGTTTCTCCATGGAGAAAAAACAAGTGCCACTACTTGGGCAGATCAAGGATGCCCAATTTGAATTTGTGGCATTCCTAGACAAGAGAATCAAGATGACTGTCTTGGTCGTTGACATCCTAGCATCTTATGGCATTCTGCTTGAATGAAATTTCTATAAGGATGTGGGAGGAGAACTAATAATGGACCTATCTGAGGCAAGGATCCCTATCAAAGGTGTCATGAAGAGGTTGCTCCATGAAAAGGAGGCAAAACATGTTGTCACTCAGACATTAGCACCTGAAGCTCAAATTTTGTTTGAGTCTTCAGGCAGGGGTAATTATTTTTTGTCCACAGAGGATGTTCATGTTTCAACAAATGAAAGTAATGTAGGTGGAAATATTAAAATTGAGTCAAATAAAACATCAAAAGAATTGGTAGGGTGTAGTATAGATGAAAAAGGATCTTCCATTTCTAATGAAGAAAAAATTGATAGAAGATTAGTTTCTGATGATGTTTGGATCTGGGAATTTGATGGCATTTCCTCTACTAGTTCTAGATCTAGGATGGTGTTGATATCTCCTCAAGGGGATATTCTTCCTCCTTCACATGAGTTGTAGTACAAACAAACCAACAACATTGTCGAGTATGAATCTCTGTTACTCGAGTTGAAATCTGCTCAAGACAAAGGTGTCAAACTCCTACACATTGAAGGAGATGTCAAGTTGGTGGTTTGTTAGGTGTTTAATGTTGATAACCAAATCATGTGCTAGACTAAACTAGAAGAACAATAAGCTATGGTAGTGGACCATACTACTGCACACCAAAGTAAGAAAGAGGAACCCTTCACTAAGAGAGTAAAGGTTTATGGTTTTCAAATTGGAGACCACACCATGCCAAGGGGAAAGAAGAGAGAAGCAAAAGGAGTGCATAAAAAATGTGATTCTTGGTGGAGAGTTCCATTCACCTGTCACCAATTCTAGGGATGAAATGGTTTCTTTCTAGTTTATCAGGATGAAACACCATTTTCATTGTCTCATAATGGGCAACGTCTGAATCACTTCAATTCTTAAAGTATAAGATAAGTTCACCTGTACATATGTATATTTGTATAGTCTTTAGTTCTATTTTGTGATTTTTATTTTCATTTTTTGGAGCCTCTCTTTTTGGGTAGCATGACTCCATAGCCCAATGGCACACTTCAAAGCACTAGACATTCTAGTTTCTACTCCCCTTAGCTATTCCAAGTTTTCAACAAAAGGAAGTTCCCCAATTGGAGCCAACTATTGTTTCCAAAATTTGTCACTCATTTTGGGACAACACATGAAATATTTTTGGTCCTACAAGCCAAAAATTCTCTCTTCCCTTCTCAAAAACTGTTATGAGCCTTTAAATCCTTCATTTTTCAATCTTTTTTAGAAAACTATGAACTCTATAGGCTTAAATCTACAGACTCTGTAGGCTTGAAACTATGGACTCTACAGGCTCATTTCTAAAGACTCCGTAGGATTGAATCTATGGACTCTACAGGTAGGCTCAAATCTATGGAATCTTTCAAGGAAAGAGATAGGTTTAACACTTAGCCATTTTTTCAATTACGAAGTTCAAAGGGGTCTTCCAAGAGCCTGAAGGACAAGTGCCCTTGTGGAGGGCATGTAGGAGCCAAAATGGACCCTTGCAACTTTTCTGAAAGGCAACCTTGGAGGTCAAATATCCCTTGTGGAGGGTAGGTGGGGAGTAGGTGGACCATTTCAAAGGCTAAGCAAACAAAGGAATTCCTTTAGAAGGAAATCCCATGGAAAAGTTGTTAAGGATGTTTCCTTCAGACTTTTTTTCAAAGATATTAACCTAATAGAAAGCAAAAGCAAGTGGGAAGAAACAACTAAATAAATAAACATTTCCTTTCAACAAAATGTCCAAAAGAATTCCTTCAAACTTTTGTCTGAAGGAAAAGCCCAAAGAAAAGCCCATCAAAGGAATTGTCAAGGAAAGGGACGGGCCCGTAGAAGTCAAAGTTAAACACTATGAACTAGTCATTGGGATCCAGAAGTCCGGTGACATCCCCATAGCCATCAAATGCAAGGCAATAAACTATCCATTGGTTTCCTAACAATGACAAGCCCAAAGACATCAAATTCATAAAAATGAAATAGTCGTTGATCTTTGAAGGCTTGAACATGGGCTTGAATGCATTTAAAGGTCAAAATGTCAAAGGGAAGAACCAGTGATGGAGGAGCCAAAAGAGCTAGAAAAGCTAAGAATATAGCCCTAAGGGCTCAGTTTCTAAGAAAAAACAAAACAAAGAAGAGACAAAGAGGGAAATATCTACATAGAAGTTATTCTAGTAACTGGAACAGTCTACTGAATAGATTTTCAAGCTTGCAAACATTAAAGGCATGGCTTATTAGTCTCCTTTATAGTAAAGAAAAAATGAACAACTACACAGACATCAGAGGGGATAGACTAGAGGATCCAAACCTAGGAAAAGACATATTAGATGATTAGACATGTCATAGTTAAAGCAAGACACTATTCCTAACATGGCCCTCCAGATAGAACTAAAGGCACATTGAAGGTGTTGATTGTAGCATGGGATATCCCATGGGAAAGAGAATCAGGCCTTGCTTGGTTGTTATACATTGTAATTTCTCTCATTATGTAAAGGATATATTTTGGTTACGAGAAGCAAAACTCTGCCCAAATTGAAAGGCATCACTGAGACTTTGAGCTCAGAATTATTTATCATATTTCTTTGTTTGAATCAGGATGCAACTTACTTTCAAACTTTGTGTTGTTATAGCTTGTATCATTCTAGGAGATTTTTGTTATGTCTATTTCCTAAATGTATTCTTGTTTATGCAATTTAACAAGTAGAGCTAGTGGAAGTGATAAGGAAGGTGTCCTGAAGCCAACTACTTTCAGACTTTATGCTATCATAGTTGTCTTCAGTGTGTGTTTATTTTCTGTTTCTATGTAAAGGACCTTGGGATGACTTTGTGCCTCCATTGTTCTTCATATTTCACTCTTTTGTAGTCGAGGTGGAGACTTTATGCTACATCTCAGGTTGCTAGTTACTCTGCACTTTTGGTTACCAGTTTTTTACTAGAAAGATTCCTATTGTTTACAAGAACAAGTGCTTTTGAAAGAAGAGAAGTGTCTTCTGTCATTTCACTAAGATTTCTACTATCTAGGAAGGGATCTAGATCTTGGCTGAATGTTACTTTTGAAAGAAGAGAAGTACCTTCACCAATCACCTAGGATTTCTCCTTTGATCTATGAGCATCATCTCTAAAAAAATAGAGATGGATGTTTATCCTACCCCCAAGTGTTATTTTTTGCTTATATTTATAGTATATATCTCTTGGATATTCATAGGGAACCTCCCCTTGATGAGAAGAGAGATTTGTCCTCTATATATGTAGTAAACATGCACATCTGGCTGACCAATCTCCCTATGTTGTGGTTGAAGAGACCTATTTTTCTCACTAGTTATTTGGTTGAAAAAATATTCACCCAACAGTTTTTGGCGACTCCACTAGGGATGAACATGTAGTTTGAAACCTCAAGTTTTAGATTGAAGCAGTCCCTACCCTTATCCATTATAGTTTCTAGCGACTCCATTCTGTGTCTTACCCATTATCATTATAGCCTTACCATCTTCCTCCATCTCCATTATATTATCTACTTTACAAAACTAGAGCCACTGGGATAGAATGCACATTTTGAAGCCTCAAGCTTCAAGCTAAATTAAGACTAGTCCTTTCTCATTTTCATCCTACAATCTGGTAGCTCCATGCTATACAAGAAGCCAAAAGTCTCAAGGTGTTTTTGACCCTATTTTTGAGTTATTGAAGTAGAGAAATTTTGATTTGTTTCCTCCACAACCTCACCTTCAATGAACTAGGAGTATTTCTCCTACTAACACCAGGTCACCAACACAAGCCAAAGCTTGTTTTTCTACTATTAGTAGAGCTTTTCCCATACATAATCCACCTAGATTTATTATCCCACTTTTACATAATCAAATCATGGCTCAAGGCCCCTGGGGTAGCTCATTTGGCCCACTCAATTTGACTCCACCCCTGCATGAACTTCCACGTAGCTCAAGAAATAATTTCCCCAAATTCTTTGGGGATGGGAGAGTTCACCCTGATGAACACATTTCAGCCTTCAACATAGCCTATGGCTTAATAGGCATGGAATTTGAGGATGTGGCAGTCAAGATTTTCATGGAAACACTATAAGGTGCTACTGCAGACTGGTTCTACCATCTGCAGGCTCAATCAGTGACTAACTGGGACACACTCAAAGCTAAATTCAAAGCCAGGTTCAAGCCTATAGAAGATGTGCATGCCTTGCTAGCCCAGCTCATAGAGATGAATAAGGAGCCTCATGAACCTATGAGGGATTTCATAGAAAAGTTTGACAAGCTAAGGAATAGGATTCCTACGATTGCCCAACCAACACTTAAGAATCTCAACTGTTTCTTCATCAACTCACATCTACCTGAAGTGAGTCTTTTGCTGAGATGGGCTAGACACATAGACCTTTTTTCTACTTAAGACTTGGCTACTAAGGTATAAGATAACATTATCTTGGCTAGAAAGATAAGGAGAGACCTAAACAGAGGTAAATCCTCTTCATCTTCTAAATATCCATCTATAAGAACCATAGATCAAATGGTACAAAAGTTGGCAAATGAATTGCTAGCCTTGGAAAAACAAGTGGCCCAAGGTATGTCTACTCATCCTAATTGGGATATGCCAAGGAGCACATTTTAGAATCAGCCATATCAAGGCAATGCTGCCAAGATTCAAGGGCAGCCAAATCATCTTCCTCCCCCATAAAGGAACTTTGCCCTTGAAGTGCCTCCAACCAAATCAGCAGTTGGATATATGGAAAAATAACATGATTTCTCTTTCCAACCTAAGTTTGAGTAATAAAATGACACTGAGCTCTTCAGAGAGGGTCAATAAGAGTCATCTGGCAATTCCCACATTGGTTTCTTGAATTATTAGATGAACCCAGAAGTGAAGGCAATGCAGCTAAGGGATCATATGATGTATTCACCTAGTCCCTGAATCAATTATCTCAACCAACTAATAAGGAAAAAGTAGAGGAGTGACCTTAACTAGCAATTTCAATTTCTAAGTAGGGGTCTACTCTTCTTTTCTAGCCAAAGGACCTGGTGATTGCAAGAAAGGTAAGTACCTCAAATGCCCCTACACATTCTACTTCAAATTTGTAGTCTAGTCCTCCCCCTTCCAAAAATCAAAATGATAAATTCCCATCCTCTACTCTTGGCCCATTCCAAACATTTGACATAATTGACCACATAAATAAAACCAAAATTAAAATGTCTAAATTTGAATTTTTGTAGTCCCATCCTGAGTAATTAGATAAATTGGTTCAGTGTGTGAAGAACCAAAATGCCCCTAGAGGAAAATTAATTCCCAAGGTGACTCATGATTCCCCCAAGAATGAACCCTCTAGGAAAAACCTTGTCATTACTCCCCCTACTGCTCCTAGTAGGACTGAACCTTTATATGTCTCATTGCTAATAAATGGACATCAACTGAATAACTGCATCATTGATTCCAGAGCCTCAGATAATGGTATGCATGCTAAAGTGGTAGAATATCTTAGTTTTACACTAACCTAAACTTTTGGTATATGTTTCTCCATGGAGAAAAAATAAGTGCCACTACTTAGATAGATCAAGGATGCCCAATTTGCATTTGTGGCATTCCCAGACAAGAGAATCAAGATGACTGTCTTGGTGGCTGGCATCTTAGCATCTTATGGCATTCTGCTTGGATGAATTTTTTGTAAGGATGTGGGAGGAGAACTATTCATGGAACTATCTAATGCAAGGATCCCTATCAAAGGTGTCATGAAGAGGCTACTACATGAAAAGGAAGTAAAATATGTTGTCACTCAGACATCAGCACCTGAAGCTCAAATTTTGTTTGAATCTTTAGGCAGGAGTAATTATTTTTTATCCACAGAAGATGTTCATGTTTCAACAAATGAAAGTCCTGTAGCTGGAAATCTAAAAATTGAGTCAGATAAAACATCAAAAGAAAGTCCTATAGATGAAAAAGGTTCTTCCATCTCTAATGAAGAAAAATCTTATAGAAGATTAGTTTTTGATGATGTTTGGATTTGGGTATTCGATGGCATTAATTCCTCTACTAGTTCTAGAGTCAGGATGGTGTTGATATCTCCTCAAGGGGATATTCTTCCTCCTTCACATGAGTTGCAGTTTAACAACACTAACAACACTATCAAATATGAATCTCTATTACTCGAGTTGAAATTTGGTCAAGACAAAGGTGTCAAACTCCTTCACGTTGAAGGAGATGCTGAGCTGGTGATTTTTTAAGTGTTTAATGTTGACAACCAAATCATGTTTTAGATTGAACTAGAAGAACAATAAGCTATGGTAGTGGCCATACTGCTACACACCAAAGTAAAAAAGAGGAACCCTTCACTGAGAGAGCAAAGGTTTATGGTTTTCAGATTGGAGACCATGCCATGCCATGGGGAAAGAAGAGAGAATGAAAAGGAGTGCATATAAAATGTGATTCTTGGTGGAGAGTTCCATTCACCTATCATTGATTCTAGGGACAAAATGGTTTCTTGCTAGTTTATCAGGATGAAACATTATTATCATTGTCTCATAGTGGGCAACATCTGAATCATTTTAATTCTTAAAGTATAAGATAAGTTCACCTGTACATATATATATTTGTATAGTCTTTAGTTCTATTTTGTACTTTTTGTTTTCATTTTTTGGAGCCTTTATTTTTAGGTATCATGACTCCATAGCCCAATGGCACACTTCAAGGAACTAGATATTCTAGTTTCTACTCCCCTCAGCTATTCCAAGTTTTCAACTAAAGGAAGTTCCCCAACTAGAGCCAACTATTGTTCCCAAAATTTGTCACTCATTTTGGGACAACACATGAACTGTTTTTGGTCCTACAAGCCAAAAATTCTCTCTTCCCTTCTAAAAAATTGTTATAAGACTTTAAATCCTTCATTTTTCAATCTTTTTGAGAAAAATATGAACTTTGCAGGCTTGAATCTATAGACTCTACAGGCTTGAAACTATGGACTCTACAGGCTCATTTCTATGGACTCCACAGGTTTGAATCTATGGACTCTATAGGCAGGCTCAAATCTATGGACTCTTTCAAAGAAATAAATAGGTTCAACACTTATCCATTTTTTCAATTAGAAAGTTCAAAGGGGTCTTCCAAGAGCTTGAAGGACAACTGCCCTTATGGAGGGCATGTAGGAGCCTAAATGGACCCTTGCAACTTTTCTGAAAGGCAACCTTGGAGGTCAGACAGGCCTTATGTAGGGCAGGCACTGAGTAGGTGGACCATTTCAAAGGCCGAATGAATAAAGGAATTCCTTCAGAAGTAAATCTTGTGGCAAATTTGTTAAGGATGTTTCCTTTAGATAAAAATTCTGAAGGAATTCCTTCAGACTTTTTTTTGAAGGAAATAACCCGAAAAAAAGAAGAAGAAAGTGAGAAGAAACAACTAAGGAAAGGAACATTTCCTTCAGACAAAATGTCCAAAGGAATTCCTTCAAACTTTTGTCTAAAGGAAAAGCCCAAAGAAAAGCCCACCAAAGTAATTGTCAAGGAAAGTGACAGGCCTGCAGGCATCAAAGTTAAACACTATGAACTAGCCGTTGGGATCCAAACGTTTGGTGACATTCCCATAGCCATTGGTTTCCTAACAATGACAGGCCCAAAGACATCAAACTCATAGAAATGAAATGGATGTTGATCTTTGAAGGCTTGATCATGGGCTTGAATACATTTAAATGTCAAAATGCCAAAGGGAAGAACCACTGATGGAGGAGCTGAAAGAGCTGGTAAAGCTAAGAATATAGCCCTGAGGGCTCAATTTCTAGGAAAAGACAAAACAAAGAAGAGACAAATAGGGAAATATCTACATATAAGTTATTCCAGTAGCTGGAACAGTCTATAGAATAGATTTTCAAGCTTGAAAACATTGAAGGCACGGCCTATTAGTCTCCTTTAGAGTAAAGACAAAATGGACAACTGTGTAGATATCAGAGGGGATAGATCAAATGATCTATACCTAAGAAAATACATATTAGATGAATATACATGCCATAGTTAAAGCAAGACACTGTTCTCAGCATGGCCCTCCAGACAGAACTGAAGGCACATTAAAGGTGTTGATTGCAGCATGGGCCATCCCATGGGAAAGAGTGTCAAGCCTTGCTTGGTTGTTATACATTGTAATTTCTCTCATCATGCAAAGTAGATCTTCTAGTTACTAGAATCAAAACTCTACCCAAATTGAAGGGCATCACTGAGACTTTGAGCTCAGAATTATTTATCATATTTCTTTGTTTGAATCAAAAAGCAAGTTACTTTCAGACTTTATGTTGTTATAGCTTGTATCATTCTAGGAGATTTTTATTATGTCTATTTCCTAAATGTATTCTTGTTTATGCAATTTAACAAGCAGAGCTAGTGGAATTGATAAGGAAGGTGTTCTAAAGCCAACTACTTTCAGACTTTGTGCTATTATAGTTGTCTTCAGTGTGTGTTTATTTTCTATTTTTGTGTAAAGGATCTTGGGATGACTTTGTGCCCCAATTATTCTTCGTATTTCACTCTTGGGTAGTCGAGGTGGAGACTTTGTGCTACATCTCAAGTTGCTAGTTACTCTACACTTTTGGTTACTAGTTTCTTACAAGAAAGATTCCTATTGTTTACAAGAACAAGTGCTTCTGAAAGAAGAGAAGTGCCTTCTGTCATTTCACCAGGATTTATACTATTCTAGGAAGGGATCTAGATCTTGGCTAAATGTTACTTCTAAAAGAAGAGAATTACCTTCACCAATCACCTAGGATTTCTCCTTTGATCTATGATCATCATCTTTAAAAAAGGAGAGATGGATGGTTTATCCTACCCTCGAGTGTTATTTTCTACTTATATTTATAGTATATAGCTCTTGCATATTCATAGGGAACCTCCCCTTGATGAGAGGAGAGATTTGTCCCCTATTGATGTAGTAAACATGCACATCTAGCTGACTAATCTCCCTATGTTGTGGTTGAAGAGACCTATTTTTCTCACCAGTTAGCTAGTTGACACAATATTCACCCAAAAATACAGACATTGATGATGACAAGATAAAGGTCTTATTTGTCAAAAGACTAAGGAAAAGATCAAGTAAGTATAAGGGTAGGTTACCATTCAAATCCTTTAATTATGTTAAGAATGGTCATTTATCATATAAATGTCTTAACAAGGATAATAATGAGAATGATGGAGATCATGATGAACATTGTGGTGATGATAAGAAGGTTTATAAGACTAATAATATGAAAAAGGGTTTTAGGAAGTATGAAGGTAAGAAAGGGACCTTCAAGAAAAGTAAATTTTTATATACCAATGAAGATAGTATCTCCTCTTATATAAGTGATACAAAAACATCTGATAGTGATGATAGTAGTAATAATTGTGATAGAAATGAAACATTACTCATGGATGTAGAAATAGACAATGAAGGTTGCTCAAAAGGAAAAAGTCTTATGGATGATGAATAATTAGATGAAGAAGAGGTTAAAGTGAACCTTGAGTCATAATTTATGATTACTCTAGAGTAATTTAAGTTTCAAATAAGGAAGAATTAGAAACTAAGATCATTGGTTAAGAGTTATGAGGAAAAAATCAATCTCTTTGAAGAGAAACTAAGTAGAAACACCAATGCACATGAGGAGATCATCAAACAACTAAAAAATTATATTGAGATTGTCACTACAAATCTTAACACCAAGGAGGAAGAATGCATCAAGTTTGGAATAGAAATGATGTCTTTAAAGGTATAATTAGATCAAGTAATAGTCAAATTGAAGACACATCAAAAATTAGAAAAGAGCACTAAAGTCCTTGGTGATATTTTGAATATTTATGTCTCCACATGATAAGATAAGTCTTGGATTTAAATAATACAAAAAAAAGGAGAGTCCAACCTCAAAGGACAATAGACTATCAATAAGTGATTGTACTGACAGAGTAAAGACCTATGCAAAAACTCTCAAATCTAAGACTAAAATTGGTCATCAACAAGTTAATAATAATGTAAATTATTAAAGAGAAAACAAAGGTAGAGGTACATCATTAAACATCAAATATATAATGTATGTGAATAATTTTAATGGTTACTATTTCTCATGTAACTAATATGAACATATAGATATGGATTACAGACATCATGCTAGAATTAGTTCATCATGGAGGAATAGGGTGAATGTCTATTTCAATATTAAAAGCTTAATTATATTCTATAATTGTGATTAGAGAGGACATATTACAAAGGATTTCAATAAAAGTCATATACAGAAGATCAATCAAGATAGAAGTCTATATGGTCATACAATTGAGAAGTGTATCAAGAAGTTAGACCCTGTGGACAAGGTAAATAAGGAGCATAAGACTAAAGTATAATAATATATATTATATTATCCTACCTTTCATATTAAAGATGAAGGAATTAAATAGTATATAGATAGTGAATTATCAACCCATATGATAGGGGACAAAAGCAAGTTCATCTCAGTGAATATAAATGTTGTAATAATAATGAGATTTGGAGACAACAAAACTACCAATATAGTTGGAAAGAGTATCTTGATTTTGGACAATGGGAACACCAAGATAGATAATGTGTTGTATGTGGAAGGATTGAAACATAAATTTCTTAGTATAATTCAAATGTGAAACCAAGGAGACACACTAAGCTTTCATGATAGATGGAGTGATATAAGGAGATCCAAATCAGGAAGACTAATTTCCAATGCTAAGGGGATTGAGAATAACCAGTTTGTCTTGAATGATATCAAGAAGAAGAGATGATTTATGAGCAAGATGGATGAATTTTGGTTATGGCACAAAAGGTTTGGTAACCTAAAATTTGACAATCTAGTCAAGAGAAGCTCTAACAAGCCTATAAATAATATGCCTAAAATCACCAAACCTAAAAATACAATTTGTAAGGCACATCAACATGGTATGAAAATTAGAAGGATGTTCAAGTCTAAGAAGTATTATACTACAAGACATTTAGAGATAATACACACTGATCATTTTAGACCTACAAGAATTCAAATCATCTAAGATGATATATACTTCATGTTACTCATAGATGACTACACAAGAATGACTTGGGTAGAATTATTGAAATAAAAGTCATAATTTATTGATAAGTTCAAGGTATTCAAGGTTGTTGAAAATGAAAAAAATGGAAATATCAAATGTCTAAGATCTGATAGAGGAGGATATTTTTGATCCAATGAATTTTATGACTTATGTGAAGTCCATGGAATAAGGAGACAGTTCTTAGTAGCTAAGACACCTCAATAGAATGGGGTAGTGGAAAGAAATAATAGGAAAATTCAAATGATGGAAATAACTATATTAAATGAGTCAAGGTTAGCTTATGGATACTAGAAAGAGATAGTAATCACTATAGTCTACATTTTGAATAGATAAAAATAAGGAATAATGGTGATAATACCCCTTGTAAATCATGAAAAGGTATAACTATTGGAGGTTTGTCTATGATGTGGTGTCATGTGTGTTAGATTGACAATGACAAAGTGTGCTTCACTTTTCTTACATATTTATTAAGTGTTTGAATTAGATATGAATTTGGTGGATGAAATTGATGGTATGGACATATTTAAAAAACCCTATGGAATGTAATGAGTAATTGGAGTGCTTTTGAAAGTCAAATGAATTCATTAAAGTAGTCATATGTATGCCTATGTTCAAGTAAGTCATCTTGACAAATAAAGATGAGTAATAAGATTTATGACATTATAATTTTCACATGTGAAGGTCTTAGGAGTAGTTCGATATGAGGATATATTCCAATATGTGAGGAGATCATATGATTCAAATTTTAGGTCATGAAGTTGAGTGTAGGAAAAGTTATTAAGGACCAAAGTTGGCTTCTCATACATAATTTACTATGTTCCCATAATTAGCCAAATTTATAATATTAAAAATTGATGGTTAGCATTGAATCAGATCAAATATCTAATGGTGAGAAATTTATCTGACTAGATAAGGATCCAATAGAGTACATGATCTTATCAGATAGAGATCAACAACATGAGTGAAGTCAGATTTTCAAAGGTACCTATGATTAAATACACAAGTGATAAGTGTCTCTATATACTTAATCTAATAGAAGATCAATGGTTCATGGGCATTCATACTAATACATATCAATGGTGTCAGTCGAATGAAAATTCAAATGTGTATAAGTCACATAGAGCTACCAAGTGGCACAATTATGGGAGCTCTGATCTAAGATGAATGGTGAGTATTGCATGATAAAGACCTAGCTACTCAGAGGAGATCCATGATTCATATTGGTCCATAGTTTTTAAGAAGCATGAGATTATTTTAAGGTGATATATGTTTAAAATTTTCTAAGTGACCATTGAAATTTGAATATTCAAATTCATGAGGGAAAACCAATGTGTAGTTTTTAAGCTAAAACTTTTGATCTAGGATAAATATCTTGATGCAATAAAAATAAAAGTTATAGAGGAATTTATGGTACATATAGATAATCTAGTTGCAAGTATTCAATAATTGTATATTAAAAGTTTTGGAACTTAAAAGTTGACTATTTTTTCATTCATGGTGTTACTATGTAATGAATAATTTGTTAATAATTTGTGCTTTAGCAGAAGAGTGTTTTGGTGGGATAAATCACATGAAGATGTCATAAAGGTCATTTTGAGTGGACCCAGGTATTTAAAATTTATCATATGTTCTTAATTTTCTTGATGACACTCTAAATGTGTGAATAGGTCTCCATGAGACCTATAAGAGCTATTAAGGCTTAATTAAAAGGTGTAGCTACTTAAGTGTGACCCATTATTGATATGACCAACCTGTGAGGATGGTATTGATCTATGTTAGATATATTAATGGTTAAGGCAAGTAATATGGCCATAATAGATGTTGATATTCATTAAGACTCTATAAATAGTGGAGATCAATGTAATGGTTTCTAGACTTTAGAGAGTAGAGAAGAACATATGTGATATTAAATGAAATAAACTTTGAAAGAGAAGGTATAGGTCAATGAAGACCATCATATATCAAAGAGGATCAGTCGTGTTTATTTAATTAAGTTTATGAATGTGAACACACAGGTCATTGGACTTAATAAGCCTAGAAGAGGCAGATTGAGTGTGTAAGCCCTAGAGTTTGATTGAGTGTGCTTAGTGGATGGATTGAAAAGTTGATCAAATTGATGAGTGTGTACATGACCTACAAGTTATGTTACTTAAGTTGCGATAGATTTGTTACTAGTTTTTTTATTGTTTATGTGCTTATAAGTGAAGAGTGATCCAAAAGGGTCTTTTGGATGCATTGTTTATGTGTGTAGGTTTGTGAGAGTGTAAAGGGGAAAGAGTGAAAGTAGGATATGCCCATCATTAGGTATATAAGACATCATATTATAGGTGGATATCATATGAATGTATCTAAGTGGGTACTTGGTTATCTAGAGGGTTGGTTCATCCTCATGGGATGGGTGTTCATTGATTAGTGGGTGATGGTCTAAATGTTAGATTTTTTTATAGGACTATATTACATCTTGTAGGGTGAAGTGGGTTTTATTCCCCTAGAGGGTTTACTAAATATATGTTGTTTTCATGTGATGTATGCTCTTATGTATGCTTTAGATGTATGTGCTTTCATGTTTATGTTGATTGATCAAGCTAATGTATGATGAATATTAAAGAGTTAGGAAATGAATTAGATTATCTTGAATCACTGAATCACCCCTATTCTCTTAGTGATTGTACCTATAACAATTGGTATCGGAGAAGGACCTTCATTTCAAGTTTAACCACTTTAAGGTGATCTAAGGTACAATATGCTTAAATAATTGAAGAAAGAGAATTAAGAGTTTAAGGATCAAGTGGAGGTTACTTATGAATGCCTAAAATTAGGTGAATAAAGGTGAAATTAGCTCAAGGCACTATTTGAGAATTACAGTGGCAAGATGAGAGAGTGTGATCAAGAAGAAGCTTAGAATAAGATCATGGCCTCTAACTTTAAGGATATTGCATATGAGTGCATCAAACTCAATAAAGATATATAATCCTTGAATGCAAGCTCAATATAAAAATATAAAAAAAGAAGATTAGAATTCTTGAGGATAAATTAAGGGTTACAATGAGAAAACTTAGTTCAAACATCTCAAGACTCAATTAGAAGAGATAAACTCCAAGTTGAGTTCAAAGCAAGGTGAGCATGATGAGTTGAAATATAATATTGATTTTATAAAGATTATTAAAGAGAAATCATTTATATTTAATTATGACATGGATAAACATGATAATATGGATAAGGAGACCATCCAAGATCTTACAATTTAGTTAGAAGCTACAAGTTCAAGTATGAGAGCTAAAGAGGATGAAAGCATACAATTAAAAACCAAGATATATTCATTGAGGATGAGCATGAGAATTTTTTTGTCAAGACAAATAAGATTGAGAAAGAGCAAGAGAGGTTATCTCAATACAAGAAGGATGTAAACACCAATATCAACAAAAAAAGATCCATCAAGTAGCCAAGTGCCATGAGGTATCAAAGATCTTTTAATGGTCATTATTTTACCTGTCAAAATTTTTGTCATAAGGCAATAAATTGTATAAGGAAGTGCAACTGGTCAAATAGAGGTATGGATAATGTAATCTTCTATAATTTTCATGACATGGAACATATTTCTAAATTCTTACCTAGAATACATGGGAAAATATTAACTTAGGAATGAAGACCAAAGATAGTTAATATTGAGCATAATGAAACTAATAAACAAGATAGTATGTTTGTTGAGATTTATAATATTGATCAAGTAGAAGGTATGAATGATGTTATTTATTTTATTTGTCATCAATTTAGTCATATTTTAATATTTTTTACAATCAAGCTCTTAAATCATAAGAAGGAGCATGGAAATCCTAGTGTGCTCAAGAAAGGTCAATCCATGTTATGGAATCCTAAGGATCTGAAGACCAAGAAAACTAATTAATCTAAAATAAAATATCAAGGTGGACTACTTGATAAATAAAAAGAGGAATTATATATGATGAAGGTTTATGAATGCCAAGAGAATGTGTCATCTGTCTAGATAGAAAAGGATAAAAAAATCAATTCAATTTGAGCTCAAAGAAAAGACCAAGGTGCTAGTTGAGGCTAGTTTTGAGCTATGGATCCAAGAGAAAATTTTTCTATTATTGAGCATGTTCCACACAAGGAAATTCAGCTATCAATGACCATTGATGAGATTTTTTTTTTAGATGAAAAGTTATGTCAAGAGTCTATGTTGTCTCCATATGTTGTCAATCCTATCTTAGAAAAAAGGAGAATATTGTAGTGGATGAGCATGTTGTTTATCTTGAACCTAAGAAGAAGAAGAAGAATTGTTATTATTATTAGATGACCAAGGAGGAGGAGAAGTATGAGGAGTTATGGCAAACTCCTCGTTTCACATTGTTTTATGACATTGTGGGTTAGGATGCCTCTATATAGGCCTAAAGGAGAAACTTGACAAGGAAGGGGAAACATGGTGGATAACATTTGATTTTTTATTAATGTTGTAATATAAGATATAATTTGAAGATGTGTATAGATAATGGGGAAATTTTTTGAGATGTTCCATTCATGGTTGAAATATGAATAAGCCTACTATAGTTTTGAATTCAAGAAGAATGATGTTCTGATAAGGTGTTTTTTATGTTGAGAGATTCATTGATCTTGTGGTAACCTCATAAGGTCATGATAGGATGTATTTTAGTGATCTGAAGGTGATTAATTTCTAATTTTTTCATTTCAAGATATAAATTGCAAGTATGTGTGCTCAAGGTATGTTTAGGGATTTTGGTCTTAAAGGTATGCGAGCAAATTATGGAGGTTTCCAAGTGTTACAATAATAAATATGAGCTTTCAAGATGATTTTTTTTTAAATATAAAGTTGTTTTTAATCAATTTAGATATGATATAGGTGATTTTATGCATTGAAGATATTTGTGTGCAAATTGAATCCTTTTGAGTGCTCGTAGGTTTTCCTAGTTTTGGCTTAAGGGCATGTAAGACAAAACCTAGCTGAAGGGTATATGGGTTATCCAAGGTGTGTGACATATAAAAATTGGTCTAGAAGTGTCTTATTAACCTCCAATTTTGAGATAAGTTTCAATTGTTGATGTTTATCAAAATGTGGTGAGTTGATTGAGTTTCATTTGAAAATCTAGTATTATAGCCCATACTGGTTAGTTTATTTCTTAAGGGAGTTGAGGTATGATGTTAATTTATATATTTAAATTTAAAAATGGGTTATAAAAAAGTGTTTCATAGTAATATAAAAGTGTGTGGTGTCTCCCACGGATGAGGATCTGTGTAAATGAAAGGTTAATTGGATAGTAGGTTTGTGAAGAAGCTATGGTAAAGAAGAAAAGTTGGGAGATGATTTTTCACATGAATGGGAAGGCACATGAGTGTAATTCATATATGAATTTATAAGTATTGAAGGTTCATACACCAAAATATATGGGTGTTTCAAGATTTAGGTAGGGCTACAAGGCCTTTGGGCAAGGCTAGTGAAGACAAGAGTGGTCTTTGGTCATTTTCTCTAAATGACCAATGTAGCCTGAAGTGAGAAGGTATGAAGGAAAGTCTGTTGTTTAATCATGGTTTAAGATGGTCTAAAGGTGATCAAAGGATGACTAATCTCAAGTGACTTAAGGGGAGTCCCTCTTAATGTTTTCAAGGTATGTTGTAGTTTCTGATGTTCATGTTTTGTCCTCATAGAAGCTATGTATGGTCAAAGAAGAGTGTAATCATGGAGCATGTTTCAAAAAATCAAGGTAATAATTGGAATGAAAATTTTTAGGGGGAATATGTATCATCTCTCAAAGGTGGTCCTTTCCTATTATTGGTCCTTGAAGTCTCTTTAGGTCTGTAGGATCAAGAGTTGAGCCCACTTTATCATTGTGTCATAAGGGATAAAGTGATTAAAGAGATATATAAAATCTATGCATAAGATTTGAATTGTTGTTAAAATTATTGACAAAGGGGAATATTTTTGGTTGATTTTCTATGATGTCTCTAAGGTGACCAAGGTTATTGATGTGGTATCATGTGTGTTAGGTTGACAATGACAAAGTGTGCTTCAATGTGCTTCAATGTTCTTGCATAGTTCTTCAATGTTTGAATTAGATAGGAATTTGATGGATGAGATTGATAGTATGGGCATATTTCAAAGACCCAATGGGATTTCATGAATTCTTGGAATGATTTTAAAAGTGAAATAAATTCATCAAAGTAGTCATATGTATGTCTATGTTCAAGTAAGTCATCTTGATAGATAAAACTAAGTGAGTAGATTGATGATGTAATATTTCACATGTGTGAAGGTTATAGGAGTATCTTGATATATGGATAGATTATCATATGTGAAGAGATAATATGGTTCAAATTTTAGGTTATGAGGTTGAGCATATCAAAATTTATTAATGGTAAAAGTTGGCTTCTCAGACAAAATTTACCATGTTCTCATACTTAGCCAAATTTTTGATATCAAAGATTGACAATCAGTGTTGAATTAGATCAAACATATAATGGTGAGTAATTAATCTATTTGGATAAGGATCCAATGAATCATGTGATCTTATCAGTTAGAGACCAATGATGTGAGTGAAGTAAAATTATCAAAGGTACCTATGATTAAACACAATAGTGATAAGTGTCTCTATCTCATTGATATGATAGAAGATCAATGGTTCATGGGCATTCATACTGAAAGAGATAAATGGTGTGGGTTAAGTCAAAATTCAAATGTGTATAAGGCATGCAGAGATACCAAGTGGCAAAATCATGGGAGGTCTGATCTAATATCAATGATGAACATTGTATGATAAAGATCAAACTATTCAAAGGATATCAATGGTGCTTATTTATCCATAGTTTTTAAGAAGCATGAGATGAGGTTAATGTGATTGATGCTTAACATTTTCTTAGTGACTATTGGAATTTGAATATTCAAATTCATGAGGGAAAAATAGTGTGTAGTTTTTGAGCTATAACTTTTAATCCGAAATGAATTTCTCAATATAATAAAAATCAAAGTTGTAGAGGACTCAAAGGTGCATCTAGAAAATCTAGTTAGAAGGTTTAAATGTTTTTATAGTCAAATTTATGGATCTTGAAATTTGACTGTTTATTCATTCATGGTGTTACTATGTACATAATAATGTTTGAGAAATTTGTGCTTTAGAAAAATAGTGTTTTGGTAGAAACAATCACATAAAAATGTCATAAGGGTAATTTGGAGTGGACCCAGATATTTGAAATTGATCATATGTTCTTAATTTGATTGATGAAGTGTTAAATGTATGAATAGGTCTCCATGAGACCTATAAGGTTTATTAAGGCTTAATTGAAAGGAGCAACTACTTAAGTATGACCCATACTTGCTATGACTAACCTATGAGGATGATATTGAGATATGTTAGATGTATTAAGGGTTAAGTCAATTATTATGGATTACCTAGATGTTGATATTAATGAAGACTCTATAAATAATGGATATCAATGCAATGGTTTCTAGACTTTAGAGATTGGCAAAGATAAGATGTGATATTGCGTGAAGGAACCCTTGAAAGGGAAGGTACAGGTCAATGAGGAAAATAAGAGATTAAATAGCATCACTCATGCTTATCTGATTAAGTTTATGAATGTGAGCACATAGGTCATTGGACATATTAAGCATAAAAGAGGTAGATTGAGTGATTAATCCCTAGAAGTTGATTGAGTGAGTGTGCTTACTAGATGTATTGAAGAGATGAGTAGGTTGAGGATTTTGTGCATGACCTACATGTTATGTTTCTAATGTTATGATAGAGTTATTACTAGATTTTTAATTGTGTATGTGCTTATAAGGGAAGAGTGATCAAAATGGGCATTTTGGATGCATTGCTTATGTGTGTAATTGTGTGAGAGTGTAAAGGGAAAAGAGTTAAAGTAATAAAAGTCCATCATTAGGTGTAAAAGACATTAGATCAAAGATGGAGATCAGATAAAGGTAGATGAGTGGGTATTTGGTTGCCTATGGGGTTATTTTTTCCTCATGGGATGGGTATCTCACTAAACTAAGGGATGGTTGTTCCTTAATTAGTGTATATTGATCTAAATATTAGATCTTTTTTTATAGGAATATATTCCATACTATAAGGTTTAGTGGGTTTTATCCCCTAAGAGGGTTTCCAACATATATGTTGTGCTCATTTGATGTATGATCTTATATATGCTTTGGATTTATGCATTTTTATGTTTATGTTGCTTGATCAATTTGATGTATGCTTAATATTAAAGAGTTAGTAATTAAATTAGATTATTTGGAATCAATGACTCAACCCCCCCCCCCCCCCCCCCACCAGTGATTATACCTCTTACAAGACCTACTAATGTGGAACACTTTAGAATGTTTGGAAGTAAATGATTCATCAAAAGAGATGAGGAAGACTTAGCTAAGTTTTATTCTAGGTCTAATGAAGGTATATTCTTGGGTTACTCATCAGTGAACTTAGCCTATAGATTTTATAATAAGAGGTTGTAAAAGATAGTGGAAATCACCTTTTTGAAGAAGATTGATGACACAAGTTCTAACAAGGCACACTCATAATTAAAGGATACATCATAGAATTTGGAATTAAATAATGAAGAAGAACCAATAGAGATAGATGATGATGATGAAGAAGAAGTTGAGGAAATACAATATTTAAAAGACCCCTTAAGATAAATTCAAAGAGACCATCTTGAATCATAAATCATTGTCAACAAGGATGCAGGTATGAAAATAAGGAAAAGACTAATAAGTAACCTAAGTCAATATAATTTTGATCTATTATCTAAGATTGAACCTAAGAACCTTTTATAAGAAAGTAAAGACAAGTGTTGGATATGTTATATGAATGAGGAACTAGACCAAATAGAAAATAATGAGACTTGGGAACTAGTTCCTAGGCCTAAAGATAAGAATGAAATTAGCAAGAAATGGGTGTTTAGAAACAAGTTGATTAAATATGGATAAGTCATTAGGAACAAGGGTAGGTTGGTATGAAATGGATATGCACAAGTTGAAGGGGTAGATTATGATAAGACCTTTGCTCTAGTAGCAATATTGGAGGCTATTAGATTGTTTCTAGCATAAATAGGATTCAAAGGGTTCAATGTGTACCACATGGATGTCAAATTTGATTTTATGAATGAGAACTTGGAAGAGGAAGTGTAAATAGAGAAACATAAGGGTTTCTCACTATCAGATAATAAGGAATATGTTTGTATATGGAAAAAAGATCTTTATGGTCTAAAGCAAGCTCTTAGAGCTTGGTATGCCATATTGGATAGGTATACATTAGACCAAGGACTCAAAAGAGGAGTTGCGGATAGTAATATGTAAATAAGGATATAATATGACCATCAAATGATAATAGTTGTCTATGTGGATGATATCATATTTAATGGAAATTTAGAGGATCCTTCCTAAACAAGTTAGAAAATAATTATAAATACATGAAATAAATTATGAAAAGTAGCAATATATTAACTCAAATAATCATAATTGAATTACAATAGATGAATTTTAGAATCACTAGCATTTTCAAGGGGGAAACCTCATTCTAGTAAGCTCAATGCAATAAATTTTTATATTCCTTCTTTGGACTTAAAACTTACTTATATACGAAGTCTAATCTAAGCAACTACTCCTTCCCATGAATGTGGGATAAATAAAAATGATCATGGGATAACTTACAAAGCATATGCATCCATAACAACTATTATACTAACAAAGTAAAGAAAAGGGGTAGCATGGGATCTTAACATCCACTCCATCTTAGAAAAAGCTTTGTCCTTAAAGCTTTAGATGTGGGAATTGGTGTTGAATTTAAAATAGTGGTTACTATGTGGCATTATGTGCCACTAAATTAAAGCCTATATGATGGAGTGAGAGTGAAGTTGGTGCGTGCACCTGTCTAGGATTGCTCTAGATCATTAAATATGGACCCTTCATTATCAATCTATGGTAAAATAATATTCACCCTAATTTTTATGCCAAGAAATGTTTTTAGATAAGAGATATGAAATATTAGGTGAACTCGAGAAGAACATGGGAGATCCAACTTATAAGAAACCAACACAATATTGTATAGAACCTTAAAGGGCCCATAGAACTTGGGTGCTAACTTATGATGCCCTTTGATTTTTAGGATGGATTTATTATATAGCTAAAGGAAAAGAAAAACCATATCACCTACTTGAAAAGTGATCTTAGAATGGTGCTAATCAACCTGTTGTTCCATTTAATTTTGTTCCATATGAATATTGTCCCACATAATGTTGAGGATATGATCCCAGGTTTAGAGAATCATGTCAACTACCTTAACTAATGAACTATTGATGGTCTACATAAGGAGCACTAGTGGTTCCTGACCATAAAATGCTTCATATGGAGTCATTTTAGTTGAAATGTGTTAGGAGGTATTGTACCACCATTCGATGAGGGGGAGCCACTTTGACCACTGATTTTGTTATTCGGAGGTGAAGTAATGAAGGAAAACCAACCATTTATTAAAAAAATTAGTCTAACCATCCATTTTAGGATGATTCCCAAAACTCATCTTCAGTTAGGTGTTATTGAGTCAAAGTAGTTCTATCTAAAATTGATTGGTAAAGGCTTCATCATGATCTAAGACAATGGACAAAGGAATGCCATGAAGATGCAAAATCTAGTCTAAGAAAATTTGTATGACTGTGAAGATAGTATAATTATGGCTCAAGTTACAAAAATGAATATATTTAGAGAGGTAATCAACCATAACCAAGATCATATTTTTCCCTCTAGATTTATAGATATCCTTAAGGAAATACATAGAAATATCTATCCAAATCCTAGTAGGGATGGGTATGAGTTTGAGCAACCTAGGGATGAGTGTGGTTTCACCCTTGTTACATTGGCAGGTATCACATTCAACCATCATATATTGAATTTACTTCATAATTACCTTATAAAATAAGTTATGTCATGCCCACTCATAATTTTTGAGAAACCCTGAGTGTCTTATGGATAGAGATGCATGGATTTATAGAATATAGTTTGCTAAAGATGTATGCTCTAGGGATGCACTAGATGACCTTTTTATCTTAGATAAGCACCACACTAAGAATAATGTGGTATAATAGAGGGGTTATTGGCCAAATATTAAATTATTTGAGATAATGAGGATCCATTGACATACCCCCATTGTAAAGTATCCAACTAGTTTAGAATAGGCATGGAAATAACTGAGAGGGAAGCTTGGTCTACAAATGTATGAGATAGAGCATCAACCACAATATTGTCATTGCCCTTACTTTAAGTGATCTAATATTCATAACCCATGAGTTTGATGGCCCATTTATATTGTGATGTGGTGCAGACCCATTGTTATACGAAATATTTTAGACTTTAGTGATCAATTTTGTTGTAAAAATGATTCCCCGATAGGTATGGCTACCACTTTTATACTACATGCAAAATGGCCATCATTTCCTTCTCATAATTAGAGAGTAATAAATTATTGCTAAAAAGAGATTTGATATTGAATGAAATAGTTAATCATTAATAAAGGGTAATAGTACCAATTCCATTCCCTCAAGCATCACTCCCAATAATGAAGGTCTTGGGAAAATCTAGTATACCAGGAACATGTGTAGTACACATAGCTTGTTTCAATTCTTCAAATTTACACTCATCATCTTGTGTCCATGTAAAACCATCTTTTTAAACATAGATATTATAAGAGATACAATCTTATTGTAATTTTTGACCAACTTGTGATAGTATTTAATCAACCCCAAAAAACCATGGAGGTTCTTAAGTGCTTGAGGATGAGTCTAATTTGTCATGGTAGATTTTTTTAGGATCCACATAAACCCATTGGGCTAAAATAATATTCCTGAAATACTCCACTTCATCTTGGCCAAAAGTACATTTGGACTATTTTGCATAAAGATGATGGTTAGAGAGAATTTTTAGTGTGATATTTAAATTTTAGAGATGTTTCGACCATGTTTTAATATAAATAAGGATGTCATCAAAGAAGACCAAAATGAATTTTTATAGGTAGGGCTAGAATATTTTATTCATCAATGCCTAGAATGTTGAAGGAGAATTAGTGAGGCTAAATGGCATGAAAAAAACTCATATTGACTATCATGCATGTAAAAATTTGTCTTAGGGATATCATCCTCATGAATCTAGAACTGGAAATATCGAGATCAAAGATATAACTTGGAGAAAAAATGAGTGCCTTGAAGCTCATCAAGAAGCTCATCAATAATAGGGATCAGGAACTTATCCTTGATTATGACATGATTAAGTACATGGAAGTCAAAATAGATGTTTTATGACCCATATTTTTGTAAACAATAAGAACTGGGAAGGAATATAGGCTAGTATTGGGGCATATAATGCCTTGCTTTAGTAAGTCTCGAATGAGCATGTCAATCTTAGTCTTTTGCTAAAATGATTAGTGGTAGGGCCAAATGTTGGGAGGAATGATTATAGAAAAGAGATAAAAATGTTTGTCCTCTAGCTATAAAGGTGGAAATCCCACTTTTTTGGCAAAGACATGTGCATACCTATTTATAATGGTTTATAAATCAGAAGGAGGTGTAGACACTAGAAAATTGTACACTTGCAGTTTTAGGTATTTAAATGCCTCGAGACCACTTTATATCCTCCTAAAACCTTAATAAACCCTTCTATCACCCTCATAACTTAACCAAAGTACCTATTCTACACATTTATATTAAAAAATTATTATTTAAAAACACCATTCAAAAATAGTTTTTGAAATCACTATTCATAAAACATTAATTATGAAACACTATTCATTATGGTACCCACTTTCATTAATCATGATGACACAGAAAGTGACATGGTATGTGACATAGCATATGACATGACAAATGACATGGCAAAATTATGTGGCAAAGTGACATGGCTTAGTACCCCACCATTAGCCCCTTTTCCTAGATGCTTAATGACCTCATTTAAGCATCACAAGGGTACCTAATTGAAATGGGTTTAATTTCTCCTCAATTTTAAGTCATTTGACTTGGTTTTGCATTTTGACATGAAAATAGCCTTCAAAATTGACTTACCTACCCCTTTCACACCTTGGGAGAGACAAACAACCCCCATTTTGGATTTTCTAGCCCCAATAAGAGACTTATCAAACCAAATTGGAATATTCACCCACCTCATCTTGACTCACCAATTCACCCTTTAAAAATGGTTCCATATATGGTAGGAGAACTCTTAAAAGTCATAAATAAGGACAAATAAGGGTGTAACAAAATCTTCAGTCCCATTTTCAAACCATGTGCACAATTCATTTAAAACTTGGACTTGCATGAAAGGTAGGGAGACTTGAAAAACCCCATTGGAATATTTCACAAACCCCATCCTTGACCTTGGGGTAAAATTTTCCATACTTCCAAGATGCCATCTTTTGGCATGTTTCCTCACAAAAAAACTACAAATACCCCCCTCTCCTTCACCCCAGAAAGAGGTTGAAAAGTGAGAGTATTGGTACCCAAATTTTATTTCAGGTGTTCATCCATTTAAAGGAGGTCATTAATCTTCTACATCTTGGAAGAAAATAATTCAATGTAACGAAGCTCTACAGAAATTGCCTCAAGACATCTTCATCAAAAATCTTCAACAAACCATCTTCATGAATAATCATCTACAAATATTGAGGTAATATTTTGTTTTGTTATTTAAATTTATTTATTTATTTCCTTTTTTCCTCCCTTCCCTTAACGTTTTAATTCCATTCACCATTATTTTCTTCATCCCTTCCTCATCTTACCAATTACCCTTTTACCCATTTACCCCATTTTACCTCTTTGCCACACATGACATATTATCTTATTCCTTGATCATTTACCCAACCCAAAAAAATAATCCTTTTGACCCTTACCATTTTACCCAAACCCCAAAACTATGGCCTTGCCTTGACTAGTTTTAGCATGTGCTAGATTTAGTCATTTTTATTTGAATAAGTATTTCATTTAATTTTGTACTTGACATTTAATTTACAATTAAATTAAATGAAATTACCTTTATTTTATTTTATCATCTTCATTTTTTATTATGGGAGTGGATTTACAGCCATCCAAGGAAGCTTTAGCTTCTTGGATCTATCATATGCTATGAGGTCCACTCTACATCTTTGTCTAACCAACAGGCTTGTGGTAGTGTTGTCTTATTGTAGATATTCCTTCCAAGATAAAAATGAGTTATATATTTATATGGTCATCTTAGAGTTTACATTTACTAGGTACACACCCTTCATCTTGTATTTCTATCTTAATTAAGAAAAAAGCAAAAATTTACAGAAACATTTTGGCATGCCCAGTGGGACCTAGTATCATCTAGATGCCTTTTTATTCCAATTTTTCATATTTTGAATTTTAATTCTCTCCTCATTTATTTTATTCTCATTAAATATAAAATCTAAAATTTCCTTTGGCATAAAGTAAATCTTTATGTTATTTTATGTTCATCAAATGAAATCTGAAATCTGAAATTTCTTTTACAATGAAGTAAATATTTGCAATATTTTATGTTCATAAAATGAAATTTGAAATATGAAATTTATTTTGGAATAAAATAAATCATTTCATTATTATATTTTCATCAATTTGGATTCTGAAATTTCCTTTGGCATTAAATAAACCTTTGCATTATTCTATGCTCATTCGAAGACATCAAAATTTTCCTTTGGTTTAAAACCAAGTGAAATCATGGTTTGATTGATTAATTATCTCATGTATCTTTAATTATATAGGTAAATTAATCATAAATTCACTTTTATTATTCACACACAAACCAAACCACTTTCATAATCAACACACCAAAACAATACTTGAGAATAAGGTTCGACTTGGATTTTATCACCAAGCAATAACCTTACCCCTACCCAATTTTTGTACTTATATTTAATCATCGAGGGGTTTATAAACTCTAAACAAATTTTATATTTTGGCTAATTGGGCTAGCTTAGCTTCAGGTTCATGAAGTGTAGGGAGAAAGCCCCCAGTACCAGGACATGTACCTAGTTTAGTGCAAAATTGACTCTTGAGTGCCTAAACATCCTAAAAATAAACTTAGATGGTTTTGTTTAGGACCTTTTAAATCCAATTAAATTCATACTCATGTAAGGCATAATCTAATAAGAGATAATTAAAACTCTAAGGCTTAACATTCTCTAAATCATGTTGATTTCTTTTCTTTTCTCAACTGCTTCTTGTTTGAGGTGTGAGGTTAAAATTCCTCTCTTTGGTTTCTCAAATGGTCTTAACCTAACTATAAGTGAGAAACCAAACCAACATACCCATACCTCCTTCCTCATATTTACCCATGTAGTACATCTCAGATGTCAAGGTGACACCCCGTGATTCTCCTTATATGCCTCATTCACCTAATAGACCCTTGGGGGTCCCCAAAGGGGATGTTCACTTCAAGACCTATCTGGATAATAACCCATAATCCTTACATCATTACCTTACCACCTTGGCCATTTACACCCCAACCTCTTCCATGCCTCTCTTTAATTCACCTTAACGGATGTCGCACCACCTCATGGTGGGTGTAACCTGAACATGACCTTTCATTTCTCCTAATTATTTTTCAAGTCATGGACCTCTAGTAGATAAAAGCCAATTGAATTTACTTACCACCACTCAAACACCCTCAACCCCAATTGACTCATCTCACTTGAAGGTGAGTGTACTCCTTCCCACGGATACCCTACCAACCATGGGTCAAACTTCCACTACTCATTCCCCTTCCCCTCTTACTATTATCCAACCAACCAACAACCCTCTTCAAAAATTCATGCTTTAGATACCCCTAACACTTCCTCCCATCCAAGCTCAGGTAACATCTCAAACCCAACCCTCTCATACATCCATTCCCCCAACCACAATTGTTACCCAATAAATAGCTTCCACCTCTTGTCAATATGAGGCTAACCCACAAAGCCATATATCTCCACATACCTCCTCATTTGTATCCACAAGTTCTTATGAGGTACCCCCTCAATAAGCATCAACCTCTTACCTTCCCCCAACCCAAACCCAAACTAGCTTGGTCAAGATGTTAATCAAAAAATTTAACAATCTTGAATCTTCATTTTTAGGATCCAAAAACCTCATTTCCTATGACCAAATATGTAAAAAACCCATCCATCCATCTGTCCCAATCCATGCCTACCCTTCCCAATGGGAAATCCCAAAAATTACTAAGTTTTAAAATAAGGAGGATTCTTAGCAACATATTAGGGCATTCTGACACTCATATTACCTAATTTTGCATGATCATTCCTTGCTTCTCCACACATTCCCCATGTCTCTAACATTACCAACCTTAGATTGGTATGATTCTTTGACTAAGCTTTCTATCATTTCCTTGACTCAGCTAGCCCAAAATTTCTTAGAAGACTTTTCAATCAATATCTCCAAGAAAGTCTCCATTACCAACCTCTACTTTATCTAAAAGTATGAAGATGAGTCCATTGTCAACTTTGTCACTTGTTGGAGAAGATTAATAAAATAAATTTCCTTCCCCTTACCGCAATTATAACTCATAAATATTTTTACTTGAGCATGTGCAAAACACATTTCCTCCACATTACATGTCTCAAGTTTTCAAACATTTGATGAAGCCCTTACCATGGCTCGTAAACTAGAAAATAGAGCCATTGAAGAAGGGAAGTTGAAGTTGAAAAATAAAAACTTAACTTACAAACCCAATGAGCCCTCTTCATCCAAACCAAACAACCTAACCAATAGTAATACCAAGAACAAAACAACTACCAATGTTATTGTCCTCAAAGCCGCACCTCCAACATCTACCAACCAACAAAACTCTAGGAACCAAACCTATGATTCCTTAATTACTTCAAACCAAAGAAAGAAAATGTGGAATAATCAAAAGGAAATAAATCTACTTGGAGAATGATATGCTTATATTTTTGAATTTTTTTTAAAAGCCAACATCATTCAACTTCCACTAATTAAAACACCTCAATAATTTGATCCTTCTCACCCCATGATAGGATGGTATAATAAGAATGACCACTATGTCTTTCATCAGGTCATAAGGCATGATATTAATATATGTAAAACCTTTAATAATATTTTCCAATCCCTCATCAACAAGGGGGAGTTTAGATTAGATAACCCCAATGCTCCACCAAATCAAGCTCTCAACATATTCAGATAGCCTTTTCCAAACCATTCTCCCACCAAAAATGAGAGAAATAATGTTGAATGCTCTCCCAACACCCATAACATCAACATGGTTCATGACATGCTCGATGACAAAGAACCTACTCATCAACCCATGAATACCCCTCTGCCTATGAAAGAAGTAGAGTTAACATTTACCCCTTTGAACACCCAAATAGAAGAAATAAGCATGCCCAAACCTTTAATAAAAGATTCCACACCTGTCTCCCTTATTATAGAACCATTTGTTCCTTCTTTGAAGGCTATCTCATAAGAAAAGATATCCTCATCCATTGAACCTCTAATTACAGAACCTTATACCACAAACCAAGACAATGGTAAGAAAACCAAACCAGAACCCCCAACCCGTTCTTTGGTGAACCAACCTATCACTTATAAAACCTCCACCTATCCATATAAAACCTCTGCTAAACTAACTAACCCTCAAACACTTGAAACAAATAAAGTAGATAAACCTCCTTCAAAACCAACAAAAATAACCAAGGTGGTAAAACCAAAAAATAACCCAAAATCCTGAATTTTCCCTCCTGCAACCTTTCCCTCCATCTTGAGTCCTCATCCCTTTACCTTGAGCATGAATCCCATTATTTATACCAAAACCCTACCACCTCTAATAGTTACACCACGACACTTCATTTCTAAAACATATCTCCTACCAACACCGGTAATACTTAAGCTACCTACCTTACCATCCTTTCTTTCTAGGTTATTAACCATATTATTTTAACCAAAGCCATAGAGCAAACATACCAAATTAAAATCACCTATCAACAGACAATATCCTATCTCAACACCCAAAATAAAAACCACCAAACCCCTACCACCTTTAGTGGAGTCATAATCAAACATTCTCCAAAAGTTATTGAAAACCTCCTCCTTAACCTTACCACCTCTCAAACATTTCCAACCTGTGAAAATTTTTGACCCTTCACATCCTCAACCAAAATTGTTTAATGCCAGCTTAGTCTATGCATACCATAAGACACCTGGACAAGACACAGAGAATTGAAAATCTCTCCAAGAACTCATCCATAACTTATATGAGGATAATATGTTATCAGATTAACCTCCCTTAACCAAGCCATCCCAAACTAACCAATAAACCAAAACTACCTCACCACCCATAACTTCCATAGTAAAAACTAATTTTAGGAAGGCTCCAAAAACTAAAAACATATCACCTCCAAAACCTTTACATGAATCCTATTCAACCATTTTACAATGGTTATTGAAAATCTCTTCTTTAACCTTACCACCTATCAACCCTTTTGACCTTATCAAGACTTTCAACCCCTCATACCCAAAACCATCATGATATAATCACCACCATATGTGCTATTAATATAGGATACTTAGCCATGATACAGAACATTACAAGCCTCTTAAAACCATTATCCATTAGGTTTATAGCAAGGATAATATGTTATCAAATGAACCTCTGTTGAGCCCATTACCAACACAACCATTAACCAAGCCTACCCAACACTTGCCTATTCCCCCATTCTCACCTAAGAGTAAGGAGGAACTAAAGCAACAAGATAAACTAACACTTCCTTTTATACATATCATCTATAGGGTTACCCACTCTTAGGTCTAACAAAAGAATAAGGGAAAGGTTAAAATGTGCATTCCATAGACATACCCTTCAAAACCTCAACATTCTAACCAAACCCAACCACAAACACCTTCACTTTGGGATCTTTTTCCCACCCATGTGAAGATTAAACTATGGGAACTTTCCTTCCATAAAGATTAAACCATTTATTAAATTCAACCTTACCTTAACCATTAACTAAACTAACCCTTGTATTTTTGCCTCAACCTATCAACCAAACCTATCTATCAACCCAACTTGAACCAAGTGGCATATCAAATTGGGGGAACCCATTTGGACACCACCCAACCTATTTAGGATACAAATTCTCCCATCAATCCATTGGATATTACCTACCTACAACAAACCTAACCAACCTTACCTCAAAACTTGAGACTTCAGGATCAAATATCTTGTCCTAAAGGAAAACCAACATGTGACTAACATGGAGAATATTAAATGAGGAAAGTTTTTATTTCAATTGGCTTCGACCCTACATCATCACCCATAAGCATGGATTATAAGTTTATCATTTATCCTCTCTCAAAGGTAAACTAGAACCTGATCCTCTCAACACTTGGCATCTGTATTCATTTTTTTTTGTTATAGAAGGATCAAGCTCACTTTTTTGTCCAACTTAAGATCATCCCTTGATTATAATATTTTAACCTTCACCCACCTTCCTCCTCCCCTTTTGAGGATAATTGATTATAACATATAACCATGTAATTAACTATGATAGTCATGTCCTAATCCTAAATATGGGTACCATGACTCTACCCATATCATGGTTCTCATGGATACTTTTCATCTCTAACAAGATGGAATCCCATGGTCATTCTCTCTCAAAACCACACCCTTTCACATATCATTAACCTTCTTGTGTAGATTTTATCCCTCGTAAAGGTAAACCTCTTAATATAATTAGAATGGTCTATGTTTAAGCACATTTCATCTTGAAAAAATTAATTAGGTCAATATCTTAAGTATTGGAGACTACTCCCTCAAAGGACAGCTACCCAAAAACAAAAATAAAAATTTCCACATGTAAGGTAGACTACTCCCTTAAAGGACATCTATCAAAAACACTAAAACAAATCCAATAAGCTTATACCAATACTTTAAAGGATGGTTGAGTTAACTTTGTCAAAAGTAAAGCAATTTTATGGAAGCTTCTCACATCGATCAACTTTCCATATACAACAATAAATCAAAAGGCCCACTTTAAAAACCAATTCTAAATGCACAATCAACTCTCAAGCAACATAATAAGTTGGAAGCCACAATCAACTTTCCCATGTAGACTTCTCACATTGATCACTATACATCTAGTATATGACATGGGAAAAGTAACTATAGAAGGGGAAAAATAATTCACATGAGGTTATCATACATATCACCCATTACCCTTCACACAACATATCACCGATTTTCCCTTTTGACTATCTATAAAGCAAGGGATTTATAGCTTACTTGACACCTTATGATCAAGAAACATTTTTTATCAACTAATGAGCATTCATGCATAAAATTCAAAGGGTTTATACTCATTAAGTTGATCTTACTTTGGGTCCATTTTGGTCCTTATAAAAAATGAAGCATCATGCCCTATTATCATCACAACTTTTACCATCTAATATTGCAACAAAAATAGTCATTCCTTTTACATTGAGTGAGAATACAACAACCATCACCATACCATTCATAACCATAACCATAACATTTAACGAGAAAGATCCAACACATTTTATACATGTTTATGTCAAACTATGTAATATTTTATTTAGGGTACAACGAGTCACATGACACATGTAATATTTTATTAGATTACACATGCATTGCCTAACACATAGGCATACATTATTTTCCTACCTATGAATTAGACCAATTATCTAGTGACTCTAGACTTGTGTTCAACCATCCTTCTACTTAATCCGTAACATTCCCTATCTAAACAAATGCTAAAGGGTATACTCTATTCTCCTCTCCCACATTCATCCCCATAGAGCAAGAATCATACTCTACTCTAGGTATTTTACAATGATACATTAACCTTCTTGCCCCTTTTTCCCTCTTATTCCTACAAGTACACTACCACATGCTTTGAGTATCAGACCCCTACCATTGGTAGTGTCTACTCAGACATGGTAGTCTTTTCTTTTGTGCCAGTTAAATGTTCCTTCATAGCAAGGGAACCACCATATTCTCCTAGCTATACAACCTCAATTTAGTTAGGCTTGAACTAGCAAAACCAATAAATCATTGGTTCCATACAGTTGGGATAGAGGATGCAGACATGACCACAATTTGTCTAGCCTACCCATGCAACTCTTGGGTCAAGCAAGGTGCATCCTCTATCACTCACCATGCTACTAACTTCCCTATAGAATATATTTGACCATTAAATAAATTATTTGTAGTTTGTCACTTCACTATTACCCTTGAAACTTAGCTTGTAGTGGTGATGAACCTTGGCCATAACAACTTTGTAGATTTGGGTAGATCCCCACCTCCTAAAACTCAGCTCATAGTGGTAAACACTATCTCCAAAATCTTACCCCCATGTAATTTTAGAAGGTGTAACCTCCTAACAAAGACAATTATTCTTTGGATTAGTTTCATTGAAGGTCATTTGTGTTGTTAGGCCTAGTATTCCCTTCTTATTTACCCTACCTTATCCATCCATGCCTCTCATCCTATAACATGTGGGATCATTATGGTAACTATTTACCAATTTACATTAGGCACTTTCACCATTACCTTCACCATAACCCAACACCTTTATGCTAAAAAATCCTCTACCAATAGCCCAAACCAACCCATGTGGTTCATCCAATTGGGGCAACCCACTTGGACACCACTAACCCAACCTCTATTTGGAACTACATTATATTAATGTCCATGGATTATGTAGGTGCCACTTATAAGTAGCTCAACCACTAACATTTCCCTTTCCTTCCCTTCACCATCAACCATGAGTAAACCAAAACCAACCTTAACCAATTTTGACCTCTTGTCAATTTTTCATCCAACCAACTTGACTTAAACTTCACAATCTCTTAAATCAAGGCATCTCATTTGCAAGACACTAGCCATCCTTTTAATTGGAACTACATTGTCTTGATGTTCATGCACTATGTAATCGCCACTTATAAGTAGCTCAACCACTAACATTTCCCTTTTCTTCCCTTTACCATTAACCACGAGCAAACCAAAACCAACCTTAACCAATTTTGACCTCTTTCTAATTTTGCATCCAACCAACCTAACCTAAACCTTGTGGTCTTTCAAATTAGGGCATCCCATTTGCAATCCATTAGCCATTATTTTAATCAAACTACATTGGATTGATGTCTATTTTGACTATGTAGGTGCCTCGCATGAGTAGCTTGGCCACTAAAAACTAACTCCCCATTTATTAAATAATTTCTACTACTAACCATGCCCCTTGCTTAGGGAATAATAAACCAAGACTACCTTGAACATTATTTCTTGGTGTCTTTGGGTTCTAATGCCACTCACCTTATTTGCCATTTTTTCCAGCTTGTCAATCTCTTTTAATCAATTTTATAGCTTATCAATCCCTTTTAACACAAGAATTTATAGCTTTCCCAATTCCCTACTCTTCTCTCCTATCTAGCCACCATCTCCTCTATTTTTTGGCCTCCCTAACACTTTCATGCACTTTTACTCCATTAATTACACCTTTAACCTTATTACATCCTCTTTGTCTCCCTACCTACTCTTCACCACTTTAGCTTGACATGTCTATCATTCCCCTTCTCCATCTTATTTGTGTCCCAACACTCTTAGAATTCACCCACTTCCTTTTGTTCCCTTTCATTTCCTCATCATTTCTACATCATCTCAGATGTCTTCCTTGCTGACTATTTCCCCTATTCTTGTGTCATTCTCAACTTCATTCCTCCTTATCTCACCATTTTATCTTTCTGTCAATATTTTTCTTTCCTCTTCCTCTAGCCCCACTCTAGGTATTTATCCCAGAGAATCCTTCCATAATTGCCCTTTTCTTCTCATCTCTCATTCCCCTTTTCTCTCCATCATGGTACTTGCTTATCTTTTGCATCTATAGGATTATATATGCTTTATATCCCCACTTCAATTCTTTCTTCTTGTCATTCCTAATTTTCATCCCTTATCTTCATCTCATTCTTTCACCCCTTGCATTTCCCTTTTATTTCTCTCTCATTTTCATCACCAAATCCTTCTTCCTAGTCTTTTTAGACTTGTTTTCAAGCCTTTCATGGCCACCTAACCATTAGGTTTGCCATCCTTTATTCTACATATTTTTCATTTCTTCACTTCTACCTTTTATTTTAATTTTATCTTCATCATTAATTGATAGTCCTTATTTTTCATCCATATGACCATGCCTAGCTCCTTTCATCCCCCTTAGTCAACTTGAAGCTTCTCTTTTCATCCATCTCCTACTCATCCCTTCAACACTTTCTACTTGAAACTTTTCAATGCTTTCTCTTTTTAACTCATTTGTAAGTCATGTTACCAACACACATGCAAAAGAATGACGAGATGTTTGGAAGAAGTTTCCTTCCCCATGCCCCCAATCTTGCTCATTTTATATCCCTTTTTCTTCTCTCTTTCACCACTATTGGCATCAAGATAAAAACCATATTAAAATGGGAGATTTGGGATATCTATGTGGGAACACAACCTACATCCTCAATTAATTAATAGTTTTGTATATCCCCTCGATGTCTTTCTTAGATTTCTCTCAAAACTTAATTCTTGATTATTTCAGCACCCCACTGGCTCAAGTGTTAAGGGTTCAAATATTCATCATGACTCATTTACCCACTCTACTATTTTGCTTCCCCAAATAATTGAACCATACCCCTTCCATAACCTATTTACAATATTATTGTGGAGCATGCACAATGTCAGCTTATTTGGATGGTGATAAAAGAACCCAATGGATCACTATGACAATTTAAGTATTACTAGATTTCCTATATCCTAGTACAACCTATTTCTCCTATTTTTTTGGTGGCAAAATTAATAGAATTATTAACCCTTTATTTTATTATGTTCTTCCTTTTGTCCTACCCATGTTTGGAATCTTCCATCCTTTTCCACCTTCATTTTTATCTATGAACTCATCACCTTTTCATATTGAGGCAACTAGTTACCCAACACTCCCAACCTCAAAAGAACTACATTAGGATTGAAGTTCATTTTAGACATTATGTCTATGGAGATATGTAGGTAGCATCCACTATCCAAATGCATATGGCATCTGCTCATCCACCCCATTTCAACCATGTAACCACCTCACCCACATCTACCCTAATGTTGTCTATTTTTAACCCAACCTATTTACATGTTTTATGATGCCCTCACCATAGTATTTTTGACTATGCCAACTAATTTTACCATGTTAAAAATTTAATATTTTTCACCACATAGTACATGACCTAACCATGAGTGTTTTAAATGGGATCACTTCTAATTTCAGTTACCCACACATCGGATCACTCTTGAATTTGGATACCCACATAGAGACTACCCCTTTTGTTATGAAGGTTAACAAGTGTACCTAACTATCACAATAATGGTCACGTGGTCTATTAGTCACCTATATTTTTATCACTAAACTTATTTTACCAATGTTGGAAGCTTTCTTCTTTACACAATCTGGACTACCATGCTTAGTCACATTTTATGCACCTATTGGCATCTCACATGCCCCACTACCTTGTGTCACCACCTAGTGCTTCCCCACTAACTGCTTATCAAACCTACACCTGATTTAGCCTCTCCTCAGCAACTCTCAATTTGAGGGAAAACACCTCTTCCCATACTCAAGGCACCTTGACCTTCGACCAAACAATTTTTTTTTTGTTTTTCAACTTGTTAATTCAAAGCTGCATAACAAAAAGGGGCAAAATGTAGACACTAAAAAATTGCACACTTGCAGTTCTAGGTGTCTAAATTCCGCAAGGACACCTTAAATAATTATAAAACCTTTATAACCCCTTATACCACCCTCATAATTGAACCAAAGTCCCTATTCTACCCATTTCTATTCAAAAAGTATTATTTGAAAACAGCATTCAAAAACAGTTTTTGAAATCACTATTCAAAAAACACTATTCACAAAATATTATTCATCATCACTATTCACTATGGGACCCACTTTCACTATTCATCATTATGTGACATATGACATAGAAAGTGAAATGGAAAATGACATGACATGTTACATAAAATTGAACATGGCATATGATATGATAAATGACATGGCATGTGACATGGCAAAATGATGTCGTAAAGTGACATGGTTTGGTACCCCACCTTTAGCCCCTTTTTCCAAGATGATTAGTTTAAGAATTAAATTGATCCCCACTTGAAATGGGTTAAATTTATACTCAAGGGTAATTCATTTGACTTGGTTTTACATTTTCACTAGAAAATAAATTTCAAATTTGACTTACCTACCCCTTTCACACATTTGGAGAGATAAAGAGCCCCCATTTTGGACTTATTAGCCCCAATAAGAGACTTATTAGAAAAAAATGGAATATTCATCCACCTTACCTTGAATCACCAATTCCCCCTTGAAAATTGTGCCATATTTTATGGGATAACTCTTAAAAGTCATAAATGAGTACAAATAAGGTTGTAACAAAGTCTTTGGTCCCACTTTCAAACCATGTGCATAATTCCTTTTAAAATTGGACTTGCATGCAAAGTAGGGAGACTTGAAAAATCCCATATGAATATTCCACTAACCCCATCCTTTAACTTTGGGAAAATGTGCCATACTTCCAAGATTCCCTCATTTGGCATGTGTCCTCACAAAAAAAACTACAACTACCCCCCCCCCCCCCCTCTCCTTCACCTAAGAAATATGTTGAAAATTGAGAGTATTGCTGCTAAAATTTTATTTCAAGTGTTAATACATTTCAAGGAGGTCATTAATATTCCACATATTTGAGCAAAATATGTCAAAGTAACGAATCTCTACCAAAATTTCCTCAAGACATCCTCATTAACAATCTTTAACAAACCATCTTCATCAATAATCATCCACAAACATTGAGGTAATATTTTATTTTGTTATTTTAATTAATTTATTTATTTTATTTTGGCCTCCCTTACCTTAACCTTTTCACTCCCTTCAAAATTATTTTATTCATCCCTTCCCCATCTTACCATTTACCTTTTTACCCCTTTACACCATTTTGCCTCTTTGCCATATTCCTCACTTGACCTCTTTCACCTTTTTGCCACACTCGACATATTTTATTCTTTGAATAATCTATCCATTTACCCTTTTATCTATTTTCATCTTTTATAATTTACCCAACCCAACATAATAATCATTTTGACCCTTACCATTTTACCAAAATCCCAAAACTGTGGCCTTGCCTTGACTAGTTTTGGCATGTGCTAGATTTAGTCATTTTTCTTTGAATAAGTATTTCATTTCCTTTTACACTTGGCATTTAATTTATCATTAATTTAAATTAAATTACATTTATTTTATTTTATAATCTTCATTTATTATTAGGGGATTGGATTGATAACCATCCAAGAAGCTTTAGCTTCTTGGATCTAGCATATGTTAAGTGGTCCACCCTGCGTCTTTGTCTAACCAACAAGCTTGTGGTAGTGTTGTCTTATTGTAGGTATTACTTATAATATAAAAATGAGTTATATCTTAATATATTCATTAATGAGCAAAAATTTACCAGGCACACACCCTTCATTTTGTGTTTTTATTTTTTCTCATAAAAAACTAAGAAAAAAGTGAAAATTTAAAAAAAATAGGAGTGAAGACCATTAATGGTTGCATTTTAATGGAATGAAGCTAGGAAATGATTCCTTGTGAATTCATATTTATAATATTTTACATGTGATGTGAACTAATGATTCTAAGAGACCCCAATTTTAAGTCTCTTAATGTTTGTTTTTGCCCATTATCTAAAGACAACATCCAAACTTTAGCACAATCCCATAAGATGGGTCCAAGTGTGCATAACTATTGGGATCCAAAAACAAAATAACATCTTCTTAAGGGCAAAGAAAACATGTTGAAGTGAAATTTATGATATAAAATAGATATGCCACACTGTTATACTCTACTTTGTAGGGTAACTTTCCCCTAATTGGCAATCATGACTTCAAAGTTGGAACAAGGATAGACAAATCAATAACCTATTTGGTGATTTGAGGGTAAATGAAGTTATGAGTGCTACTAGAATCAATGAGTATTGTGAGTGGAAATTTATTTAATTAACTCCTAACTCATATGGTTATTGGGGTGGTGACTCCTACTAAGGCATGGAGAGATATCTTTGGTTGGTATTCCTAAGTGGGTTCCACAATTAGTTAAGATTCTTCTAGATCATTTGTTGTATCCTAAACATATTCCCAATCTTCAGCTTCAAGTAGAGAGTCCACATCTAATAGGTAACAAATTTTTCTCAACTCTTCAATGTCCCTAAGTGAATTGATCATAATAATTATAAATTTATTTTTTTTCTATGGGATTACATCTCTTCTTCAGTCAAATGCTTGATAAGAGTGGTTCTGTGGGTTGGCATTTTTTGAGATCATTATGGAGTTGTATTTATCAATGGAACAAAATTTAATTTGAATTGATATTGAGCTATGATCTTGTCCTCTTCTAACATAGTCAACCCTAGGGATCCATCATCATTTTGGGCTAAAAATTTTTGACCTCAGATCAAATTGCATCCTTTAGTCCATTGAAAAAATAACTCTTGAAGAATGCATTAGACAATCCCTCTGTGTCATTGGCCAATTTATTTAAATTTTGTTTGATATTCTCTCATGGTTCATTTTTGGTGAAGTATAGTGAGTGCTCCCTTAAAGTCATAAAAATCATTAGGGATAAACAATTGAGGGTGAAAAAATTGTTCCATCTTGGCTTATCATGATCCTTGGTATACCAATGATACCATTAAAGGGCTTCAAGTTCCAAGTGCAAGGATGCAAGTAAAACCTTGTTGGAATCAAAAGTATTGTGTAGACTAAAATATTATTCTATCCAATGGATCCATCTAGTCAGATATTTTCCATAGAATCGATGAATATTAAGCTTTGACCCATGAAAATAATTGAAAGAAGAAAATATGGTGTTGAAAGAAGACTCTGGATGTCATCTATTGTTCTAGGTGGTATGTTGAAGACTGAGGCTAGGAATATTTTCATCAAGATCTTTTATGTGTGTCTTGAGGGTGGTAATTTCATCCTCTGTGTTTTTTATTCCTGTTCAGGTTACTACCATGATCCAAAAAATATTTTTTTGTAATGGTTATGAAAACTAGAGTTAAGAAACATTTAATAAAGGAAGTTTGTGATTTGGGTAAAATCAGAAGGGGTAAAGGTGCTTTTAATTTTTTTTGCATAGTGGGAGTATGATTGATCAAAGGTGAGGGAAATTTTAGGATTAAAAATGGAAAAAACTAGAAATTTTATCAAAGAGGGACAAAAGAGCAGAAAAGGGAGATGAACAGCGTGGAATTTTTTTTGAGGTAGATAAACAAAAATAGAAGTTATGGGAAAAATTTAAAACAAGGAAACTTGAGATTTAAGAGAATTAGGAGTGGAATCAGGATATGTGACCTCAAGGAAGAAAACATGGAGAATGGAAATTCAGGGTCTAGATAAAGTTTGAGGATCAATAGGAATACAGATGGATTATATTTTCTATTTTCTATATGGTTTCAAGTCCTTTTAGAGTTGTTTGATACTCTACAAATATTTCTTTGAAACTAATAGGATGAATATTTTCTAGTTTCTTATTTTTTTAAATGTTTAGATGCAATTCCTTTGGCAGTCTTCAAATACTTTGTTACTAGTTGATTTTTTTGATAGTCTTCTATAAATATTATAAAACTGATAGAAATGGGCCCCAAGATTTAATGGCTACCTAAGGGTTTAAAGATATCTCTTTGGCCACCAATGTCATCTGAATGAGTACCACTCTCTAGAAAAAATTTGGCCATAGGTTTACCTCTAAATGATAGCTCTTGGTTTTCTTCATAGATGGGAGCTAGTCAATTAAGATGGCATTATTCCCATTTTGATAGTATCTCCTCTCAATGGGCCAGCTACTTTAGGGTTCCTATGGTACTCCTCACAATGAGTTTTAGGGATTTCATCGAAGCACATACCATAGTTATGTGGACAAGTTTTTACCCTAGTCCAAAATAGATTATTGTGATATATAAAAATACTTAAATGCAATATGTAGTGAAACAAAAAAACACTTTCAAAAATAAATTAGCCTTGAAAAGTGCTATGATATTATATGATAGGATCCTTCTAGAACAAGTAGATAATTACAAATACATGAAATAAACTATGAAAATTATCAATATATTAACTCAAATAAGCATAGCTAAATTATTATGGTTGAATTTCAAAATCATTAACCTTTTTGAGGGGAAAACCTCCTTTAAGCAAGGTTAATACAATAAATTCATGGATGCCTTCATTAGCCTCAACACTTACTTATATACTAAGTCTAAATCTAAGAAACAATTACTTTCCATGAATATGGGATAAAAAAAATTATCATGGGATGACTTACAAAGCATATACATCCATATTAATTATTATACTAACAAATTAAAGAGAAGGGGTAGCATGGGTTCTTAATAGAAATAATGATAATATGACTAAGGACTTTTCAGATGTGATGAATAAGGAGTTTGATATGTATATGCTAGGAGAACTATCATTATTTCTTTGAATAGAGATTATTCAAAAAAAAAAAGGTATATTCAGTTCATAAGCTAATTACATAAGAGAGATGTTGAAGAAATTTGATATGGAAGATTACAAGATTATTATAACACTTGTAATCATAGGGTGTAAGATAAGCAATGAAGATGAGTCTCCAATGTTCAATCAAACATCATATAGGTCAATGATTGGAAGTTTGTTATACACTACTACCTCTAGACCTAACATCATGAAAGCAATAGGCTTTGTGGGAAGATTTATATCAAACCCAAAATAAAATCATCTACAATCAATCAAAAGGATACCTAGGTATCTCAAGGGGACTATGGAGTTTGTATTGTTATATCTTATGAGCAAGGAGTTTAAATTGACATCCTATATAGATATATAGTAGGTAGAGAGTATAAATGATAGTAAGAGCACTAGTGGAGGAGATTTCTTCTTAGGATAATGCCTAGTATCATGGATGAGCAAGAAGCAAACATCTATGGCATTATCTACTTGTGAGGTCAAATACATTTTAGCAACTTCATGTTGCACTCATGTCTTATGGATGAGATAAACCTTAAAAGACTAAAAAGTGGAGTATGATTGTCCTATCCCTATATATTGTGATAATTAAAGTGTCATAAGTGTCTCAAAGAATCATGGCATGCAATCAAAAACTAAGCACATTACAATAAATTATCATTTATTAACAGATCAGGTAAGTGAATAAATTATTAAGCCTAAATATATTTCTAAAAAGGATCAAATTATAAGCCTTTTGACCAAGCCACTTCCAAAGGCAACATTTAAACATCTAAGACAATAATTGTGTGTAGTTCCTACCCTTAGCAATCATTAACTAAGTCAAGTGTTTATGTGGGGTTAATTAGGTGTTTCATTATATCCAAGAACATGTGAGTGGTGAAAATAAGGTATGCATAGAGATATGGGGAGCATATTTTTATGGTACCTCATAAACTCATAATACTATGTATTGAGTGTTTTGGTTACAAGAGGTGTGTTGCAATAAGTTGTAGACATCTCTTTTCCATTTGTGTCAAAGGATGATAAAGTTTAGAATGAGGGAGAAATAGTCAATTGAGATAATTTTTTGAGAGTGGTTTCCATCAATGAAAAAATAGGAAATTATTGAGTATTATCATTGATGTCAAAAGTGCAACTATTATAAGTACAAGATGACTGAGAGGGGGATAAGGGTGAATCAATCATCCAATCTTTCATTTTTTTATCATTTATCATTCATTGGCATTCATGAATCAACATAATAAGGATATTCAACTATATTACCATCAAATAAAGGAGACCACATATAAATCATGAATAAGAGAATCTCACCATAACACAACATCTAGTATGGGAAACCCTCATGGGGAATAAAAACCACTCTCAAACCTATAAGCACATGGAATACTTACCTTATAAAGTATTATAAAAATGATACATTAGTATAACACTAATTCAACAAGGAACACCTACCCCTCGGATGGTTAAGTCCTTCTGACCTATATTTAATGAAACACCTAATTCACAAGGAGTACCTGCCCCTAGGATGGTCCAATCCTTCTAACCTAGATTTGGTGAAACACCTTCTTCACAAGAAACACCTTCCCTTAGGACAGTTAAGTCCTTCTGACCTATATGTTGAGCACCCTCCCAACACCTATGATGTGAAAATATCCTAAATACTAATTTCCTACCAATATGATGGAGATATAATGTATATCAAACCCCTTCACTTCTTCACATAGCCATAAACATCCAAAACCAAATTTTGGATCATTCTAAAATTTTAAACAAAAAATATATCACAACCTCAAAAACATGACCAAATTGTCATACACATGTTCCACACTCTGATTTACCTCTCAAATCAACCACCAAGCTCACACAAACAATGTCTATCCTTCTCTTACACTCAAGACATCCAAGACATCCTTTTCGATCACTCTAAACCTCTTAACTCATCATCAATATTCAAACCTATAAGGGAACTATTTTGATGTCATAAATATGACCTACAGGTCATACACATAGTCATTAACCTTCTCTACTCTAAAACCCATCCACTAGGCACACACCCTTTCTTCTTTCATTCACTCTTCTACTCACACACATGCCTCTTTTTTGCAACTCTTTAAACCTATAAGATCACTATTTTTGACATCATAACAATGGAATATAGGTCATAAACATAATCATTAACCTAATTTGTTCTTAAATCCATCCACTAGGCAAACTTACTCTCCTTCACCTCTCAACTGTCAACTCTTCCTCTACTAGAGCCCCTTCTTGCAAGTATAGAAATCATCACCTTTGATTTCACATTTCATCGTGTTTTCATGAATATCATTCTCTTGGTTGGCCACAAAGCTTATCTTAACACTTGATAAATTTTTATATCTCAATTACATCTTCACATGTTGGCCATAGCATCCATGGCTCACAATTAAGTAGCTATGCCTTTTCATTAGGTCTCATTATCCCTTATAGGTCTCATGAACACCAATCCATCTCTTTAAAACATATCCAAGAAAATTAAGAAAAAATTAACGCTTTCACATACATATACCCATGCCACATAACCTATAGGTCATCCTTAAGTGACAACATTCATTACACCACCATTATGTTATAACACATCTAGCCCAAACATCATTCTGTACATATGATCACTAAGAATGAAGACACAGTCAAAATCTAAACCTTTGATCATATATAATATGGACTAGTCAAACATCCATAATAAAATAATTGGTCCTAATGAATTCTAAAACATGATCCAAAACTTATTTCATCTTAAAACATCAAAATACCATCAAGAACAACTTAATCACCCTTCTCAAGTTACTTGCAGAGCATGAACACATACATGTTCAAATTTGGATATTAATATCTATAATTGTATAGACAATATAACCTTCTAACTAGTTTTTATAGATGAATCATGGAGTCATTTACAAATTTTCCTTTTACATCATCTCTAAATTCATCTTAAATCAAAATTTATGAGCAAAATACTTAGCACTAGTTTTTTCCTTTTCTAATTTAAATGCCAACAGTCATAGTTAAACATCAAACATTTTGTCTTCATCTCGTTCCCTCTCATAAATTGAAAAAATATGCATCATCAATCTACCTAAAAATAATATAATTACATAACTTTTATTACTATTAAACATCAATTTATTTTCATCATCTCTTTGTTTCCTGACAGTTTAGAAAAAATGTACTCCGTTGATCTCTTTGAGAGTAGCCTAGACTTTATCTTACAATGCTCACCATTAGATCTTCATCAAAACTCCCATGATTATGACACTTGGAACCATCATTTTCCTTATAAATACTTTTATATTAGTCCATAAACTTATGATACTTGATATTCCCACATGCTTTGTTGATTCTTTGACTTGTCTCACATCGTTGATCTTCATTAGTATGAAACACCGCTCATTATTGATCTTCTTTCAGATTAGTGAGATTATGACACTTATCACTATAACATGCATCATTTTACATGTTGACCTCATATGCACCATTGATCTTAATATGTATGATTAGTCACTCACCATTGTATTTTCTATACCAATGACCTCAGACATTAATATGATTAAACTTGATGGTCTCTAGCCATCACAGTCTGCTAGAGTAACTTTGAAGTTTTATAACTTGAGCTAGAAATCACTTCAAGACTAAAAATTTTTAGGGTAGATTTTTGGCACTATAGAAATAATCTCCATATAAACCTTTGACTGTTATTGACTTTAATTTTACCTAAAATAAATGCACAAAATTATTGGTTCATATATATCTACAAGATGTGTAGTGATAGTCTAGATTCTCTTAAGCTAAGATATTAATTTTAATCTTTCCAATTGCTCACAAAACATACCAAAGCTTTGTTAATACATATATGGATGCCTCAAAACCTCTTATTTTCCCTTATAGAATTGCATAAGTGTCATATCTCTTTAAGCAATCCATCTTACCTCATATACATCCAAATCCTACCTTGCACAACATTAGGCTCAAACTCATCATCATCATGACATCACAACTTTTTCATTACCTTTGACATAAAATGCATATATGAGATCAATTTTTGATATTAATGACAACACTTTCCAACAATCTCCCCCTTTGGCATTGATGAAAGGCTCTTTTATTCCTTCTCTCCCTTTACCATTAATGATAAAGTGGACTAAACAACCACCAATATCCTCTTAATATCATGAATTTGTTTTAAAATACTTATAAGTGATTAGGATACTTACATACCTTATATTAAAAAATTGATCACCCTTTTACATGCATCAATCTAAACTTGGACATCTCTAATCCTTGGATTTGTTTACCTATAAAAATCACAATCTCTCTTTGCTTATGCATGAGATTCAACATATTTTCACAATTATGACTAGGTTTAATCAAGTCAAAATATCAATCTTATGGAGATATCATCTATATAAAATATCAACACATCTTCAATATTACTGAAACATCTCACATATGCTTTCCCTCACATCATGCATAGATCTACAAGTCACTCAAACTATCTGAGTTATCTCCCCATAACTCTATGCATACCACATTGTATTTTTCAAACATGCACCAAAAAAACACTCTTATTTGATCATGCACTACTATAAATTAGGAATAAACACACATGAACACAACAAATTGATTGAACTCACCTTGAGAACATTGAGAGAGACTCCCCCTAAGATGTATGGGCCATTATGCCTACTGAGCATTGTCAGATCTCCACACACCATGAAAAACCATCACATAGGCTTACTATCCTTCTCTCTCAATCCACCTCAAGGACCTCCAATATAAATTGATGCCATTTACCCTAAAAAATCACCTCTAATCTAAGCCTTATTGATCCTTGGACCCAAAAAACTTAACAATGTAACTCCCCCTTTGATTATGAAATCTTATCAAGCCATCTGAGTTAGCTCCTCCTTGATATTAAAAATAAAAGATAAAATACAAAGCTTATGAGAACACATTCATGTCCTCAAGAACATGAAAATATCAAACTTAGAATACTATACAACTTTGGGTCTTCAAACAACACCACTCTAATTTCATACTCTCACTTAGAAAACACCTCCGAGAATACCAACAGATCTTCAAGCCACATAATAAATAGGAAATATGTTCTAAACAAAACATATGAATTTCATTAAGACACTCATACCCTGATTTTAGGGTTAATTTTTAAGAAAAAAAACTTTTCTTCAAACTAGGCCTATTTAGACTCCTTGTAGCTCTACTTAGAACTTGCAAAACCCATAACCTTCAGTAGACACACCTTTAAGACATGAAACTTCATATCTAAAACACTCTCATATTTCCTCTCAATCAAACCATTTTTCATCACATATCTCATCATTCTTAACATACTTCCTTCACAAACCTTCTAGTTAATTACGTCTCTATCATGACAAAATCTTAAATAACTTAAAAACCAGTAACCTTCAAATATATATGAAGCCTGATTTGACAGCTCATTTTTCCAATTCAACCTATTAAGAAGCCTCAGACCTGAACTCATAAGGAAAACCACTTTTCTATCATAGCCCAAAACTCTAGAATCTCAATACATATAGGGTCAACAAACCTCCTTTTGGTCAATGACCACAACTAAAACTTCATACAAACCTAGAGATAACCATCACACACTTATATACCAAGATTTGAGCCTCCATAATTTTGGGAACCTATACATCCTATAACCCATTTTATGCCTTCTTGCCCTTAAGCCAAAAATTGAGGACACTAAAAAATATCCAATTTAAATTCAACATACCTTCAAAACATAAAACCACCTAGAGCAAGATAAAATAAAGTCAACAGACCTTTCTATGCAAAAGGATCATCTTGACAACTCAAAAATCCTCCTTTTCCACTCAGAAACCTTCAATCTAACCTTATAAACTAAGAACACCCTTGTAAGACCACATGCTTCTTCAAACTAAGAAAAGTCTTCATGAATCACACCAAACACATCTCTACTTCATAAGGACATAGAATATAAGATCATATCAGTCCTCATCATAGGATTGAAGAACCTTTTTCTTCTTCTTCCTTTTCTTGATTAAAACAACTTTCTTGGCATCCATCTTTTCTTTGCCTTCTTTGACAATGCATGATGAAAAAATAGGTTCTTGGCATATCTATTAAACTAACACCTTATCCTCTTTTAAATTATACAACAATAACTATATTAAATCATGAAACTCCTTCTTACCTAAAAATTCTTCAACTACAACAAATAAACCATCAGATTAAGATCCTTCTTTTAGATTCTCCTTAACCTTGAATGGTATAATTGACATGATTCTTGGATCATCAAAACTTATTCTCCATTTGGAATAATATCAAGCTTAGTACTCTTGAGACATCTCCAAAACTTATTCCTTTTCTATATTATCAAAAGTCTGATCCTTGAAATCAACATGACTAGCCTTCACTACCTTAGGTCTCCACATCATGTTTTGACTTTTGATATGCTTTATAAGAGTCTCTTCTTTATTTATATGACATGAGGGATTATCAAATTTACTAGGACAAAGTCTATCAATATGAAATTTTTTATCACAATTTCAAAATAATAACATCACTCATACCTTTTTAAAAAATTTAAACTACGATCAATCATTGGCCAAAAACTCCTTTTATCATAGCTCCATTAATGTCCATACTTGACTAACCTCATTTTATATTCCTTAGCTCTATGACCATACTTATTACATGTATAACAATGAACATGGAATAAAATATCATACCTTGAAGCATTTGGTTGTCTAATAGACCTTCTTGCATTGCTGTCAAATCTTGCATTCTTCTTGGCTTGCTTAGGCTTTACATGTTCCTTTTCTATCTTTTCTAACTTTTCTATGAGTTGTTCATGTTCTAATCTAAAGGAATCAATATTAGTATTCAACTAATCATGCTCACCTTGATTTGAACTTACCTTGGTATTGACTTCTTCTAACTATGTCTTAAGATATATGCACTCTTATTCTCTTGATTTTAGGCTACCATTTGAAACCTCTAATTGACCTCTAAGATCTTTGATGACATCTTTATCCTCTTTAGTTTCTTTATCCATGTCATCCTTAAATATACATTTTTTATCCTTAGAATACTTTATCAAATGTTGATACTTCTTCTCATCTCTCTTAGTCTTACCTAAAAACCTTCTCTCAAGAGATCTGCCTTGTTCTTCAAGACCTTTGATCATATACCTCATATTGTGATTCCTCTTTATGAGCTTAGCTTTTATATATGCTTCTTCTTATTTTATATCATATAACACTTCTTCTTCTCCAATTTCATGGAAAACTTCTTCATCATACATGATGTCCTTTTATTTTGAACAACTTTCTTCTTTTGAACTCTAACTTGCCTTGGCATATTCTAGCAGAACCTTGAGATCATTGATAAATTTCTCATCCTCTTTGAAATATTTATGCAAATTACATACATACTCTTCAATTTCCTTGATCATAACCTTCCACTGTTGATTCTATTTCTTCAACTACTTATCCATTTTATGCTACTTAGGATCTCCTATAAGTTGTTAAGCATCCTCTAAAGGACATGCTATGATACTATTTGTTAAAAGTAAAAGATGATTGGTGGTGAATAAGTCAACCAATATTTTATTTTCTAATCACTTATCACTCATTCATTGGCATTCATGAATCAACACATCAAGCATATGCAACTAGATTTCCATCAAAGCAAAGAGACCACATAAAAAACATGAATAAGAGAAGCACATCATAACACAACATATAATGTGGAAAACCCTCATGGGTAATAAAACCCACTCTCAAACCTAAAAACATAAGAAATACTTGTCTTATAAGGTATTAAAAACATGAGACTTTAGTGAAACACCCATTCCACAAAGAACACCTACCCCTAGGATGGTCAAGTCCTTCTGACCTAGATTTAGTGAAACACCTACTTCACAAGGAGCACATGCCCATAGGATGGTTAAGTCCTGACATAGATTTAGTGAAATACCTACTTCACAAGGAAAACATGTCCCTAGGATGGTCAAGTCCTTCTGACTTAGATGTTGGGCACCCTCCCAACACCTATGATATGAACATCTCTCAAACACTGATTTTCTACTAATTTGATGGAGATACGATGTATATCAACCTATTTTACTTCTTCACATAGCCATAAACACCTAAAACCACCTTTTATATCACTCTAGACATATCAACAAAAACTCTATCATAACCTCAATAATAGAACCAAATGGTCATACACATATTCCACACTCTGATCTACCTCTCAAATCAACCACCAAGATCACACTAACATCATCTATCTTTCTCTTACACTCAAGGAATCCAAAACATCCCTTTGGATCACTCTAAACCTATTTTCTCAATCTCAATATTCAAACCTATAAGATAACTATTTTCACATCATAAAAATGACCTATAGGTCATATAGATAGTCATCAACCTATTCTTCTGTCCAATCCATCCACTGAGCACACATACTTTCTTCTTTCCTTTGCTCTTCAACTCTCACACATTCCTCTCTTTCACAAGTCTTCAAACCTATAACAACATTGTTATTGACATTATAAATATGACCTATATATCATAAATATAGTCATAAACCTATTTTTTTATTCAATCCATCAATTAGGCACCCTCACTCTCCTTCACCTCTCAACTCTATACTCTTCTTCCACTTAGAGCCCCTTCTTGTAAGCCTAGAAATAATCACCTTTAATTTCAAATTTTATAGTGTTTTCATGAATATCACAATCTTTAGTGGCCATAACTATTATATTAACCTTTAAGACATCTTTATATCTTAATTACAACTTCACAGGTTGGCCATAGCATCCATGGGTCACAATTAAATAGTTATGACTTTTAATTAGGCATCATTATCACTTATAGGTCTCATGGAGACACATCCATATCTTTTAAAATTATCTAAGAAAATTAAAAACAAAATAAAAATTTAAAATACATAGACCCATGTTGCATAACATATATGTCCTCCTTAAGTGAAAACACTCATCACAACACTTTTTTTCTACAACACAATTATCCCAAACATCATTCTGTACATAAGATCACCAAAAACAAATACATAGTAAACTTTTAAGCCTTTTATCATATAGAATATAGATTGGCAAAACTTATATAATCCACATATATGGTCAACATTAATTATATAATACATTATATAATCCACATATATGGTCAACATTAATTATATAATACACTCTAACACTTATTTCATCTTAAAACATATAAATACCATCAAGAACAACTCAATTACCCTTCTCGGGTTACTTGTAGAACATGAACACATACACATTCAAATTTGGAGCTTAATATATACAACTGTAAAGAAATTAAAACCTTATAATGAATTTTTAAAGATTCACATTGGATTCCATTACAACTTTTAATTTTAAATCACCTTTAAATTTGTCTTATATCAAAAGTTATGAGCAAAATACTCAAAACTAGGTTTTTCCTTTCTTAATTTAAATTCCAACAGCCACAGTTAAACATCAAACACTTTGTCATCATCTCATGCACACTTATATCTTTAATAAATAAACATCATTTGTATTATTTGAAATAATATTGGTATTTACCTTTGATTACTGTTGAAAATCAAGCACTTATCATCATCTCATTGCTTCATGATAGTTTGGAATAAATGTGTTCCATCAATCTCTTTGATAGTAGACTAGATTTTATCTTGAAATGCTCACCATTAGATATTGATAAAAAATCATATAATTATTAAATTTATCACCCTCACATGCCTTATAAACACTTTTTTATTAGTTTATACACTTGTGCCACTTGGTATTCACACGTGCTTTGTTGAATCTTTGACTTGTCCCACACCATTGATCTTTATCAGTATGAATGACTGCTCACCATTAATCTTATATTAGATTAGAAAGATTGTGAAACTTGTCACTAGTGCATGCAACCTTTAACATGTTGAATTCATATGCACAATTGATCTCAATATGTATGATTATGTGCTCACTGTTGGATCTTCTCAACGAATGACCTCATAATTCAATGTGATTAAACTTAATGGTCTTTGGCCCATCATAATCTACTAGAGCAATTTGAAGCTTTTTAAATTGAGATAAAAATCACTTCAAGACTCCAAATTTTCATGTTAGCTTATTGTTAATGTAGATAATATCTCCATGTAAACCTTATATCATTATTGACTTTATTCATACCTAAAATAAATACACAAACTTACTAGTTCATACATATATATAGGATGTGCAGTGATGGTCTGAATTCTCTTAAGATAGGATATGAATTTTTCTCTTTCAAAATGATCAAAAAACATACCAAAGATTTTTCAAGTCATTTATGGATTCCTCACAATCTCTTCATTATTCTTAAAGACCTACACAAGTGCCATATCTCTCTAAATAATCCATCTTAGATCATATGCATCCAAATTTTGCTTTACACAACTTCAGGCTCAAACTCATCATCATCATGACATCATCACTTTGTCATTACCTTTGAAATAAAATGCATATATGACATTAGTATTTGGCATCAATAATAACACTTTCCAACAATATTTTGAGAAGGTTGATGTCAAAGGTGACTAAGCCTAGTTGGCAGTGTGTGATGTGACAAGGTGCATTTAAGAGAGTGTTTTCTTGAGAGAAAGAGAAATAGATTATTAGAAGGAAAATAATGTCATATGGTTTTATGAAGGTAAAAGTCATTGATGTCAAAGTGCATAATAAGCGTAGTCATGGGCTTAGTCATGACATTAAGATGCATGTGCATGGAACAATGAATGTACCCAAGCATATGAATTTTTTTTATCACTATTTGAACATTTATGTTATGCATTAAAGCATTCATTATAGTTTCAAGGTGATCCTATATGGGTGGGACCTTTATACTAAGCCTACACCTAAATTTTCTTAGACCATACCTAGAATAATGAGGTATGAAAATTACATTTCAAAGCAAGTATGCATACATGAGCATAAACAGAGGTGGGAAAATTTATTTTATGCATGTTCACAAAGTTTGAGGTCAGATTTTAAAGGAAATTACATGAATAAATGTTTTAGGCCTTCTCAAGTTCACAAAATTAGGTCTCAAAACTAGGGAAGCACTTTTAGAAATTCATTGGCACATGTAACCTCTACATGGGAACTTGATCTATTAAGAATAAATGGGGAAGCATCTAAGATAATATCTTAAGTAATTTTTTTGGATTCAATGGGAAGTCCTTTATGAATAATTGTTAACACAAAAACATGTGTTAAACCTCCATAAAACCCTAATAAGGACCCAATGTGAAATATCTTATTTAAATCAGCTCAAGATGGATTCAAATGTCCAAATAAACTATTGGATGTGTATTCAACTCTCCCAAGTACCTCTAGGTGGTGGTGGTTAGTCAGATGAGAGAAAAAATGCATAAATACATGTTTATTTATCAAGAAGTAATAATTCTTAAAATTTATATTTGTCATGAAAAATAAATGGATGGTAGAATAATATAGAGACTCATTTTATATTTACATGATTATTTTTTGATAGGTTATATCTTTCAATTTTTTAATTTGGTCATCCAAGTTAGCTAATCACAAATAGATCTAATGGTTAGAATAGTGTAAATCCCAGACATAAATGAAAAGATAGATTTAAAGGTTTGTGCATAATAGACTAGTGAAAAAAAGTACATGAAGAAGTCACTAATTAATTTTAAGTCATGTTAATTCTTTGGAGAAGTTTTTGAGGTTTGTGTATATGGTGAAAAATTTTCTCACAAAATGACTTGTCTAGTTTAGATAAGACTGTGCAATATAAGGTCATGAAATTGGTCTGTAAGACCAATATTTTCCAATAGCATTTATGATTAATTTATATATATATATATATATATATAATATTAAAATTTAAATTCATCGTGATTCATGACATGTGTCCAAATAGGAGTTGGAGGTCTAACTCATCATGACTGGGTTTTGAGGTAAATTGGTAGTTCAGAGTGAGTGAGTTGCAGAGATGTTCTTGAGCCCTTTATATCTTGAGAAAAAGGGTTCCAAAAATTTGGTGATGACCTTTAGGTAATGGATAACATATATACATGTTTTATTTGTCATATTTTAGTATCTTAAGGGTGTTTAAGCTTCATTTTTCCAAGAAAATCTTTTGAGGTACACATGCCTAATAGGGTAGTTTGTCCTAAAGGAGCTTCCATGGTATAAATTAAAGATTTATATCTAATAAATCATGTATGAGGTAATTATAGGTTATTGGATGAGTTATTTAATGGTTTTTTATTATTATTGAGAGTCATCTAGGTCCAATAGGATCAATTTTTGATGTTAAGGGAATATACCTAATGTAATTAGGTCTCCATGAGAACTAAGAGAGAAATGAGGCCTACTAAAGTTGTTACAGACCAAAATGGATTAAAATTATGTTTTAATCATGTTAATTATATGTTTTAATACCTATTATATGTCTTACCTAATATTTTTAAGGTGTGTGTCTGACCAAGTGGTGTGTGACCATGAGACTTGTAGATGTACAAGATAATTTAGGCTTATTTGGAAGTATGCAAAATAAGTGAATAAAATATTGCATGGTTGAGTAGAAGGAGGTATTTAAATGAGATAATAAAATAAAATTAGAGGTGTGGTGAACAAAATTATTGAGTTGGATAATTTTTTGTTGAGGCACTTAGGGAGTTGGTGCTTCCTTGCAAGTAGGTGCCTGTTAAAACCTAGTCAAGTGGGTGCTTGAATTTATTAGGATTGGTGCTCCAAGTTGAGTTTTTGATCAATATAATTTGGTATTTTTTTATAGGATAGTATTATATTTGTATATATCATAGTGGGTTTTATTCCCGTTGAGGTTTCCCACTCATATATTTGTTTTCTTGTGTTATGCTCATGTGAATGGTTATTTATGAATTATTGTATCACTGTATTGCTTTCATGGTTCAATGACTATTAAAGGATAATAAAATGAAAGTTTTCAAACACTAATTAAACCATGCACTTATTTATTGTGCTTATAATTGAATGAAGCTAACAATGTAGATATTTTATTTGTTAGAGGTATTATAGAATATAAGGAGGTATTACCCTATCGAGTAGGAGCTATTTTTCATTCTCATGTAAGTTCCCTATCAGACCTGAGCATAAATTTATATTTAATGCAATAATTTGAGGATAATACACATATATAAAATTTTATTACCATTTGGAAGAATTATAAATAAATAATTTTTGAAGGTTATAATATTTTATATTGATCATAAGGAGACTATTATTTGATAGAGTTTGAAGGCATATGCATTTATCAACTTCCAAAGGCATTCTCTAATCAACACTTAGTTATGTGTTCTTACACAATTATCCTATGGCATACATTTTTTTTAAGTAATATCATCATATCTATCATCATGTAGTAATATCCACTGAGTATGTAGGTTCCTTGTATGGCATGTTCGAACTTTGTCTAGCAGTCATTTAACATCATCTATATTTAGAGATTAGAAGGATAAGGATGTAGCATGATCGGATAATATTTATCTTTATATATTATATAAATTTGATGTCTTCATGATTTTAAACTTGATCATTGTAAAAATTCAAGTCTACCAATATATATTTATGATAGGTAGTATTTAAATTGCCATTTCACATTATAAATGTGAGGAATATGCATGTTCTCTTGTTTGTTCATCTATTTCCATTGAATTTTAATTATTCTTTTTCCTGATTGGGATAAGATAAAATTTAATGTGAGTGGGCAAAGTCATTCCTAGATCCATACTTGAAGGTAGTTGCTACAATATAGTTTTAGGGGTGATCGCTAAGAATCCAAGATAATTAATGTGATGCAATTATCTCAATTATGACTCTTTGTTTTGCATTAGGTTTTATCAATAGATATGTCAATAGGTATATATATTAGTTAGACATGTCAGTTATAATAGGTGTGTATTTTAATGTTAACTTTCAATATAAATTTGAAATTTTTCATTATTAAAGCCTTATAAGCTTTTAGGTATTTTGTTAAATGCATAGTATTTTTAGTATGTATATCAAAAATAGGTTTTGAGTCATTTATCTATGTATGTCAATATTAAATTCAATATTTAGTCATAAAAATATTTAAAATAATTTTTTTTAAGGTTATAAATATGTTTTTAGTCAAACCCTTTATTACAATGGATGCATTATCACTTGTATGAGATGTATGAATTATGGGGGAGTCTTGTCATAAAAAATGACATGCAAAATTTTAACTTCATCGACACAAGATTGAATAAGTAGCTTCCTATGTTGGAAGTTGGAGGACACTAGAGGATGGAGGATTTCTAAACCTTTCATTAGCCACTAATGAAGGTATGCTTCTGCTATAGTGGATCTTATATGTTTATTTTCAGCACTAGTTTGTATATGTAATAAATAAGAGGTGTATTTCCTATTTTCACACATAGTGTATTACATAGAAAAGTGTTAGGAGATGTAGGAGTCATATTTAAATATATGGTTCCTAATTTTAAGTTCCCACACTATATAGGTTGATGAGATTACCTCAGTGAATGGTTAATGGTAGATGATTCCTGATCAAAGTTCTCACACTGATTCAATTAATGTGTTCTCAACATTAAATGGTTGATAAGAAGTTCATGTGTTTCTTATCTACTTTCATTAATTCCTATGAAACACAAATTACCATGTAAGGCCTAAGGGGGGAATGTTATGAAATGATTAGTTCTCACATTAATTTGTGAATATTAAAAATTGGATTAGTAAGTGAGTAATAATTCTATAGGAGTTATATTTGGTTAGTTGTTAAAATATGTTAATTTTTATATATATTATTGTACTTTACAATAATATTATGCATATAAGAGATTGTGTATTCATAGGGATATGGTGAGTTATTTGTGGAGATACTTATCTCCATGTTTATAGTAAATATTGCCACCATATATATGTACTATGATTAAGTGATTTAGTGAAGTGAATAAAATTATATTATTAGTGTGAGAATATAATGTGTTTTTAAATTACTCTTTGTGTTTAGCTTCATTATTTTTGTGTTTAGTTTATGAAGATCTAAACCAGACTCATTATTTATTTATCTTGATTGCATTGTGTTATGTGTTTTTTATTTATTGGTTTATTTTCTTATTTATTTTTAATTTTGTGTTTGAATACATTTTAAAAACCACTTGAGTCTTTCCTTAACTTGGGATTGAGTTATTTACTTTTGCATTTAGATTTTTTTATTTCTTGTTTGTGTTCTGTTATATTATTGTTTCAACTTAAGTCCTAATAATTCATATCTTGTTCTTAATTTGGTAACATTTTTTATTTAACTTCAGGTAGTTTTTTAAATTCAAATGTGAATGTTTCCAACTTAGGGTTTGGTATTTTATTTCATTATTTTAAGTTGTAAATATTCATATTTGAATAGATACATTCATAAATTTAAATCCAATGTTGTTATAGTTTTTCCATACTTATGATTCATAACTTCATTTGCCAAATTAAACACCAAGTGTTCCGATCTTAAAACAACTCAGTGCCAAAAAAAAATTTAGCAACACCAACCTACATATATGATACCTAACTAATATATCATAGTCCCATCATGATCCAAACATTGGAAAAAGATATGACTCTTTTTGTTACTAAAATACATGCATCTCCTAGCTTCCACATCAAGTCATGCTATCCATTCATTTACCCAACATATATGGTTATTTCTATATTAAATTAGGACATGCATCTCCTAAGACAATCTCTTGCATCTATCCATATAGATGAATAAATCAACATCCATATGCCAAAGAAGGATGGGCATATCCTAAAATTGGAATACACTATCATATCATAATAAAATAACTAAGATGGAATATCATAGAGTCATGGTAAATAAATACACTATTAGAACATCCATTTTTTGAGTTATTTTATTCTAATTACTTTATTTTTTAGGGTTTTATTTTGAATTACATTTTAATTTATTATAGTTGATATTTAACCCATAAAATTTTAAAAAAATCATCCTTCCCTCAAGGGGACATCAGGGGCTACCCAAATGTTGTTTGAGGTATTTTTGTAACACTGTTCTTTTCACAACTCATGAAGAATTGAATAGAAGTTTGGAACAACTTCATTTTTTCTAATTATGATCATTTTAAGTGACCTTTTAATTATTTTAAAACTCATTACTTTGACCAAATGTCTCTCCACACACCAAATAGGAAAAAATGTACACATTTAATTCTTAACATCATCATGCTTAAATTGTAAGTATTGATGAATTTGCAAAATAACACACAAATTGGACCAAAATCACAAAAATGTTATAATTAATTTGCATATGTCATGTGAAAGTATTGAACCATGTTAATATGTCCCTAATTAATTCATTGCCCTTAAATTCAATCATTTTCCTCTTCTAGTTTGTCTCTAGTCAAATTATGACTTTGCATATTAATATTCTCAATCACTAAACTCCTTTGATTTGTCTGTACATGTCACATGCATGTGGCATCCCTAATTGAGAAACTAACATGCATGAAATTGATACATTCCTTTGATTCACTTCCAGTCAAAATGTGACCTCGTAAATTATTATTTTTTACCATTCTAATTAAACAAGAAACTAATTTCTAAGGGTTGTAAAAATACTAATAAAAATCATTAAATAAAGCAAACCAAATTAAAAGCTTCAGTCAAAAATCCATGGCAACTTAATGAATATCTAATATTGGAAATTCATAATTCAATAAATATGTATAAATATTATGTCATAATGATGTCATTAGACTCAAATTAAAAAGTGGGAAATATAAACATAAACGAGTTAAATATTAGGATTAAGGATAGCCATGCCTTATTAATGCCCTAATCTCCCAAAACATAAATGCATTTGACCTCCTAACCCTAACCCAAGATAAATCACACATGGGTTAGGGTCAATTGGAAAACTATAAATAAATGATCCATAACCATAACCATTAATATTTTTTATGTGAAAAAAACCTATGCCAAAATATCATTAGAAAGCTTCAAACCTTTGATTTTTGCCAAATCAAGAGACAATACCTATTGGTGTAAGGAGATATTTTGAGGTATCTTTCCCTATTGCATTGACAAACACTTGGAACACCAAATCTATAGACAAATAATATTAATGAAATGATCTTGGAGGAGAGTCACTTAGGGAAGGCATTTCTTGTGTTTTCTTGTCTAGTTTATTGAGTCCATTGATCCATGCCCCTTGAGGGAGTAAGCTAGATACATTAGTTTCTTTATGTTTGTCATTAGTTTTATGCACTAATACCTGAACTAACTTAATTTTCAATCATATTATACACACATATGATATATTTCATAAAATTATTAGTAAGGAACATATGGATTTAATAGATAGATTTTATTTTGAATGATATTATGACTTACCTCAATGTGATATACTATAATATTTTTTGACTTTTTCAAATTTTATCAAAGATATAACCATAAATAAACACTAAAAGATTGGGATATTAAACCCATTATTTTTTGAAGATGAATAATCTTCATATTATTCAATTCATGTCATGGACCTTATAAAAATATTACATGGAGTCATGTCCATACCATATGTAAATGATGTGTGGGTCCATTTACCATCAATGATCTTAGATGATAGTAAATTTATAGCTATTTGGGATACCACTAACTAATTTTTTTAAAAAAAGGTGTGTCATACAATAGACTATATGACCATTTTTACATGATTTCATACTTTTTAGATGATGTTTATGCCATACTCACCCCATGAGGGGAAGCTCAATGACAACCAAGCAGAGTGAATATTAGAATTTATGATGAATTCAACATGTTACACATTCATAAGTTAAAAATATATATTAAAATCATTTTAGATATATTTTATCCTCTATTTTATATGGTTGCCAATGAGAAACATATGCCTAAATTTTCAAGAAAAATTACAATAGCTTTAAATACACTGGGAAATTATTGGTATTACCCATATAAAATTATTATCAGAATAGAGGGAACATTGGTGGCCCATTTTTATCTCCCTATACATGTACCATAAATAATAGCAAGGGATGAGATCACTTACCAATTTTATAACACTTTTAACACTAATTATAAAGCTTATATGTTAAGGGTTTTTCACAAAATACTCTTAAGCATTAGGAGGCAACAACATAATTATTAGAGCCAAATATTTGGAGCCTCTAGTGGTAGTGTTTTTAGACTTAAATAAATATGAAATAAGGATAAAAATAAATTATCATCATGTTATTTATTCACATTATCATGTTTTCATAGACAAGGAATGAGATTATGAAGTATGGATCAAGATGCATTCACTAGAGATGGCCATAGATATTGCTCAAATAATACAATATGATCCCCATATAAAGAGGAGAGATGCAATTCCTACATATGAACTAAAATAAGAGTTTTTTGGTGAGACTAATGACAAATTAAAAAGTAAAATACTTATATGGCATCCACCTCCAATAACCACTCAGTCACAATGCTCTTTGATTGATATTGTCACTTATTTGGTTCCTTCAATTGTTGTCACTTTGGATACTCTAATTCAACCAATATCTAAACAACCTCCATTAGTAAAATTAAATATGGTATGACTAAATTCTTCATTGATATTATTTTACTTGAGTATTCATGTTAAGAGTACACTGCCTAGCTCTTTCAAGTCCCCTAAAAATATAATAGAATAAATATCCATTGAATATAATATATTTAGATTCAAAATAAGAATACCCTAAAAGGGATCTAGTAAACACAAATATTGTAGAAGTGCACCTAATAAATGAAGAGGAAGATGACATAAAATATCAATTACAATATGATGTTTTTTAAAAGATGCCTTCATAGTTACATTTTTTAAATTATGATTCTAGTTCCCTTCTTATAGACCCACTCACCACATTACATACTCCTCAATTTTGAATATCAATTACTTATTGTGTAAATAATCTAGTTATAACAACTATTACTTAGATAATATCCCTTGTTTCTTGATATCACATGTCAATCCAAGTTATTATGCTCGTGTTTATAATTAAAATGTCATAGTTCCAAGGTATTCTACAGGTACTCCTACTCCTTTGCCTAATATTTCTTTAGTAATACTTCCTTTTGTTTAATTTTATTCATTCGATATAACACTTACAAAATCCATAAGTACTAATGTTTTCCCTAGAACATGTGCTCTAGTTTCTCAAGTATTGATAAAATTAATAAACACAACCCTAGTAGATCTTTAATGTGGAATAATCCCTTAAGGCCTTATTCCTACAATTTCCTAGTCACTCCATTTTTAGGACTTAGGTTCCCAATAATTGTTTTAAACTTTCCATATTCATTCAATCACTCAAATTAAACTCACCGTACCTAAAATTACATAGATAGATTATTATATTATAAAAATTAGTTAATTATCACATAATTTATTCATTGATCAAACTTCACCCAAGATTAATATCTATTGTGAAAAGGTGGTTGATCCTCCATTCCCTACACATCATTCATCTACTCTGACATCACTCATAGGACCATAATCAATCACTCCATACATTACCATGTCAACTAAATATCATGTCTATAACACTGGACTAGTACTAGTCACACTATGGATTCAACATTTGTGAACTAGGAAATAAGATAGACATAACTTAGTTCTTATTAATATACACAAGTTAAGCCTAGATTTTTATGAAAATACTGACCAACTAAAAATAATAAGAGATATAAAGATGATAAGTGTTGGTAAATAAATTAAGTTTATAAGATAAAAATATTTTATCATCTTGACAAATAAAAGTAAAACCCTACATGGAAACCTTGATGATTATGAATAAGATAATATATCTATGATAGACACCACATGGTGATTGTCAAGTAAGATGTTTTGTGGACTCCAATAGGCAAATAATAGACTATAGCCTCAATACATAATTGAACCCCAAAAATATATTATTATATAAGTGTAATATGATTCTTAAATATTATATAATTGTGTATGGTCTATATATAGAGCATAAATAGAGTCATAACCACAATTGTGCAGTGTAGTATAATTTTATGAGGACTTAAAAATATTGGATGTTAGATTACACATAATAACAAAGGCACTTAGGGAGAAGTTATACCTATATTTGAATATATTTACACTCCTAAATATTAATCTAGCTTAGAATTATATTAACAATATATTATATGATCTTATGGAGTATCACATATAAATGAAAGAGATAATTAAATATCTATCTAGTCAATAAAACTAAACCACATAATTACATACTGAGAGTCCACCACAATGTAGTGCTTAAGAAAAGTCAGACAAGAGATAACTTTCTTTGCATTTATTTTCAAGTGGCCAACCTTGTTTTGGATCACATATAATTTTCGCTATGAAAATTTATAAACATTAGTGTATTTAATATAAAATGCCTCCAATGATAGCTCTAAAAAAATTACACATATGTGTAACATATCTCAATCATATGATGATGATTATTTCATTTCCAAATCCCAATAAATGAATTCCAATGTAACTAATTATCATAAAACACTTGTTAACATGAGTCAACCCAATAGATATTTTCATTTAGTTCATATATATTACAAATATAGTGATGATTAAAATTACCTATAACCTTTAGCTTATGTTCCTCTTATCCACCCACACAAAAAATATAATGTAGGTTTTCCATCAATTTTTTTTAATTTTTTCTAGAAATTATGATGGCATTGTGTTATATCAGCTATTCCAATATAATTTTTGATATTTAATAGTTTTAAAATTTTATTATCTATCCCAATAAATTTAAGTGTTTCATACCAAACCACACCAACCAATAATTACTACGTGTCGATAAAATTCTAATATAATCCTTGTATCTACCTAGTTGTATTAGCTATGCCAATATAATCAAATTTAATACTACCTAAATTAATTATACCCACCAATGTGACATAATTTAACCTCATTTTTATATTATATATTATATCAAGAAAGCCTACTATGAAGAAAAAATCATCAACTTCTCTTCTAGATATAGAAATCATCTTAGATGCTAAAACCTCTATTGTAAGAAAAATCTACTCTAAATTTTATAGAAAAGGTAATAAAATGATTTATCTTGAGTTCTAAATTGAATATTAAGGCCATTATGTATGATTACTAATGAAAAATATATCTTATAATTAATCCATGTCAAAGAGTCTCAAAATCCACACCAACATCAAAAGTATTTTTATTTTGAGAAAATGGTTCCTAACTTCAGTAATTTCATCACTAGTGTTGACCCTAACATTGAAAATATTTCTAATAGTTATAATATCCATATCATTTCAACATAAAAATTCAATACTTATTGAGGAAATTTAGTAGTTAAATTTGGTACTCCTAATCCTAAGTTAGTTCTTATCTCTACGTAACTTCACCTTGAAGAGAAAGATAATTATATAACATTTTCAAACAAATGTATCAAAGCATTTTCTTGGTCATACAAGGACACTATTTTAATAGACCCTCACATATTTTAACATAATATAATGACATATCCAAATTCAAAACATGTGTGCTAAAATTAACATAAGATTCCCCTTGAGGTTTATACCTTATGTCATAAATAAGCTATCAAGGTCCTATATGTTATGTTCATTCAACTTGTAGATTAATTATAATGGGTATCTAACACAATACCTATTATAATTAAAATCACTATGGTTATTCAAATTTTAGTGGATTTATTAATATAACCTTAGAATTTCCTAAGTACAACTTTAGTTTATCATCAATCAATGTTATTGTTGTTTCTAAAATTATCTATTAGATAGTTCCATCATTGATGGTTTTTCAAGGTATAATTAGGTTCATATTTACATTGAGGATCAACATAAAACCACCATTACTATTGAGTAGGGAACCTATTCTATAATAAGATGCCCTCTAGCCTTAAAAATGATGGATCAACTTATCACGATGAAATGATCCACATATATCATGACCCCATCCACAAAATAGTTTAAACATTTATGAAAAACCTAATATTCAAATAAAACTAACTTAAAAAACATCTTCAAGACATATCTATCATATTTTATTTCATTATAAAGTATTAAATTAAGCTCAATCCTAAAAAGTGTGCTTTTAGTGTTACCTTCAAAAATATCTTATAAATCTTTTCTTCACTATGAGGGATTAATGTTAATTCATATAAGATAAATTATTTTATCAACATGCCTATACCTCAATCCATTCCCAACATGCATCCTTATCTTATTAAACTTTAAAAAATATGTAGATTTGTTCTTAAGTTGGATTAATATTTATTATTGGTAAACTCTCTTCTCAATAAATGTATTACAATTTAATGGATCTATTATTATCAACAAGTATTTAATAACATGAAATTTGATAAAATGAATAAATCATCACTTCATTCTCCTAATATATTACCACTTTCTAATGATTTACCTACCATCTTGAATACCTCATCTACTTCTAAATTAGTTGGGGTAATTTTTATTCAATAAGAGGAGTTTAGAATAGAATATTTCATTTAATATATTAGTCATGCCTTGATATATTATGAGACCCACTATATAAATATTTAACATGACTACCTTATTATATAATTCACCACCAAAAATATTTGGCATTATATGTTTTACCATGATACCTATGTCATCTTTCATTCTAATCCCTTCCACCATTGCTTATATAATGATTTATTGAATGGGGACTGAATTAAAAAGTGGATGGTGATCCTAATCTAATTTAAAATTATAATAATCACTAAAAAGTCATTCAAATTGCAAGTTATCATTGAATAACTTTATATTTCACCCTTGTAAACTTAGTGACACCTTCAAGATATTCTTATTAACTAATATATATATACAAAATATTTTTCACTCTACCATTTATTAACTCTTTATATTGTAATAATTCATTGATAATCGATATCCTTTAGTGCACACCTTAAAGGTTGCATCATTAAATGGGTAGGTGTTATTATGGTGATTTGTGATAGATTTTGATATCTATGTCGTAGTCATATAATTATTATTTCCTATTAAAATTCTTTATATTTGTCTTGGTAATTACCTCCTTCCATCAAATCCTTACTTAACTATGTTAGTCTACTTATATCATATGGCATTGACAAGGTTGATAGCATATAATTATCAAATTTTCACTCCATGTACTATATCAATCATTTTGATGTAATTCTAAGCCTTTATTCTGACATTCATATTATATGAGCCTAGTTGTTATCATTTAGTGTTAACTAACATCTTTCAAGTATATCAAACTGGCTAATATGATCATTTTAATTTTTAGGGTTAGCTCTATATATTTTAAAAATCTATATAATGGTCATATTTGATTCTAATCATAATCATATATTTTCAGTTGAATCTAATTTTTCTCACACTTCTATTTGAAGTCACATTTGGAGGAGTTAGGTCTAACACCTTGTCTTGAATAAGCTTATCTTTTGAAAGTATTGGAGATTATATATGATTTATTGGTAGTCTTCTTAGGTATTTTAAAAACCATTTAAAATATTAAAAACAATAATAATATCTTTAAAATAACCTTCAGATAATTTGTAGATTGATGCTCAACAAGTCCACTCCAAGATAAGTATTTGTAATCTTGTAATCTTTCCTTTATTTACTTAGTAGATTAGATGTTGTTTGTTTTTAGTGAATGAATGCATGTGTATCACTAATTAGGTTTTATCTACACTAAGTATATAGATGTATCTATATGATGTTTTATAGTTTCTATATTCCATTTTAGGTTACCAAGGCCCCCATTTATTGACCATGGCACCTTTCCCTTTATGATCATTATAACATTTCTACCTTAGTTTACATACATAACTAATTAAGTTACTTATTTTAAATCATTTAATTATATATATATATATATATATATATATATATATATATATATATATATATATATATATATATATATATATATATATATATATATATATATATATATATATACATCATGCCATAGGATTAGGAATTGGAACCCTTTCCTCTTGGTATTTTTGACATAGGAAAATATATTCTAGGTCTACATAGCCATTGTTCACTACCTAAACATTAATTATCATGGGATATATTTGATTAATCTTATCTAAGTCTATATTTATTTATATAGTATATTTTTAGGCTAATCCTATCTCATTAATATATTTTGGTGTTCCCAAAATGAAACTTACACTTACCATCATACATTCATCAAATGGCATCATCTAGTGTGATACAATTTATTTCTTGTCAATGAATGATATTAACTATCCTTAGATAATTTTATGTTTTCACAAACTATGTCAGCTAGACTGATACAAGTATGTTATGTGTTTACAACTACATTAGCTAGTTTGATATATTTAACTATGTTTCATGTTCAACATAATTTAACTTATTACTATAGTGGCCTACCTGATATAATTATTTACATGTTTATTTAAATTCATTGAATGTTTTAAATTAGTTTTTGGAATGATTTTTTAATTTTTTTTTCTATTTGTTTAGATTTCCCTAGAAACTATGTTCCAAAAAAAAATTAGATTACTTAATTGTTGTTATTATGGGCTAAGTAGCTATATTTTTTACTTACACTATGGTGTGTGGTATATTTTCCCAAAATGCAAACCTTTGTACATCAATAAACTTAAATTTTAGTTTTAACTTATCTCTCAGTATATCAAAAATTATTAGGATTCCCTTTTTATTTGAGCTTAAGACACCATACATCCATTTCATATTATGGTGCACTTGAGATAAGTGTATCACCAAGGGAATTTACTCTCACCATACACTTAAAAATAGGTTTATTAATCTATATGCATGGTTTACCCTCCATAATTAATTAGTACTCTAAAATATTGGGCTAACACTAATCAAATAACAAATGATTATATTTGATATATCACACTATCAATCAAATCATTTTATTATATCTACCTTATCTTGATTTATAAAATTTAGTTATATTCAATTTTCTTCTTGAATTATTTGTGATAATATATTTAGATTAAAAATAAAAATCCCCTGAAAGGGATCTAGTAAACACAACTCTTGTAGAAGTGCACAAAATAAAAGAAGATGAAGATGAAATAGAATATCATTTATAGAATGATGTTTTATAAGATTCCATTATAGCTACATTTTATAGCTTATGATTATATTTAATTGCTTATATATCCACTCACCACATCACATACTCTTTGAGTTCACATATTACTTACTTGTCATTTAAAAAATCTAGTTATAACAATTGATATAACTTAGGTCATAACCCTTGTTTCCTTCATTTCACCTATCATTCCAATTTATTATGCTTGTGTTTATATTTCAAATATTATAGTTACAATGTATTCTACTGGTATTCCTACTCCTTTTCCTAGTATTTATGTAGTAACCCTTCCTTTTATTCATTAGCTATCACCATTACAATATCTATAAGTAATAATGTTTTCCCTGGAATGTGCTATAGTTTGTAAAGTATTTATAAATTTGAGAAATACAACCCTAGTAGATCATTAAGGTGGAATAATCTCTTAGGGACTTATTCCTATTATTTATTAGTCACTATATTTTGAGAACTTAGGTTCCCAGTATTTATTGTCAAACTTTACATAGTCATGCATCCACTCAAATTTAATTCAACATGCCTTCAATCACCTAGATAGAGTATCATATTATCATAATTTTTAAACTATCCCCTAATGTATTCAAATAAATTTTTATAACTTCACCTAAGATTAATATTTTTATGAGAAGATGGTTGATACTTTGTTCCCTACACTTCTTTCATCTACTCCTCCATCACTCATGCGACCACAATCAATCACTCCATACATTACCACATTAACTCAATATCATGTCTCTAACACTGGGATGGTATTAGTCACACCATGGATGCAAAAATTCAAGCTAGGAAATGAGATAGAAAAAACATAGTTTTTATTTAGCCACACAAGTTAAGTCTAGATTTTGAAGAAAATACTAACCAACTAAAAATAATAAGAAAGAAAAATATGATAAGTTTTGGTAAATAAACTGAGATTAGAATAAAATAATATTTTATCATCTTGAAAAATAAAAGGATAAACCTACCTAGAGAGCTTGATGATTTTGAATAAGATACCATATCTATGGTAGACACCACATGGGAAGTGCTAAATAAGATGTTCTATGGACTCCAATAGGCAATTAAGAGACTAGAGACTCAGTTTAGAATTGAAACCCAAAAATATATTTTAAGATAAGTGTAGAATTTTCCTAAACTAATATATTATTTGGTATGGTATATATATAGATCACAAATAGAGTCACAACCACAATGGTGCAGTGTAGTATAGTTTAATGAGGACTTAAAAAGATTGGATGTCAATTTACATATGATAACAAAGACACTTAGGAAGAAGTTATACCCAAATTTGAATATATTTACACTCCCAAATATAAACATATCTCAAAATTATATTAACAATATAAGATATGATCTTATGGAGTGGCACATATCAATGAAAGAGATAGTTAAATGATTAACTAGTCAAGAATACCAAGAAACATAATAACTTGGATAATGTGCATCCACTCCATATATAATTCATAGTGGTAGATATTCAATAGGAAATTATTTAACACCTTGATTCCCATTTTTATGAATAATTTAAAGCAAAGTTTTAGAATACAGTCCATGGAACTAGTGATCACATTGTCCAAATGGTCACCTTTGCCAAGGAAAACATATATCATGCATAGGAATTTAAAAAATCATTTGATAATTCAATGATCACTCACATAAAATTAATGGATAGTATTATTATTTTATTAAAACTTCCCATTCTCAATTTTTAAGTAATTGAATTGGATTTCACAGCATGTACTAATACTTCTAATAAGAAGGAGAAAGAAAAACTATCTACTAAAATAGGTGACTCACAAGTCCATATAATTACCACAACACTTTCAGTTACTAAAATATTAATGATTTCTTCCATTTTTAGTTTCACATAATCATATCCTCTTTATATAATATACTATCCTAGTTTTCCAATTGTAGTTTAGGTCATTTCAATTTTAGCTATCACTGGATGTACTAATCAGACATCATAGTCCAATTTTAGAATCTATTTTTGGCCTAATTATTTATATCTTTATTTTATATATAACTATACTTTTGCACATGCATGAATGGTAAGATAAATCAAGACTAAGACTTATTTTTATTCTTTTTGTAAATGTAATCTAGTTCTGAAGATGAGACGGTGGCCATCTATAACTATTTAGACATGTACTTTATAAATTGTACAGGGAAGAGAATTTTAGAAATTATTGCAAGCAAGAAAAGTTTAATTTATTTTTATATGAATTTATGTGAATGTGTTGTATTTTACAATTATTTTGTTTCATTGGAAAATTTCCATTTAAGTTGATAAATTTGTAGTAGGTTGAGTGTGTTATTTTTAAGGATAACATTGACCATTTTTCTAGTCTTGTAAGTTATTTGGTTATATCATACTTATTAATTTTTTATGAAATTTGGTATCAATATAAATATAATAATAAAAATATTAATGATTTTAATCATTGAATCTTTCTAAAAACATTTCCTTAAGATATTCACTATGTTTTTTTTTTTTTTTTTTGTTTCTCATGATTTTAGCTAACCGATAATAGACATTGGTTTGTGACATATGATTGGCTTGGTATAGTAAGTTATCTTGGATGATTTTAATCTATAATTGGATTATATTACCCATTATTTTATATGTTAGATTTCATTATTTTTATCTATTTTTGGACATAATCACCTTAGCTTGGATCTACCCATCCACTTCAATTAGAATTTAGATTTATAATTATACATCCTTCATATCCAAAACATATGCGGTTAATAACCACTTTATTTATCACTACTCTACCAGAAGGTTAATTATAAAACTGAGACCCATAACTCCTACCTTGAATTTATTTTTCATCAATCCTAAAATAAAAAGGACCTCTCCATAAAATATTTAGTTTGTATAAAACCCACATCAATAATACTGAAACTACATCATCCTCGAAAATGAAACCTAGTGATGACTTTTCTCCACCATAGGAGCCTAAATATAGTGCATCCTATAAAACCATAAATGTAAAATTAATAATCACCAATCAAGCTAAATTTTTTTATGGATTTAACCCTAAATCAAAATAGATTTTCCTAGATGAAATTAATTATATGCCTTGCCAATTAATTTATTAAAACTCATGATAACATAACCTTATTATCTAAAATTCCTCGTAAATTAATTTAAATACATAAAATATTATCCATCTAGTGAACCTTAACTACCTCACCAAATTTTTGAAGGTGTCACACCTATTTCTTAACCTTCTTACTCTAAGAAACTCTCCACATATTTTATTGAAGAAGACATAATTAATGATGAATTACTATTTTTATCTAATGATACACCCATATTTATTAATATTTTTATAAATAATAAATTATTAATGGATCTTTAGGTAGATTAAGGCTTAGGAACTAACATTACTTACTATGGATAATCTAATTATTTAGATATTCTAAAGATGTGCTTAATAAAACATGAATCATATATTGAGGATTTGAAAAATTGATCAAAATACTTTTGATTGCATTTGTATTCCTATAATTATTATATGAAAAATATTGTACACCAAGATAATGGTATTAGACATTCCACTATCATATAATCTTCTTTTAGGTCATCCTTGGATTCATCACCTCTTCTAGTAGCCAATGCATCAAATTCAATTATGATAGAAAATGTTTCAAGAATGAATTAGATGTCAATATATGGGGTATAAAATTATGTATCCCTAAAACATAATTTTTTAACCCAACCATTTATCATATTAAAATTACTCATCTTCATTATTTATTCAATATGCATCGTAATCTTCAAGTCACACTTCTCAATATTGATGATGATGAACATCATGTGTTACAATTTATTTTTAATACCATAAAATTACTTAATTAAATTTGATACCAGAATTAGAGAGTGTATAAGGTTGTGTAAACATTTGAAAGAGGAAAATAAGCCTTTAGAGAATTTCTAAGGTCATTCTTTGAGTTGCGTCTTTGCATTAAGAGATCTAGTGAGAATGCATAGGCCTAGTAGCATGATGAGGTGAGCAATCTAAAAATTGTGTGAAGAAAGTTGGATGTGTGTGAGCATGGTGTGAATTTTTATTACATGAGGACGAGGATTTAAAAATAGTAAAATAGGTTTTAATGTGTGATCAAGGTCTAAGTATGACTAGTAGTTCAAAGCCTTGTATGTAAAGAAGCCTAATGTGACCTAATGAGGGGTCAAGTTCATTCACCAAGGTGATATATCTCTTGATAAAATTTATATATGTATGATATATTATGTTAAGTGTTTTGACCAAGCTTTAGGTCATATCTTGAAGCATAAAGCATGAAATTTGGTATCAAGGTCTTTTATGTATATAGAGTGGGGCATTATAGACTTGAGAAGATTTTTATTATACTCATTGGCACATGAAACCTTTTTAAAATATCCTAAGTAGTTCATAAAATTTGGGTAAGGTTCCTAGATTGAATTTCATGGCATTGGTTTTTGAATTCAGGGAAAATCCTTTATGAATGATTGATAATAAGGGACATCAGTTAAAACCCTCCTAAAACCCTCATAATGATCTAATAGGAAATATGTTTTTTAAACTTTTTTAATCTTTGTAACATGTATATTACTCTTCTAGTATTCTCTAGGTTTTTTTGGTTTGTCAAAAGAGTGAGTATAAGTTACAAAAAACCCTTGTTTCTTAGAATTTTGATGTAGAAGGTAGGGTTGACCAAGTCAAATAATAAAAATGGATGGAGTATGATGTGTGATATTTTTAATTTATGACCATGTAAGTTTTTTTATCATGTTTTATACCTAAAAAGTGCTAAAATGGTCATGGAAGTTATCCTATCACTAAAAGGGCCTAATGAACAAGATGGGAAAAAAACTAGGTAGTAGTGAGAAAGAGGTTGTAAAGGATTAGGGATGGATTAAAATGCATGGGTTATTTTTTTATACCTAGAAATAATATCCCCTTTGTTTATAATTTTTTATGATGCACACAAACAAGATAAAAGTTCTTCAGGTGGCCTATCTTACATAGTGAAGTCTATGTAGGGTGAAGATGTAAGATTGGTCGGTAAGACCAATATTGATATTAAAAATTGTAATATATATATTTAAAAATATTTTATAAGTATTATTAATTATAATTTAAACCCATTTTAATATCATAAAAATTTTCACACAAGTGGTCTAAGACTTGATCTTCATGACTATGTTTTTGGAGTTACAGGTAGTTTTCTATGTATGAGTGAGAATGTTGTACCTGAGAATAGATTAATTTTATCATATTTTTACTCATGATAAACTCCCATGAAGGTATGATAATTATAAGGCTTTTGAATTGGTACTTAAGCCATGTGTGCAATTTTAAGTGAGTATGTGAAGTTGATTAGTTTGAAGTATTTTATCCTATTTGGATAATTATAATAAAAATTATGTTTAACCTAAGGTCATTTAGATTATATTTATTTCATTTTATGTTTGGGTTATATGTAAAATTTTATTTTATGCATCATATTTTTAAGACAAACTTTTTGATAGTGAAAAGGCCTAATGGCGAATATACCTAATTGTGTGGTTCAAGGAGTGCAATTAGATAAATGGTATTAGGATAATAAGGTTATATTATAATAGGTCTAATTTAAGTGTGTATTAAGTTTTTTTATCTATTTTTTGAGGCTCAAATTATTCCAAGGAGGCTTAAGTGAAACATGTGCTTAGAGAAGGCCTAAATACATTAGGTCTCTATTAGGCCTAACAATGGTTTTATCCCTTAAGGGTAATGATTGAAATATGTAATGGGTGAGTCACTTGTGAATTTTTTTATTTTTTTTATATATTCTAATGTTGATAAAATTATGTATAGGTTCTTGGATAACCAAGATGGGTGAGATCAAGAGTCAAGTATAAAAATAAGGTCTAATATGCCTAATTTGAGTAGTTAGAATATTTAACATAAGAGTGAATGATATATAGTTTTGGAAACTAGGTAAAGGACTTGAAGATCATTATATATGTTTTATTAATATTACATGAATATTTAAATATGTCTCTACATGTGATGAGCAAGGTCATATGATCTAATTCTACCAAGGAAAGGGCTAATTGAGTGAGAAGGCCTAATAGGCTATTTGTGAGAGATAAAAGGTGAGAAGAGAAAAAAGATGTAATATTTAATTGATTTATAAATAGGTATCCAAGTGTGATTAGAGATTCAATGTATCTGATTTTGTGCTAAGTTATCTAAAGGATTTGGTGTCTCCTTGCATGTTGATGCTTCCTAAAGGACTAGTAAAGTTGGTGCTTGACTAGTGAGGGGTCGGTGCTCCTTGTGGGGTTGTTGCCTCACTAAAATTTTAATTAAATTATTATAGGAATATATTAAAATATATACATTAGTGTGTTTTATTCCCCAAGTGGATTTTACACATATATATAATGTTATTATGTCATTTGTTTTCATAGATACTTGTGTATGCTTTAGTTAATGTATGTTTGTGAATGAATGATTCACAGATGTTAAGTGAAATTGAAGAATTATTTTAAGGAAAATTAATCACACCCCATTAGTATCTATACTTAAAAAAATTTATATCATATCAGGTCCTTTGAATTATTTATAATATCCTAAAGGAGATCCTAAGCAAACAAAGATGTTTAGTCAAGAACAAGGTGGTTTTCCTACAAGCAAGGCTCTATTGTTTAATGGAACCAATTATTCTTATTAGAGTGTTAGGATGAGGACATATTTAATGTCTGAAGGTCATGATGTTTGTAAATAATTCTTGTATGGATATAACGCACCTCGTATTCCTCCTATAATGTAACAGGCAAGAAGGCCAGTGATAATAATTCAAAAGCAATGAATAGCATCATGTGCGACCTATTAGAGGTAGAAGTTGTAAATATGATACACTGTATGTATAATAAATAAATGTGGGAAAATTTGAAGATTATTCATGATGGATACTCCAAGATTAATTTTCCTAAGTGCAAACCCATATAAGACAATTTGAAAGCCTAAAAATGAATGAAGATAAGACCATTGTAGCCTACTTGTTGAGGGTTGATGAAGTGGTCAACATTATAAGAGGCCTAGGTGAATAATTGAAAGAGTCAACTATTGTTAAATTTTTTTTGACATATCTAACTCCTAAATTTTATTCTAGGGTATTTATTGTTGAAGAGATGCAAGATCTAGACAAGATAGAGATGGATGGACTTTATGGCACCCTAATAGCTTATGAGATGAGGACAAGTGAAGGAAGGCCTCCAAAGAAGGAAGTTGTATTCAAGAAAGAAAAAAATAAAAAGGAGAATAAGACACAAGATAATAAATTCAAATATAATGATGAATTTTATATTTATGATGATGAGATGATATCTATGTTTACAATAAATTTGAAAATAGGTTCATGTAAATACAAGGTCAATCTACTCTTTAAATGTTTCAATTATGGAGAGATTAGACACTTTGACAACAAGTACCCTCATAATCATAAGGTATATCATGATTATGGTCATGATGATGATAATAAGTCCTATAAGTCTAATAATATCAATAAAATCTTCAAAACGTATGATGACAAGAAGAAATTTTTCAAGAACAAAATAAGTCTCTACCAAGGAAAATTTACTCAAGTGTTATTTCTTTTAGCGAGGTTTTGTTTTGGGTTTTTGTTCAAGTCTTAAAGGAATTATTTTGGAATTTTTGTACAAAAAACAAAGTCTGAAGGAATTGGTCCATTTCAAGCTTTCTGAAGGGTATGTTCAAAAATTATGAAGGGTCTTTTTCACATGGAAGTGTCCTTTGCAAAAAGTTGGAAGGGCACATTTTAATATTTTTTAAAGGCATCTTCAAGCTTTTCAAAGGAAAAGTGTCCTTTGAAACTTTTTCAAAGGGTTTGTTCTTTCAAAGAATTGGTCTAGTTAAAGTTTCTCAGAGAACACTTTTCAAATTTTTTGAAGGAATTATTTTAGACATTTTGTGTAAAACAATATTTTTGAATGTATTTTTCTCATGAAAATGTCTAGTTCAAGATTCTTGAAGGGACATTTTTAATCTTTTCTAAGGGTCTTTTCTCAAGAATTGGTCCTTTGCATTTTTCCAAAGGAATTATTTCAAACATTTTGTCCAAAATAATCTTTTCAAAAGAATTGGATCTTACACTTTTTCAAAGTAATTGGTGCTCTCTCAAAAGGTCCAAAAGTTCCTTTGAAAAATCTTGAAGGGACACTTGCAAAAAGTTTGAAGGATCTTTTCTCAGGAAAGTGTCCAGTTTAAGTTTTTTGAAGGGACACTTTAAGAAAGTCCAAAAGGTACATTTCAGGATTTCTAAAGGGAGACTTCAAGAATACCACAGGGCATATTTAGGGTTTTGAAAAGGCAAGATGAAAATACTAAAGGGTTATTCTTATCAAAAGTGTCCTTCATAGAAAATTCAAAGGGAAAATTATATAAATTCCAAAGGGACACTTACAAAAAATCCAAAAGAAAGAAACACTAGCAAATAGACCAAAAAGAGAAGGGGCCTGAGAGGTTAATTTTTTTGGAGAAAAGGGTCTGTGGGAAGACTATTTGGGAAAATACCAAAGCAAAGGTCTAAGAAAAAACCCTGAAGGAATGGTCCCAATAGAATGATGGCTATATGAATGTCAACTTCAAGGTGATGATCTATTCATTGGCATTTAAACAAGTGGGTCCCATGCAAATCGATGGTCCTCATTCAAACACTCAAATATCTAAGGGATCACATTTTTCATCTACCAAAGTAGATCAAAGGGTTAATTTCACCATTTATTAGGTCATGATCTAAGTCATTTTTTGATGTATAATCAAAAGAACAATTGGCTATATCCATAGACTCTAAGTAATGCCTCTCTAAGGCCAATAGAATGAAAGCAACTCTTCCCTATGCCATTACACACCTCGTCAAGCCAGTGAGAATTTTTTAACATCAAGATGAATCTAAAAAAAGTGGACTCTAATTTTAATAACCTATTGATGCCATTACTCATCTCAAAAATATCTTGTTTCTACTAGTGCAACCATTGGGGAAGCATCTTTGAGAGAGAAACCTAGTTGTATAACCACTTGAGGTGACATGGATCACTTGAATGGCCCAAATGAGCATCATTTGAAAATATTGTTGTAGCTAGAGATGGATACTCCTAAAATATTGATTCCTCCTTTTGGTTCCAAAGGCCTCCTCTCACTTCTTTTATGCTATAAATATGACCCTTGGGCTAGTTTAAAAAAAACCACATAGTGTATGGAAAATCCTTGCTAGATTAATGTCACATTTTTCCTTCAAAAATTAGGTACCAATCTATTTATTTAAAGTTTTTTGAAAAATTATCTGTGTGTGTAACAGATGTATAGTTATAGTAAGTGATGATTTTCTATCTTTCTATCCTTTATACTTCATGATTGAGCAAAATTTATTAGCTTAATAGGTCATATAAAGTGTGTGCAAGTGTTTTGAATTGTTATAAGTGTATAACTATTCTTGGAATGTGAAAATTTCCTTTTAATTCATTTTCCTAGTGTTATTTCATGCATCTTACCTCTATATTGAAATACTTGTGTTAGAAATCCTTAGAGCTTGGGAATGGTCTGTGAGTTTCTCTATATTGTGAACTAGAATATTATATTAATGTGGAAGATAATCTTGGTGTATCACCACTCTTAGAGTAGGTTTTCCTTTTATTTAATCTCTAACTCTTTTCCATTCAAAAAACTAGTTTATATGGAAGTTATTTTATAGAGATACATTTAGGAAGTTATCCCTTTAAATATAGAGGTTAATTTCCTCTATAAATATACCTAGATGCCTAGAAATGGTCCAACATTGCCCAAATATCGAATAGGATTGAACACTCTCTTCTAGGGTGCAAGATTTGGAGTTAACAGTTTTAGCATGCTTGGTGGGACAAATTATTTACATGTCAAGGTAAATGTTGGTCTTGACAAGCCTAAGGTTGTAGAAATATTCTTAATCCATCATTTTGAGACTCCAAAAGGTGAGAATATTTAGTTTTAGATCATTTTTCCCACATTATACTTCATGGTCCTCATCAGGTCATTTAGGCTTTTTTACTAAACCCCTTTAGGTGAAGCTCTTCTTGAAGAGCAACACACTAAACCATTCCTAATTCTTAGAGATCCTAGACAAGGAGGTTTTGAAGAAGAATAAGTTAAAGATATAGGAGATCAAGAGGAAATAAGAAAAATAGATAGGCAACAACCTTTCTCAACCTTTAACACCCAAAATCTAGTTGACCTTCCTATATATGACCTTATTCCTCCCAATCCTACCAAAAGACTCCCTAATATCAATGGAGAGGCTCATATTACCCCATCTAAGCATATTATGAACATCTCAAATTTTTGTAACTTTCATAATGTCACCTGAGACAACATAGCCATTATATTTCTTACCATGTCTCTAAGAGGTAAGTTACTTGACTGGTATAGGACTTTGGAAGGTGGTTGTATCACAATTTTGGATGGCTTTAGGGAATTATAGGTAACTAAATTTGATAATAAGAGTGATCATGCTTTATTGATCCATTAGATGAATGTGATAAAGAGGTCCTAATGAATCCATGGAAGATTTTAATGAAATATTTCAAAGGACATGACATAAGTTACCATCTATCATAAGACCTCCTTAGAGCTATGTTCCCCACTTATCTTAAGGGTATTTATACTAATATGGTGTCAATTTTACAATCAATGGGAGGATTCACTCTACTAGATGCATATGCAATAGTTATTGAAGATGAGAATAGCTTAATACTGAATGAAAAGCTACCTCTAAGAGTATATATGCCTTTATTGTCTCATATATTGGTTGAAGCTCCAAGCATATCATAATTTCCTAATGCCAATGTCAAGATAAGAGACTTTCCCAAGAAGGTGGATAATGTTATGGATAAAGATGAGGAGATTTGGTCATTATGATCTCAGCTCAAGTAAGTTCAATTTTAGGCAAGTATTCCACCTAACCCTAAATACTATCCTCAACAAGGCTATATATCTCCACCCTAATACAACTACCAAGGAAGGGGAAAACATCAAAAAGGTTTCAATTGGAAACCCAATTCCTATAATCCTAATTCCACTCCTTCTATCAAGGTTATTTTTCTAGTGCATGCTAACCTAGTCTAAGGGGAAGATAATTTGGATCAATGGGTACAAACTCAAGGTTAGTTTATGAATGATGGTGAATAAAACAACCAAGCTTTGGTGGCAAACGAATAATCTACTCCTTATGTGACATTAGAAGACGTGAATCTCATGTAAATGGATATTCATGGAGAAAGTAGCAGCTAGAGTGTAGGTATGATGAACTTTCAAGTGAAGGATGATTATGTGTTAAATCAAAGCACATGAATTATAGCCAACACAATAGCCAAAAAATAGCTTTGGGATATGTTATAGGAATACATATGACTCCAAGAGATGCCTTTCCAATGCCATAAAGTGTGAATCCTAGTGTAATACCCACTACCAGTCATGCTCCTCAATAAAGTCAAAATGCAAGTAGGGTTGTCAAACCTATAATATAATGGGTTTAGACTCCCTCACTACCTTCAAAAATACAATAAAATGTGAATACTTCCCCTCTAAACATTGTTTATTCTTTGAAGAATACCAAGACAAACACATATCTTTGAGAAGTCTTACATATGTCTGGTCAAAAAGAGCTCTTACAAGAACAACTTACAAACATTCATGTATCCCATAAAACTTCAAAACACAATAGTGTATCCATTACCAATTATAGAAGTCATGTCTTATAGCAATCCAAAAAATCTAAAAAGCCTCCACCCTTCTACCTCATACTCATTATGGGAGACAAGTTGGTTCATAATTGTATTATAGATAGTGGAGCTAATACCACTATCATGCCTAAGGTGGTGGATGATAAGTTAGGATTGAAGTATGAAACACACAATAAAGTTTATTGTAGATTGATGGGATTCCAACCAAGATAGTGGGATTGGTCAGAGGTCTGAAAGTCTTTCTACATGATTTTCCAAGTTTCCCCATTTTACAAGATGTTATTTTGGTAGACCTTCTAACTCATTTTGTTATCTACTTGTCAAGGGAATTCACAACCAAGATATGAGGATACATTTTTAATAAATGGTATTTTATATATTTTAAAAAAATATATGGAAACAAGGTGACTATAAGGACTCATCCATTATCAAGGTTTCATATTGAGCCATATATGGAGATAAGTTCAAATGAGAATTATCTAATTAGTAAAGAAAAATAAGATGTTATAGATGGTGAAGCATCCTCCCCCATTTAAGGTACTTTTTATCTTTTCCTTGATAAGTATAGCACTGAAACACATGTACTTGATATATATGCATTCATAAAAGAGACTAATCTGGTATTTTATTGTATGTGTGAAAAAGATGTTTCAATCCCTTCACTCACTAATGAAGACAATGAACTTGAAGGAATATGGGAGATGTTTTTTGATGGCTCAAAAAGAAAAGTAGGTTTAGTAGCTAGTGTTATAGCTAGTGTTATGTTATTTTATCCATCAAAGAATCAATACTAATCAAATATATTCCACTTTAGTTGTGCTTGTAATGTGGTAGAATATGAAGGCCTAGCTCATGGCCTCCATTGGGAAAAGAAGAGAGGGATCAAGAATTTGAAGGTTTATTAGGATAGTGAATTGGTTATCCAAAAAGTGATAAATCAAGATATAGACAATAATCCCTTGCTTAAATCATAAATTTATAGGGTATGGGTTCTACTTGAAGACTTTGATTCCTTCAACATACAACCCATACCAAGGGATTTGAATAAACATGTTGATAGATTGGCTGCCATATGATCACAATTTGATGCAGTTGTTGATGTAGGAAATGAGAAGGATCAGTCCCATATCAAGGTCATTGTGAGGCCTTATATTCTAGATAATGAATTTTCATGGAAAGTATTTGAAAGTTATGAACACATTACACACTTTTTACAAAATGAGGTAGGATTTTACTCAAGGAACCAAAAGAGTATGCATGATCAATATGAAGAACAAGTTAGTTAGTTCAAGACAAACAAGATACCTAAGGGGATGATTTCTTTGGAGAGTGTTTTTATTGAAGATGATCAAAATAAGAGAACTATGAGAGAGTCATGATTTACAAGGATAAGATCCTAAAAATTGTTAAGGTATGTTCTCTATCCAAGAGGCAGTCCTTTATTGAATTATGCAAAGAGTTCCATGACATATTTTCTTGGGAACATAAAGATTTTAAAGGGTTTGATCCAAGTCTAGCTCATCACACCATTGAGTTAGAACCTAGATCTAAACTAGTCAAGAAAAATCAAAGGCCTATCAATCCTAAGATAGAGGAACTCATGAAGAAAGCACTGACCAAGTTGATTGAGTCTAGGATTATCTTTCCTATCAAACACTCAACTTGGATGGCTAATCTTGTAATTATATAAAATAAAAATAGAGAGATCAGACTTTGTATGGATTTTTTAGTCCTTAATAGGGTGTCTCTCAAGGATCAATATCCACTACCTTCCATAAAACAAATTTTTCAAGCTGTTTTAGGTTCTCAATGCTTCTCACTTCTTAAAGGTTATTCACATTACAATAAAATACTAGTGAATTAAGAGGATTATTTTAAGAAAACCTTTAATACAAAATGGGGGACCTTTACGTATAAGAAGATGACTTTTGGTGTATCCAATGTTGCAGTTACATTTCATAGGGCAATGGAATGGCTTTTAAATGTTTGATCAATAAGTTTATACTTATGTACCTTGACGATACAACTATTTTTTTAAAGGATGCTACTGATAATATGGAACATCTGAGGTAGGTGTTTAAGAAATGTAGGGAGTATTGAATATCGCTTAATCCAAAAAAGTGCATCTTTACTATCCATGAAGGTAAGTTATTTGGTCATATTATTTAAAAATAAGGCTTGTCTATTGACCCTGAGAGGATTAAGGCCATTCTATGATTGACTTTGCCTCAACACAAGAAATAAAATCAAAGCTTCTTGGGGAAAATAAATTTTTTTAAGAAGGTTTATTCTAGGTTTTTCAACTCCAGTAAATCCTATCACAATAATGCTCAAGAAGAACCAAGCTTTTCCTTAGACAAATGAAGGTAAGAGTAGTTTTGAGGTAATAAAGTAAGTAATTGAAAATAATCCTACTCTCTTAATCCCAAATTTTTCTAAATATTTCATACTCTATACCTTTTCTAACCTTGATACAATCTTAGATATGATTATGGAAAATAATGATGAAGAGGTAGACCATCCAATTACATTTTTCAGCCAAGGATTGGAAGATTATGACGTCAAGTATACATTTGTTGAGAAGCAAGATCTGATAGTGAAAAGATGATTAAAAAAATTTAAACACATGGTTTCAAAGAATAAGATACATATCATTATTTCTCATCCTAGCACCAAGGAGTTTTTCCTAAGCAAAGACCTCAATGAAAAGAGAGCTGGGTGGATTACAATGGTGATGGAGTATGATGTGGACATTAAGGTGACAAAATTTATAAGAGGAAAAGGGTCATGTGAAAATTTAGCTATTGAGTTGTGGAGCTAAAAGCTTCACCAGATGAGCAAATGTAGAGGTTGCTGGAGTTACATAGTCACCGACATCGGTCAGGACTGACCAATGTCAATCAGGGGTCGACTGGGAGATGTTGACGTCGATTATGGATTGGCTGACATCGATCATGTGTAGATAGATAGGGACTGATGTCAGTCACCTGTGTGTTCTAGAAGTCTATTTTTGTGGAAGAACAAATTATTTGCATGAAAAGAATAACTGTTAGTATTGAGTCTGTGTTTCTATTTTTGGCAGGACAGATTTGAACCTTTGATTAAGAGGTGCATCTAACAGTGGAGAATGCATAGCTCATGAATCCTAGTATTATATAATAGGGTTAGATATTCATAGCTTGTAGACATGTAATGCGAATCAATCCAAGTGTTGGAGTTGATTGTAATTGAGAGAGAACTCTTGAGGGAAAGAGATCTGTACATCTGAGAGGTGTGGAACAAAGAGAGATTTCTTCATTGTATTTCCTTCTGGAAGAGTTTAATACAAGTTTTCATTGTTTCTTGTATCTCATATTCTTTGCTGATTCTAATTTCTAGTTACTTATTATTCTGGTTTAATTTTGTGTTTAGTTGCTTACACAAAAGTAATCAATTATTCTATAAGATCCTAACAAGTGGTATCATATCTTGGGTTCACTAACAGGTGGTTTCAGATCGTGTTAGTGTTTGCTGATTACATGTCACTCATAGGGGTTTCTGATTAAGTGGGAGTAAAGCAATGGTAGAAGAAAGTAAAATAAGAATGGATAAATTTAATGACAAGAATTATCAATTATGTAGGATGTAGATAGAAGATTATCTGTATCAGAAAGATTTGTACTTACCGTTGGGAGGGGTTTCAAGAAAACCCATAGATATGCAAGATGAAGAATGGAATGTTCTTGATAGAAAGGCTCTGGGATCCATAAGGTTGAGCCTGGCATCTTCTATGATTTCCAACTTATCACAGGAAAAGACAATGGTAGAGTTAATGGATACTTTGGAAAATTTATATGAAAAGCCCTTAACTTCAAATAAGGTATATCTTATGAAGCAATTATTTAATTTGCAAATGCAGGAAGGTGGATATGTATCTAGTCATCTAAATGATTTCCATGTAATAGTAAATCAGTTAAATTTAGTCAAAATAGTTTTTGATGATGAAATTAAGGCTCTCTTAATCTTATGCTCTTTACCTAAAAGTTGGCATAGTTTGGTAATGGCAGTTAGTAATACTGCATCTGCTTCAAATATCTTGAAAGTAGATGATGTTGTTAGTGTAATCTTGAATGAGGAAATTTGCAGGAAAATCACAAAGGAAACATCAGGTAATGCTTTAAGTATTGAAAGTAGGGGAAGGCAAAGAGAGAAGGGAAAGTAAGGGAGATCAAGGTCAAAGTCAAAGATGAGAAATAGATCCAAATCTAGAATTGGAAGAAAAATAACCTACTAGAATTGTGGAAAGATAGGGCATGCAAAGAAGGATTGTTGGTTGAAAGTTAAAGAAGAAAATCAGCATGAAGATAAAGAAGAAGCAAAAGTTGCAGGTATTGTTGCACAAGATGCTCTCATATTTTCTTTGGATAATAAAATAGAATCTTAGGTTTTAGATTCTAGTACCTCTTTCCATTCAACCCCAAAAATAGATTTTTTCAATGATTATGTCCATGGAGATTTTGGAATAGTTTATTTAGGGGATGATGAGCCTTGTAAAATTGTTGGAAAAGGAAAAGTGTAGCTGAAATTGCAGAATGGCAACACATGGGTGTTGAAGGATGTCATGCATGTACCCATCCTAAAGAGGAATCTGATTTCTACAAAAAAGTTGGGGGATGAGGGTTGTACAGTAACTCTCACAATTGAATCTTGGAAAGTTTCCAAGGCTGCACTTGTATTAGCCAGAGGTAAGAGAGTAAGTACTCTCTATCTATGTAATTGTATTACTGATTATTCTCCTTCTGTATTATCTACTTCAGATGTAGATGCAAAGTTGTGGCACTGTAGGCTTGGCCACATGAGTGAGAAGGGAATGAATGTTCTTAAGTCAAAAGGTAATCTTTCAGATTTGAAGAGCATAGATCTAGATTTCTATGAGCATTGTATTTTTGGAAAATAGAATAGAGTAAGGTTTCTCAAAAATGGGTCAACAAAGAAGAAGCACAAGTTGGAGCTTGTTCACACAGACATGTGGGGACCAGCTCAGGTAGCTTCTATTGGAGGATCACAGTATTATGTTACTTTCATTGATGATGCTACAAGAAAGGTATGGGTTTATTGCATAAGGAAGAAATCTAATGTTTTTGACACATTTAAGCAATGGAAAGCTTTGGTTGAGAATGAAACATGTTTGAGATTGAAGTGCCTTAGATCTGACAATGGTGGTGAGTACTACAACTATAAATTCAATAGTTACTATTCTATGAATGGAATACACAAGGAAAGGATGGTTCCAAGGACACCTCAGCAAAATAGAGTTGCTAAAAGGATGTATAGAACAATAATGGAGCATGCATAGAATATGAGGTTGCATGCTGGTTTGCCCTTACATTTTTGGGCAGAAGCTATAGATACTACAGTTTACCTAATTAACAGAGGACCCTCTACTATACTGGATGGTGGAATTCTAGAAGAGGCTTGGACAAGTAGAAAGGTAGATCTTTCATTTCTCAGAGTTTTTGGTTTTAAATCTTTTGTGCACATTGATAAATAAAATAGAAAGAAGCTGGATGCTAAATCTATGAGGTGCACTTTTAATGGTTATGGCTATGGAGATTTCAGATTCTGGTTGTGGAATTTAGGAACTAACAAAATTATTAGAAGCCATGATGTTTTTTTTAATGAGAAGGTGATGTACAGTGATTAGCTTAAGAAGCTAAATAATTTTGAGTAGGGCAATGTTGATTTGGATGAGGTTATGATCCAAAATGAGCTCGCGGGGAAAAATAGTCACACACAGAAAAACATAGACACCGACGTCGGTCAGGAAGGAACCAACATCGGTTAGGAAAGAACTGACATCGGTTAGACAAGAACTAACATAATTCAGACAGGAACTGACATTGGTCAGGTGGAGCTGACATTGGTTAGGTACAAACCCAGAGATGATCGAGATCGATCACTGACAGAAAGGAATTTGGGCAGACAACAAGCTATGAAAGAGTCTTAAACGCCCATAAGGAGGTCAGAAAGGGTAAGTAAACCTCCAATTCAATATTCCCCTTCTTTATACTACTTGTTACTCATGGATGGTGGAGAACCAGAAAGTTTTGATGAGGTAATGCAGGTAGAATCCAAGAAATAGTGGGAGCGTGGCATGAATGAGGCAATTGATTCGTTGAAAGAGAACCAAATGTCAGATTTGGTTGAATTGCCAGTTGGAAAGAAAGCACTAAAAAATAGATGGATTTATAGGTTAAAGGAAGGAGAGAATGGACAAATGAGACATAAGGCCAAGTTGGTAGTAAAGGGATTTGCACAGAAACCAGGTATTGACTTTGGTGAATTTTTTTCTCTTGTAGTAAAGATGACTTCTATTCAGACTATATTGTCTTTAATTGCTATTGAGGATTTGCATCTTGAGCAACTTGATGTTAAGACAACATTTCTTCATGGAGATTTGGATGAAGAAATATATATGGATCAGCTGAAAGGTTTTGAGGTCAAAGGTAAGGAAAAACTTGTGTGTAGGTTGAAGAAAAGCTTATATGGTCTTAAGCAAGCTCCAAGACAATGGTATTTGAGATTTGATAGGTTTATGACAGAGCATGGCTATAGTAGATGTCAATCTAACCATTGTATTTATTTTAAGAGATTGGATAATGGTAGATATATTATCATGTTACTGTATGTAGATGATATGCTTGTTGCAGGTTCACACATGTAGGATATTAATGATCTTAAGGTAAAATTAGCTCACACATTTGCCATGAAGGATTTATGAGTAGAAAATAAAATCCTTGGCATGAGTATTAAAAGAGATAGGAAAAATCACAGTTTGATTTTGTCTCAAGAGGATTATGTGAACAAGGTGTTGAAGAGGTTCAATATGCAAGATGCAAAACCAGTAAGCACACCTATGGCTGGACACTTTAAGTTGAGCAAAGAACAGTGTCCTAAATCACATGATGAGGTTGAGTACATGAGAAGAGTTCCATATGATTTAGTAGTTGGGAGCTTGATGTATGCAATGGTATTTACTAGACCTAATATTTCCCAAGCAGTGGGAGTTGTTAGCAAGTTTATGGCCAATCCAGGGAAGGAACACTTGAAAGTAGTTCAGTTGATTCTTAGATATCTGAGAGGGACCAGCAGTAGGAATTTATGCTATGGAGGTTTAAACACTTCTCTACATGGGTATGTAGATTTAGATATGGGAAGTGACTTGGATGGTAGGAGAAGCACCACAGGATATGTGTTCACTATTGGAAGAATGGTAGTTAGCTGGATTTCAAAGTTGCAGAAGGTTGTTGCCTTGTCTACTATAGAGGCAGAATACATTGTAGTCACAGAGGCTAGTAAAGAGATGATTTGGATGACTTGGTTCATGGAAGAGTTGGGAAAGGAGCAAGAGAGTTACAAATTGTGCAGTGATAGTCAAAGTGTAATTAATTTGGCAAAGAATTCAGCGTTTCATTTAAGAACCAAACATATATGGCTTAGGTACCACTTCATTAGACAGGTATTGGAGGATGGTGAGTTGAAGCTAGAAAAGATCCATACAGATAAGAACCCTGTTGATATGTTAACAAAGCTAGTAACAAAGGAGAAGTTGAATCTTCATTCAACTTTTGTTGGTCTTCAAGATTGAGCTTGAAGATGGAGAAGCTAGAGGATGTTGTTGTGCAGGTATAGGTGCAGCTGTTTATCTCCAAGTGGGAGATTGTTGAGTTGTGGAGCTAAAAGCTTTAACAGATGAGAAAATGCAGAGGTTGTTAGAGTTACACATTCACTGACATCGGTCAAGACTGACTGACATCGGTCAAGGGTCGACTGGGAGATGCTAATGTTGGTTATGGATCAGCTGACATCGGTCATGTGTAGACAGATATGGACTGATGTCGATCACCTATGCATTCTAAAAGTCTATTTTTGTGGAAGAACATATTGTTTACATGAAAAGAATAACTGTTACTATTGAGTTTGCATTTCTATTTTTGGTAGGACAGATTTGAACCTTTGATTAAGAGGTGTATCTAATGGTGGAGAATGCATAGCTCATGAATCCTAGTATTATATAATAGGGTTAGATCTTCATAGATTGTAGACATGTAATTTGAATCAATCCAAGTGTTGGACTTGGTTGTAATTGAGAGAGAACTCTTGAGGGAAAGAGATCTGTACATCTGAGAGGTGTGGAAGAAAGAGATATTTCTTCATTGTATTTCCTTCTGGAAGAGTTTAATACAAGTTTTCATTTTTTTTTGTATCTCATATTCTTTACTGATTTTGATTTCTAGTTACTTATTATTCTAGTTTAATTTTGTGTTTAGTTGATTACACAAAAGTAATCAATTATTCTGTAAGATCCTAACATTAGATTCAAATTTTAAAGAGCCAAAGGAGGAAGTCTTGATCAACCAAGTTCACCCCCAACCAGTTGATCACATACAAGTTCAAAGTTGGACACAAGACATCATTAGTTTTCTTCAAAATAGTGAGTGTCCCAATGGGTTTAAAAAGTCTCAAAGAAGGTATTTTATATTGTAGACCATTCCTTATTATCTTGTACATGGTTTTTTATTTAGGAAATATGTGAATGGTGTGTTATTTAGGTGTGTTAATAGTGATCAATTTGATATGATACTAGAAATGTTTCATAATGGTGCAGATGGCGGTCATTTCTCTCCTAAGACAATTATTACAAAGATAATGAGGGATGGTTACTATCAGCCTAGTATTTTTAAGGACTATTACCACTGGGCTAAAAAGTGTCCTCAATGTGCTTTCTTTGTAGGCAAATTTAAAATTTTATCCCTTCTATTGAATCATATCCAAGTAGACTAGGCTTTCATGCAATGGGGTCTTGATTTTATTGGTGTGATCAACCCTCCACCAAGTGATGGACACAAATGGATATTGACTGCTATTGATTACTTCACAAGTTGGGTAGAGGATGTTGCATTAAATGAGGCAAGTGAAAATGCTATCTTGGAGTTCTATGAGAGCATTATAACAAGGTTTTGGGTTCCACATGTTATCATTTTTGATAATGCACTTGATTTCATAAGTGTTAAAACTTTTGATTGGGAAAATAGGAATAGATATTACTTGAATACCTCATCCAACTATTACCCTCAAGGTAATGGGTTGGTTTAATCTACTAACAAGAATCTCATCAAGATCATCAAGAGAACATTGGAGAATAATCAAAGAGTATGGTATAACAAGTTAAATATAGCCTTATGGTCTAAAAATATTAATCCTAAGAAATCAATTGGTAGTCCTCCCTTTGTACTTGTTTATGGGAGAGAGGCTAGGTTGTCCATATATAAATAACTCCCTACTCTAGAACATGCACATCAATAAGAACTACTTGAAAATACTCAAATAGAAGTCATATTGACATAACTAATGCAACTACAAGAAGTAAGAGAAAATGCACACAAGGCCATGAAACACCACCAAGTACTCATGAATAATTCCTTTGATAAGAGAGAAAGTGAAAGAGTATTCAAGGAAAGTGACTTGGTTCCAAAATGGGATAAAAATAGAGCAAAACTAGGTAGACATACAAAGTTTGATGCTTTGTGGAGTGGCCCTTACATCATTAACAAGTCAAAGCAGAGCAACTCTTTCTAGCTGACCAAGATGAATGGAGAAGAATTACCTATCCATGTGAATAAGATACATCTAAATTTATGTTATTAGTCCTTACAATTCTATTTTTTAAATAGAAGTTTAGGTGTGTGCATTTCCTTTCATTTGCTATTGTGTTCCCTAAGTGATTTGTAGCATAAGTGTGTTTCCTTCCTTTTGTTTGGTGTGTGTCTCTACGTTTGTGCATGTGAATAAATTTAGCTTGTGTTTTTAAAGTAAAAAGTCTATTCATGTCATTTTTTGGGTGCCTATACATGTGAATCCATGCCCAATGGAAGGATTTAGGGAACTGGTCTTAGGCATAGTAGGCATGCCTCCCCTAAGAGTCACCAAGAATGTTAGCCAATTTTCACACCTAGCTTTCTTATATTTCATTTTGGCTAAGTGAAGTACTCTTAATTAGTTTATCTCCACAAAAAAAAGTATCAAGTGTTATTTCCTTTGAAGCCATTTGTTCAGTCTTTTGCAAGTGCTATTTTGGTCTTTTTTCTCAAGTGTTATTTCTTTCAACAAGGTTTGGCTTCAGGTTTTTTTTTCAAGTCTCAAAGGAATTATTTTAGACTTTTTGTCTGAAAGAAAAATTCTAAAGGAATTGGTCCATTTAAAGCTTTAAGGTCACTTCAAAAAGTCCAAATGGTCTTTTTCTCATGGAAGTGTGCTCTGCAAAAAGTTCAAAGGGCACATTTCAAGATTTTTGAAAGGCATCTTCAAGCTTTCTAAAGGAAAAGTGTCCTTTGCAACTTTTCTGAAGGGTTTATCCTTTCTAATAATTGGTCTAGTTCAAGTTTCTTGAAGGGCACTTTGTAAATTTTTTGAAGGAATTATTTTGGACATTTTGTCTAAAACAATCTTTTCAAAGGGTCTTTTTCCTATGAAAGTGTCCAATTAAAGATTCTTGAAGGGACATTTTCAATATTTTTGAAGGGTATTTTCTTAGGAATTGGTCCTTTGCATTTTTTCTGAAGGAATTATTTCCAACATTTTGTCTGAAACAATCTTTTTGAAAGAATTGGTTCTTACATTTTTCCGAAGGAATTGGTGTTCTCTAAAAAGGTTCAAAAGGTCCTTTGAAAATTATTGAAGGGATACTTGCAAAAATTATGAAGGGTCTTTTCTCGAGAAAGTGTCCAGTTTAGGTTTTTTGAATGGACACTTTACAAAAGTCTGAAGGGTCTTTTTTTCTTCTGAGGGGTACATTTCAAATTTTTCAAAGGGACACTTCAAGAATGCCATAGGGCATATTTAGACTTTCAAAAAGGCAAGATAAAAAAGCTAAAGGGAGACTTGAAAAAAGTCTAAAGGGACACTTGTAAAAAGTTTGAAAGAAAGAAACACTAGTAAATAGACCAAAAAGAGAAGGGGCTCGAGATGTTACTTCTTTTAGAGAAAAGGGCCTACGAGAAGATTGTTCAAGAAATTTACAAAACAAAGGTTTGAGAAAAAACCTCAAGGGAATGGTCCCAAAAAAATTATGGTTATATGGACGTCAACTTCAAGGCGATGAGCTAACCATTAGCATTTTAAAAAGTGGGTCCCAGGCAGATCAATGGTCCTTAGTCAAATTCTAAAAGATCTAAGGGCTCACATTCTTATCTACCAAAGTAGATCAAAGGGTTGATTTCAACATTGATCAAGTCATGATCAAAACTATTTTTTGATGTCCAATCAAAATATCAATTATATATACATGTGGACTCCAAGTGATGCCTCTCCAAGGCCAGTAGAATGAAAGCAACTCTTCCCTATGCCATTTTACACCTCAGTAAGCTAGTGAGAAGCTATTAGCATTAAGACAAATCTAAAAGTGGAATCTCATTTGCATAATCAATTTATGTTATTAATCTTCTCAAAAATATCTTGTTTCTGCTAGTATAACTATTGGGGAAGCATTTTTGAGAGAGTATACTAGCTTTTTAACCACTTGAGGTGACATGGATCAATCGAATGGCCTAAATGAGCATCATTTTCAAAGATAGTTGTAGCTAAAGATAGAGACTCCTAAAAATATGATTCTTCCTTCTAGTACCAAAGGCTTCCTCCTCTCACTTCTTTTTTACTATAATTATAGCCCTTGGTATAGTGTAAAATAACCACATAGTGTATAGTGAAGCCCTATTGGATTGATGTCACATTTTTCCTTTAAGCATTAGTTACCAATCTATTTCTTTCAAGATTTTTTGAACAATTGTCTAGGTGTGTAAGAGATGTATAGTGACATTAAGTGATGATTTTTCATCCTTCTATCCTTTAACCTTCATGCTCGAGTAAAATTTCTTAGTTTAATAGGTCATATAGAGTGTGTTCTAGTGTGTTGAATTGTTTTAATTTTATAACTATTCTTTGAATGTGAAATTTGTCTTTCAGTTCTTTTGTCTCATGTCATTTCATGCATCTTGCCTCTATATTGAAATACTTATGTTAGAAATACTTAGAGCTTGGGAATGGTCTATGAATTTTTATATATTGTGCACTAAAATATGATATTCATGTGGAAGATAATCTTGGTGTATCACCTCTTAGAGTAGTTTTTTCTTTTCTTTAATCTCTAACTCTTTTCCTTTCAAGAAAACTAGTTTAGATAGAATTTATTCTATAGAGATACATTTAGGGAGCTATCCCTTTAAATATATAGTTTCGTTTCCTCTATAAGCTTACCCACATGTCTAGAAATGTTCCAACATTGCACAATTCTGGAAGAGGATTGAACACTCTCTTCTAGGGTGCAAGATTTAGAGACAATCATGACTCCATTAGGATTCATGGAGGCACTCAGCTAGTAAGCAAAAAGCATGAAGAATTCTTGATCTTAAGGGGATTTTTTGTGTTCTTTATTAACATTTATATATAAGGTTTAGTTAAGATTATTTTATAGGTGTGATCAAAAGAGATAGGTTAAAAAAAGTTATGTATGATGACTTGATCAAACAAAGTCACGCTTGTTTGGAAAGAAAAGGTGTGTTTTTATAGGTCCAAGGATTAGATAGTTTCCAAAAAGATGACCCTTTGTCATTAATGTAAAAAGGGGAGAAAGTTCTAGTTTGGGAGAAAGGTCAGTTTGAAGAAGATCCAACTTGGAGAGTTGTGAATGATCAACTTTGTGAAAATGTTTTCCATCAATGACAAAGCGGGATACTATTGAGGTATGTTTCTATTATTGGTGTTGAGGAATTTATATTTTCATTGATGTCAATTTCAAATATTGGTGTCAAGTTCAAGATTTGAGGCCATGCTTGGTGGAGTGGTATAGAAGTCTTACGTTATGAAAAAAGATATTTTACAGGTAACATTTTGATTCTCTATTGAGAGATAATTTTAAGGAAGCCTGTAAATTATTTTAAGGTTGATGGCATATCAAATACAAGATCATGATGTAAGGTAAGCTATTATTTAGTACTAGATGTCTTGAGAAGCCTATTCTTGTCCTGTGAGAAGGTGTGTGCATTGAACATAGTGAAGATTGGTGATTTAAGTTATTACAAGAATGAGAGAGTGTATAAATTTTTTTAAACATGTGAAAGAGGAAAATAATCCTTTATAGGATTTCCAAGGCAAATCTTTGAGATTAATCCTTGCATTAAGAAATGTAGTAAGAAGGTGTTGGTTTGGTAGCATGATGATGTGATAATTATAAGAATTTTATGAAGAAGGATGGAAGTGTGTGAGAATGGTATGAGAGTTTATGAAATTATGATGATATTTTGAGAATATTAGAATATGTTTTAAGGCGTGATCAAGGTCTAAATATGACTGGTAGGTCAAGGCCTAGTATGCAAAGAAACCTAGTGTGACATAATGAGGGGTCAAGTTCATTTACCAAGATAAAAGAGATCTTGATATCATTGATAGAGGTATGATAGATTGTTGTTAGTGTTTTGACAAAATTTTAGGTTATATCTTAAAATATAAGGCATGAAATTTGGTGTCAACATCTTTTGTGTGAAAAAAATGGGGTATTATAGACCTAAGAAGGATTTTATTATCATTATTAGCACATGAAACATTTTCATGAGATCTTTAGTTTTTCATTAAAGTTAGTTAGGTTTCTTATCTTGAATTTCCTAGCATTTTTTATATAATTATAGGGAAATCCTTTATGAATGATTGCTAAGAAATGAAACTAGTCAAAACCCTCATAATGACTTGATAAGAAAGATTTTATCAGTTATGGATGAAAATGGTTTTATTGACCTACTTTGATGTTTGGATGAAATAAAATACTCTTCCAAGTTTCAACAAGTGGTTTTTTTTTGTTATAAGAGTGAGTAGAAGCTACATAAAACCCTTATTTCTTAGAATTTTAATGTAGTAGGTAGGGTTGACCAAGTCAAAGCATGAAAATAGATGAAGGATGACGTGTGAGACTTTTATATTATTCCCATATAAATTTATGATCAGGTTTTATACTAAAATTTTCTAAAATAGTCATGGAATTTGGCCTCTCGCTAAAAGGGCCCAATGAGCAAGATGATGAGAAAACTAGGTTAAAGTGAGAAGGAGATTAGGGATTAGTTGTAGAGGATTAGGGATGGATCCAAATTGATTGGGTATTTATTAAATACCTACACCTAATATACTATTTTTTATAATTTTTGGTTATGCACAAAAACAAGTTAAAAGTTGTTCTTAAGGTGACCTATCTAGCACACTGAAGTCTCTATAGGGTGAAAATGTGAGATTGGTATGTAAGACCAATATTAATATTAGTCATTGTAATATATATTTTCCAATATTTTTTAATCATTATCAAGGATAATTTAGACCCATTATAATATTATAAAAATTTTCCCACAAGTGTTCTAAAACTTGATGTTCATGACTATGTTTGTGGAGCTACAGGCAATTTTTTATATATGAGTGAGAATGTTGTTCTTGAGTATTTTTACATAGAATTGATGAATATAATTCACATTAAGTTGTTATTTAGGTAGCATATGTTAATTTTAACCCATTTTTATTCATTATGAACTCACATTAAGTTGTTAAAATTCAAGGATTTTGACTGGGTTATTAAGGCATGTGTGCAGTTTTGAGTGAGCATGTGAAATTAATTAGTTTGAGGTATTTTATCTTGTTTGGTGAATTATAATGAGAATTATGTTGAAAATTAGGTCATATATATTATATTATTTTTATTTTATGTTTATATTATGTGTAAAATTTGATTTTATGCATCATTTTGTAAGATATACTTTTTGGTAGTGAAAAGGCCTAATGGCAAGTAGACCTAATTGTATGGTCAAGGATTGAAATGAGATAAAGGGTGTTGGGGTAATAAGGTGAGATTATCATTGGTATAATTTAAGTGTGTATGAATTTTTTTTATCTATTTTTTTAGGCTCAAGTTTTTCCAAGGAGGCCTATGTGAAACATGTGCTTAGAGAAGGCCTAATTGCATTAGGTCTCTATTAGGCCTAACAGTGGTTTTAGCCCTTAAGGGTAATAAAAAAACATATGTAATGTGTGTTTTAATTGTGAAATTGGTTTTTTTATCTATTCAAATTTTGGTCCAAGTATGGATAGGTTCTTTTCTGACTAGGATGGGTGAGATCAAGATTCAAGTATAAAGAGAAGGTCTAATAGGCCTAAATTGACTAGTTAGATTATTAAACATAAGATAAAATGACATAGAGTTTTTTAAAATATGTAAAGTAATTTAATATAATTATATATTTTTAATTAATATTTAATTAATATATAACTATGTATTTATAGGTGATGAACAAGGTCGTATGATCTAATTCTGCCAAAGAAAGGGTTAGTTGAGCGAGAAGGCTTAATACATTGTTTGTGAGAGATAAAAGAGTGAGAAGAGAAAAAGGAGGTCATATTAATTTTAGTGAGAAAAATATTTCTAAGGTTTATCAAATATTTAAGGTATCTAAGTTGGTTTTGAGTTACCGAAGGGGGTTGGCACCTCCTTACAATTTGCGCTTGTTAAAGAACTAGTTGAGTTAGTGCTTGACTAGTGAGGAGTTGGTGCCTAACTAAAAGTTTGATTCATTAATTATATGAATGTCATCCAAGATTATAATCATTGGGTTTTATCCCCAAAAATTTTTTCCCACATATATCCTATTTTATTATGTTCTTTGTTTTCACAAATGTTTGTGTATGCATTGGTTAATGTATGTATGTGAATGAATGCTTCATGGATGTTAAGTGAAATTGAAGAATTGTTTTAAGGAAACTAATTAAACACAGCCCCCCCCACCCCCCTTATTAATTTTAATTCTAATAATATATTTATGTATATCAACACATGCCATAGGCTTAGGAATTTGAATTGTTTCATCTTGTCATTTTTCACATAAGCAACCATATTCTAGGTCTATATCTCCATCGGTCACTACTTGAACATTAGTGTTCATAGGATATATTTGATTGAACTTATCTAAGTATATATTTATTGATATATGATATTTATAGGCTAATCCTATCCCATTAACACATTTTGATGAACCTAAAAATGAAACTTATTGTTACCTTCATACATTTAGCAAACTGCATCGGCTAGTCTAATACAATTTATTTCCTATCTATGAATGACCTAAGCTATCCCTATATCATTTTATGTTTTCTTAGACTAATTCAACTAGCCTAATATAATTATATTATGCGTTTATAACTTCATGGATTGATTTAATATATTCATTTATGTTTCATTTTCAACATAATTTAACTTATAACTATATAGTCCTGCCATTATCTAAAATTTTATTTCAATTCATTAAATGTTTCAAATTAATTTTTGATATGATTTTTTAAATTTTTTTTCTCTATTTTCTTATATCTCCCTAGAAACTATGTTCTAAAAAAATAAAAGTACTTAGTTTTCATTGTTATGGGTCAAATATTTATATTTTTTACTTACGCTATGGTGTGTGGTTTCTTATCCCAAAATGCAAACCTTTGTACATCACTAAACATAAAGTTTAGTTTCAACATACCTCATAGTATATCAAAAATTATTAAGATTCCCTTTTTATTGAGATTAATAAACCATCCATCTATTTTATTTTTTGGTGCACCTAAGATGAGTATATCACTAAGGGAAGTTACTCTCACCATACAATCAATACCAGGTTTAGTAGGATAAATGCATGGTTTAAACTCTATAGTTAATTAGTACCCTAAAATATCTGGCTAGAACTAAACAAATAACAAACCATGATATTTGAGATCTCACACTATCAATCAAATCCTTTTATTATATCAACCTTATCTTGTTTTCTAAAAAAAAAAATAGATTCAATTTTCCTCTTGAATTATTTGTTATATTGTAGACCATATCAACAAACTTGATACTATTTTGTTTTGTGTGTCAAAACTACATCAACGATCCCAATATAGTTATTTTTTTGGGTGAACTACATTAAACAACTCGATACATCTCATTGTCCTTTATCCCTAATTGCATTAGCTAGACTGATACAATATGGTTACTTATTATGTTTCAACAAATAGTATCAACTAACCTAATATAGTTTTTGTCTATTTTTCAAACTACATCACCCATCTTGACATTGTTTTATTTACCCATATTACACCTTCCAAACTAGATAAGCTAACCTGATATAATCTATTTTTCTCAATTTCATTTTCTAAATTCATTGAGTTGTCATGAAATTTTACATTTCATGACAACATCCCCAATTGCACTCATGTAAGAAAATAAAGCTATTTTAATGATAGGGACGATAAAAATTTAAATGCATCATAGACACTGAATCCATATCCAAATGGATAAGTCTGGTTCATGTGCAAAGATATACCCTAATGATTGATAATCATAATAGTTCATAAAAGAGTACTTTACTTTTTTAAAAATAAAGAACAAGTAATTTGGGTTTTCCACATTTTTTATTCTTGATAACTACCTTGGGGACTGTTGAAGCTCATTTAAAATCCACATTCTTGGAGTAAGGTGTCCAAAATTATATTTCCTCATTCTCCTATGGTTATCCATGAAAATTGAAGCAAATCTTAGTGAACTTATTTCATTAAGAAGATCTAGAAGGTTATATAAGCTCAAATATTACTAGAATGGAGTTGATTCACCTTTCCATCCATATTTTCATGATGAATCATATGTATAAGTGCATATTAGACATGAATAAAAAATATTTGAAAGATATATTCTAATTGGTTTTAATATTGTCACATAAATATTTGTCAAGACTTCAAGCATTAAAATGAAGGAATCATTGCCAACTAGAATTGGTTCAGAAAATATATACAATAATATTGGCCAAGATTAAAAAACTATAGATTTTTTAGTGTTACCTCATATGATTACTATTCCATTAATAATCCTCAAATTAAATATTTGGATTATAATTTTCCAAATGGTGAAAAATCGCTAGTTATAAATCATTCAAATTTTTCCAAGCCATTGATGGAAGGTAAACAGTATGATTGACTATTGGATTACACATCTAAAAATGAGGAAGATATAAGTGACAAAATAAAGTTGCATAAGTATGACACTATTTTATTTTAAGTAAAACATTTAAGATGGATGAGTACTTCATAAAATGGATAGATGAAAAGGCATTTTATAGAGATTGTCTTGAATAAATAAATTCTATAATACCATTATAAAGAATTTTTATTTCACATTGATGGTATTTTGAAGGTAGTTTTATGTGTAAAATCCCCTTGTGAACTCACCACTTTGTAATATATAATTAGAAGATTCACCACCTTTTTCTAAGCCTCTTATCAAATATTATACAATAATTTCAATATATTTTTGCATGTAAAATGATAGTGTAAAAATATACCACAATGTAAAATAGTCTTTTATAACTTGTACATTTTGTAAAATTTTAGCTATAAGACACATACTATTTGAAATGAAAAGTCAAAAATGTATTTTTATATTTATTTTTTCCCCATAAAGTCTTCCAAAATGCAAAACTAGCCTCCCAAACTCACTAAAATCCTCTCTAAGCTTCCCCTTCCACCACATGGCAACCTTAAGGCTCATATAAGACTTGTTAAATGGTTGTTTTAAACCTGATTTCATCATTTTTACTTGTCAAAGAGATGATCTCATAGTAAATTCATAGTTTTAGCTTTTAAATGGATGTTTACACCCACTAATTTGTGGTATTGCCATTTCAAAAGGTAGTTTAAAATTTCAATTTTTGGTATTTGGTGTTTTAAAAGATGGTTTTAATCACAAAACCCATGGCATATGGATGATAAAGGTAGTTTTACCAAGAAAATTCATGGTTTTTAATTTTTATAAGGTGGTTTAGCATAATATATGTGGTTTTCCATGACAAGAATCAGTCATAAACCATTCTATGAAGATTTTGTAATCTTCATTGACAAACTAAATGTTTTAAAAATGTCATTTACATGTAAAATGTGCACCTAAAACTTGCAGGATATTTTTTAAACTTTAAATACATTAAATACAATTAAAAATAAAATTTTGAAATAATTTTACAATAATAAAGGTTTAAAAATCTCAATAGGTTAGTAGTTTCACAACATGTTGTTTAAATTCTTCTCTGTAGCTATAAATGACATCTAATTTCCTGATGGAGTGTTGTTGTGGGGTTACAAGATTAGACGTTATAATGCAAAAGAAGGATTTGGTATATATTATTTAGCTAAAAATTCTAGAGATGTCCTCTTTTTGGATTCACTTAGATTGGATATCACTCTAATGAGAGTATTACAAGAGTCTTATTTAAAATTAGAATATGAGTAACTCTTTAAAGAAGGATATGTCAACTAATTCCTTATTATTATATTTTTACATATGGACCATGATCATGAAATTTCATTTTGATCACCATATCTTAACATGCTACCTTTGACATTTGGAACTTCACTTTGCTTCAAATAATATGAATTAATCTAGCTAAATGGGAATGAAATATATCATGAACCCAAACTACAATTGAAAATTTTAATGCCAAATTTGAAAAAAGAAGAATGTGTACATGTGTAAGTTAGATAATAAGCTATGTCTTCTATATGTAATAAAACCACCATGGACCATTCTAATATTTATATGATTTTGAATGAGGTAAAATTTTATATGCAATAAAAATAATCAAGGGAATGTAATCTTCATCCAATGGAAAATCTCAAAATTAAGCTTTCTTGCTTGATGCACAAAGCACCAATTCCAAACAAAATTCCATGCTATGTTTTATCTATTCAAAGTATAATGCATGAAGAAAATTTTCCAAGGAGTTTTACAATATACCCTCATGTCTAATCTAATACTAATATTATTTCTAGTAAATAAAATAAATAACCAAATTGTATGATGAGATGAGATACCCATAATAGTTTCTATAATATTTATAACTGATGTGACTAATAGTGGACTTAAGTCTTAAACAAAACAAGATACAATACAAAAATTTGTAGAATATGTTATTCAAGATAAAGTGGTATTAACTTGAGTGGTGGGGAAAATAAAATAGTAGAGCTCACTCTTGTTATATAACAAGATTCCCAAATATATATTCTTGATGATTCTTTAAGTAGATACAGACATTGGGACTCACATCTTCGATAGAATATTGTAAGGAATTTTTAAGTTCAAATATCATATTATATGTGACTCACTAAATGAAATTATTACCTATTATATACCTAATTATAGTAATGAAATATGGCATGATTACTTGGGTTGGTCAATAAAATTATATCTTCTAAGAAGGTATAAATTTTATAAGTTTGATTATTTCAAATGATCAAGCTTTGGAGGCTATTAAATGATCTAATAATCAATTTAGTTTATGAAGTAATGAAAAGGGTGCAAAGAATCATGAGATTAAGAACGAACAAATTGTGCATGATTAAGAAAAGTAAGTGGGGGAGTCAAATCTAATTACATCAGTTGAGCAAGGTAATTCTCAAAAAAAATATTCTCCTCTCTGCTCATAATCATTTTTTCTCTCTCTAACTTTCTATTTATTAATTTCACTTCTTTCAATAACTTAAAAAGGTCATATTTAACTAATAAGGCATTTTGGGAAAATTAATAATCAAATATAATTAATTTACCATTAAGTTAATTATGAGTGTGGCTATGGATGGTTACACTCTTTCAAGCTATAAATATAGGTTTTATGCATTGTAAATGAGATTTTTGACATTATGATATTTTTGGCAAGATGGAAGGAAATAGTCTATATGTACAACACCATGAAGGATAAAAACAATTTTGATTCACAAGACTTTGTGCCATGAATTTTTTTAGATGAATGATGTGAATGAGTATGTCGATCTATTTTGATTTTTATTATTTTAAATTATTTTAAGACTATTGTTATATAGTTAATAAATGAAAATAATTTAGTGTAGAAGTTATGTTGAATCTACATTAGGATTTTATACCATTGTAAAACTTTGGTAAGATTAAAAATATAATTTATGTGATTTTTAGTAGGAAATATGATGTTTTTGTATATATTTATTTATAATTATATTTAATATCCTTAGTATATGTATCATGTTCATTTGTTTAGAATATTGTTTCTCCATCTCATTTTCATGATAAAGGTTTCATATGTTAAAATCTAAAATCCTAGGTTATTATAGTGAGTTTATATGTTTAGCTACCTAGAGTTATCCCTTTTCTTCGTTGATATTATTATAGAAAATTTCTATGTTTAACTAGATATAATTTTCCCATTCTCCATCATTTTACTCCTTTCCATTATTCACTTTCATTTCTCATTTTCATCACCTTTCCAAAAATTTTGATTAAAAATATGACCCCCATAGATTTTTTTTTTTTTGTAAATAGGTTTATTTCTTGCATCCCTTTTGATTTCAATAAAGGTATCTATACATGATAATATGAGAGTGAATCTATCCCCATTTTATTAATTGAATGTCCACAATACAATTTTTATGAATTGTAAATAATATTTTTGACATTATGATATTTTTGGCAAGATGGAAGGAAGTATTCTATATGTACAACACCATGAAGGATCAAAATAATTTTGATTCACAAGACTTTGTGCAATGAATTATTTTAGATGAATGATATGAATGAGTATGTCGATCTATTTTGATTTTTATTATTTTAAATTATTTTAAAACTATTGTTATATAGTTAATAAATGAAAATATTTTAGTGTAGAAGTTATGTTGAATCTACATTAGGATTTTATACCATTGTAAAACTTTGGTAAGATTAAAAATATAATTTATGTCCTTTTTAGTAGGAAATATGATGTTTTCATATATATTTATTTATAATTATATTTAATATCCTTAGTATATGTATCATGTTCATTTGTTTAGAGTATGTTTTCTCCATCTCATTTTCATGATAAAGGTTTCCTATGTTAAAATCTAAAATCCTAGGTTATTATAGCGAGTTTCTATGTTTAGCTACCTAGAGTTATCCCTTTTCTTTCCTGATATTTGTTAGTGTAGGTTTTTATTTTTCCCTATTATTCAATTAGGGAATATTATATATTTGTGCATACATGGAGTTTTCCTAAATTTGCGGGATAGGCTAGCTTATGTGGAGATGTGTGTCATAGATGTGTCATAGGTGTCATAAGAATGTCATAAGTAACTCCTTTGACTAGCTATTCTGGGTATGGGAGTTACTTCTCTATTCTTAGCACCTTGTCACCACCTTTCATGGAGGAGTTATAGTCTATTCTTAGGGTGCTTTGACCACCTTTTGTGGAAGAGTTATGTGATCTCCTATATGTATTCTTCGCTTTGGCCATCTTAAGTTAATCAAATATTGGGTTTTGCTCCTATTTGTCTTTTGCAAATTATCTCTTTTGGTGATTTCACTTTGCTTTAGCTTCTTTGTGGTGTGCACAAACTTCATCTCATGTGATCACTTGACCATCACATTTGCATTTTTTGGACCCTAGAAAACACTCTGATATGTTATCAGAGCCACCTCGGTAATCATGTGTCTGGTTATGCTATTAGTTTATTTTGAAAACATGAGGAGTGGAGTTCTCTTTATGTTCTTTTTCTTATTTCTAGATCTGATCTGAAAAAGCCTTTCACTATCATTTCTTGTGTTGCATTTATCTTTCCTATGGGCTGCCTTCATGGTGTTTGGATTTGCAAGGTTTTTTTCAACTACTATGCACATCTACTGTGTCAAAATGGCATTTTAGATCTAAGGCGTAGTTGTTGGAGAAGTGGCACCATTTTTTGATAGCTCTACACTTGGCATCCTCTATAGTTTCCATTTATTTTCTCCAACATTGGTGTCACATTTTGACACATGGCATTGGTTTTTTTTATGTTCATTTGACCTGTGTTGAAGGAGAAAAGGACCACTTTCAGCTGTTGGGCGTTGGAATCTCAAAGGAGTGAAGGCTGCATGGAAGAATTACATGGAAGAAGGGCAAAGGGAGTGGAGATTTGCGTAGGGCATGAGAGAGAGGAGCCTCTCATTGGTGTCCTTGCTAGACATCTGCTAACAGAAATAACAAACAACAAAAATTAGACCTTTTTTGGTTTTAAGCACCCCACTATTTCCAACTCCCCATTTGGTGGGCCCACTCTGTACTAAGAAAAATTGGTAAAATCTACTTTTGTCTAATTTCCTCATAATTATTTTGATATTTTAATCATAAATCATTCATTTGATTTTTTGAATTAAATTCAAATTGGAAAATTAGCATTTAAAAAATACTTTAAAGGTTTTCAAAACTTGTATCTTCAACCTACGAAGACGAAGGGTGAGGCCCGAATTGGCAGGAGGCCAATTCCCCCTCACAAAGACCTCCTTTGGATTCCTCACTCTCTGATAAGTCCAATGAGTGGTTGGAAGGCCACTTTCTCTCTCAAAATAGGAATTTTTTTAATGTTTTAGTGCTATTTTTTGGCAAAATTACTAGTTTATGGGAAATTAAAACTTTAAAATATTGCAAACGGTAGCTCAGATTCGAGTGTCATATTTTTCAAAAGTGCTTAGTTTTCAATTATCCATAACTTAGGCTAGATAATTTTCAAAAATTTAGTACTTTATAAAGTTCCCAAAAAAAATATTGGGTCTCCTGGGATGCATTTTTGGCTGAGTCTGACATCCTGTTTGCTTAAAGTCTTGCACTAATTTTTCTTAGACGCATTCTCAGCTAAGCCTGACATCTTCTAAGAATTTAATTGCATATTTTGGGGGGGCTCAACATTTCGAGGGGGGGGTGTGATTACTTTTCAGCACTTGCAACTTTGCTTCCATTCTCCTTTCTATATAATTTCACAACTTGCAATCGACATAACTTCACCTAATTTTCGATTAAAATGGATTATTTTCAACTTAAACTCCTAACACCCTTCAACTATCATAAATAAAAAGTTAAAATTTCAATCATTCTTAGAAGTAAAGGGTTGTATAGGATCACCCTGGGTACTGAAGTAGAACCCAACACTGATGCTATAAATGTCAAGTGGTACAACCGTAGGGATGAAGCCTTTGGATTATTGAGCTTGTCCATGTATCCAAAAATTATCTTCCATTTAGAAACCTCCAAGACTCCCAAAGACATATGGGACACCCTAGAAACCCATTTTGGGAAGCTTGATGAGATGAGAGGTCATGAGCTCAAAAATGAACTCATAAGTCTAAGTCCTAGCAACTTTGACACCCTACAGGATTGAAATTGAAAGAATTTGGGATAGAGAAGAAATATGATCAACTCATCCTTTCTATTCTCACAAATTTAGGTCTAAGCTATTTAGTCTTTGTCTCCACTTTCTATGCCATAAAAAGTGCCCTTGGCACTACATGGAAAATACCTTCTTTGGATTCATTCATTGCTGACTTGAATAGGGAGTAAGATAAGCTAATGCAAATGGGCATAATGAAGTCTACTCAACCCCAAGCTTTGATAGCTGGAAATGGTAAGGATAAGACTTCAACAAAAGAGAAAAAGAAAAAGAATAAGGACCAGGGGAAGAAGAAAGAAAACAATAATCCTACCAAAAACAACACTGAGTCTTCCTCCTCCAATGCTAAACCTAAGAAGGAGAAGGTTAAGTGTGCCTATTATAAGAAGACAGGGCATGATGAACACAAATTCATGAATAAAAAACTAGATCACCTAACTCATCTTCTAGAGAAGCATAACATAGGTGTTCCTGAGTCCATCAAACAGAATTCATCTACCCAAGATTCTACTAAGGCAAAAGGCAAGGGTAAGGAGAAAGAAAAGGGCAAGGACCTTGTAGCTATATTAGCTTCTACATCTTCATGGGTCATTAACTTGGTTGCTTCTCACCAGATGGGCTCTTCCCTAGTTGAGTTTTCATCTTTAGAGCCTTGTATCATGAATTCAATTAGTTTGGGTGATGACACATCAGTTTTCATTGTAGGGAGAGGGTCAGTTGAAATGGAAGGAGGAACATTCAATAATGTTCTAAGTGTTCCTTCTCTTTCAACCAATCTCCTATCAGTGTACCAAATTACTCATATTGGTCAGGGAATGAGAGTTGAGTTTTCACTAGATTTAGTGGCTATTAGGGAGTTGCATAGTGATACTACAGTGGTAGTGGGTAGGGCAGATCACCAAGTAAGGTTATACACCTTCTCAAATTATGCACCTAATTCTTCTCCAATAGCATTGTTGACTCATCTAGATGGAGTTAGCAAATTATGTCATGAGCAGTTTGGCCCCCTTAACTACCACTACCTTGAGCAAATTTGTAAACATGACATGGTCATTGGCTTGCCTCGTGTTCGATTCTCAAAAGGACTTTGTGAGGGGTGCTCCCTTGGGAAGCATCCCAAAGCAAAATTTGACAAAGGCCAAGCTTGGAGGGATTCACAACCTTTGGAGTTACTCCACAGTGATGTATTGGGACCCTTTCCCAAACCATCTTTCATAAGGGCCAAGTACATCCTCACTTTCATTGATAATTTATCTAGGTACACTTGGATATGTTTTCTCAAAAAAAAGTCTGAAGTGTTTGAAAATTTTCTAGACTTCAAGGCTCTTGTTGAGAAATAGAGTGAGAAATCCATCAAGGTTATTCAAATTGATAATGGAGGGGAGTATGTCAGCAACAAGTTTGATCAGTTTTACACCACATAGGGGATTGATTTGTAGCACACAGTCACTTACATTCCTTCATAGAATGGGGTTGCAAGACGTAAAAATAGGTTCTTGAAAGAGATGGGTAGCTATATGATTCAATCCAAATCCTTAGCACCACAGTACTAGGCTGAAGCCATCAATTGTGCTTGCTACATTCAAAATAAGGTTCCTCACAAAGCTTTAAAATGGATAACACCCTTTGAAGCTTGGCATAAAAGTAAACCTAATGTTGAGCACCTTAGGGTTTTTGGATCCCTAGTCATGGGCCGCATACCAAAGAAGAAATGCAAAGTTATGAAACATTAGTGTAAGCCTTGCATCTTTGTAGGATATTTGGATGGTGTTAAGGGCTATCGCCTTCTAGATCTGACCACTCATGAGTTATTCATTAAGAGAAGTGTCCACTTTTAGGAGAGTCCTAGAGACTCAACACTTGGCACTTATTCTCTCTCATCAGATCTACTTCTTCATGATGATTCCTCAAATTCAGATCAGCCACAGTAGGTTCCTGAGCCAAATACATCTTCTTCTTCTTCAAGTTTAGATAGTGAGGATAGTGATGTAGAGTCATCCACCTCTAGTCAGATAGAGGATGAGGAGTTAGCACCTAACTCACCCACTTTTGGGCTACTTTGGGCTAGACAGACACTTGAGAGTGCTGGCACTTGGGTAGGAGATCCCCCAGATGATAGACATACTAGGGGGATTTTTAGAGAGATCCACATGCCTTCTTTGCCTCAGTTTTAGATCCATAGACTTTTCAATAGGCATCAAGGGTACCTAAGTGGGATAATGCTATGGAGGAATAATATTCTTCCTTGATCAAAAATCACACTTGGGACTTGACTTCACTTCCTAAGGGAAGGAAGATGGTTTGATGTAGGTGGATATATCAGACCAATTTTGTAGCATATGGGTTAGTTGATAAGTACAGGATGTGATTGGTCACTTAGGGTTTCTCACAAGTGGTAGGCATTGACTACTCAGAGACCTTTCCACTTGTTGCAAAGATGACTTCTATCTGACTCACCTTGGCTATTGTCACACCACATGGTTGAGATGTGCACTAGATGGATGTGAAGAGTGCCTTTCTTCATAGAGACCTACAGGAGGAGATCTACATGGAGCAGCCACTAGGATTTGTTTAAGATTCTTCCTTAGTATGAAAACTTAAGAAATCTATCTATGACCTCAGATAGGCCCCTCAGGCTTGGTATGCCAAGATGGATTCCTTCCTTCTCACAATGGGTTTCACTAGGTGCCATTTTGACCCCAATGTCTACTTCTTATGGCAGGATGATTCGGTCCTAATTTTGGTTCTATATGTTGATGACCTTTTGATCATCAAGAGTTCTTCATCAGCTATTGTAGTGGTGAAGGCATCTCTCCAAGATAGATTTGACATGATAGACTTGGGTTTGTTGTACTACTTCCTTGGCATCGAGATCTCACAGTTAGATTCAAAGATTTCTCTTGCACAACCTAAGTATGCTCTTGATTTATTGTCTCAATTTCACATGGCTGATTACAACCCATCTCTGACTCCCTTTCTATTAGGAGTCAAGCTTGAGGCTGACTATTCTTCACCATTAGTTGATGCCACTCGATATCGACAACTTTTTGGTAGTCTCATCTACTTAACTCACGCCAGGCTTGGCATATCATATGTAGTGGGACTTGTCTCCATATTTATGCAGGAACCTCATGAGCTACATTGGAAAGTAGCTAAGAGGATCTTGCATTACATACAAGGTTCACATAGATATGGGATTCATTACAGATTTGGCATAGAGGCTGACTTGATTGGGTATACAGATTCAGACTGGGCTAGCAATCACAGACTCACAAGTCCACTTCTGGTTACAATTTCTCTCTAGGTTCTAGTCCTATCAATTGGTCTAGCAAGAAGCAAAATGTTATTGCTATATCATCCATAGAGACAAAGTATAGGGGAGCTATTAATGAAACTACTAAGGCTATTTGGCTTTAGGGGATACTTTCTGAGTTTGGCATTCCTATCAGGCAGCCCACCATCATTTACTATGATAACTAGAGTACCATTCAAATTTCCAAGAATTTAATTTAGCACCAGCGGACCAAGCACATAGAGACTCACATGCATTTCATTCAGGATTTTATTCATAGTCAGATCATTGACTTGATATTTTTCTAGTCTTCATAGTAGGTTACAGACATCTTCACCAAACCTTTCACTGAGAGCAAGTTCATTCATCTATGAGCTCTTCTTGGGGTGCGGTCCACATCTACAGCAACATCATCTTCGGGGGGGCCACTAGCCTCTTCATTTCTTTTATGTCTCTCTTTTGGGGGGGATTTTTTTATTACAAGTTTTCTCCTTTTCTCTATCTTATGAGAGATTGCATTTGTACATGGGTACCTCATTAGGCCTAGTTGTCGGGACCCATTTTATATTTCCACGCTGCCCACCTAAGCTACACTTATGGGGGGTGTTAGTGTAGGTTTTTATTTTTCCCTATTATTTAATTAGGGAATATTATATATTTGTTCACACATGTATTTTTCCTACATTCATGGGATAGGCTAGCTTATGTGGAGATGTGTGTCATAGATGTGTCATAGGTGTCATAAGAATGTCATAAGTAACTCCTTTGACTGGCTATTCTGGGTATGGGAGTTACTTCTCTATTCTTAGCACCTTATCACCACCTTTCATGGAGGAGTTATAGTCTATTCTTGGGGTGCTTTGACCACCTTTTGTGGATGAGTTACTTACATGCTCTACTATATGTATTCTTCACTTTGGCCATCTTAAGTTAATCAAATATTGGGTTCTGCTCCTATTTGTCTTTTGTAAATTATCTCTTTCAGTGATTTCACTTTTCTTTATCTTCTTTGTGGTGTGCACCAACTTCGTCTCGTGTGATCACTTAACCAACGCATTCACATTATTCAGACCCTGGCAACAACTCTGATAATATTATTATAGAAAATTTCTATGTTTAACTAGATATAGTTTTCCCATTCTCCCTCATTTTACTCCTTTCCATTATTCACTTTCATTTCTCATTTTCATCACCTTTCCAAATTTTTTGATTAAAATTATGACACCTATAGATTTTTTTTTTAAATAGATTTATTTTTACACCCCTTTTGATTTCAATAAAGGTATATATACATGATAATATGAGAGTGAATCTATCCCCATGTTATTAACTGAATGTCCACATTTTATTCTCCTAGTATTTTTTTCATCTAATAGTTTTTGGTGACTCTGTTTGGAATGACAATGCTTCAAACATGTGATTTTTTAAAATATTAAGGAACCACCCTTAGAATGCATGTTGGTGATTTTGTTGAGATAAGGTACCTAGTTCCTACAACTTTTGAAATGAATATATAGTTTTGGTTTAGCCAACTCCAATGTTCTCTATGTTCCATGGGGAAAACATTTTAGTCCATTAGCTTTGCCTTAATGCAATGAATTACCTTTAGGATTAAGGAAAATATTCTTAAATATTTTAGGAGAAATTTGTAAAGACATAGATAACCATATACTTTATTTCATAGTGTCTTATAAAATCTTAAGAGTTATGCATGAAGATGTTTATGTGATACTTTTTGTTAAAACTCTCATTGGACTTGTTATTGAGTGGTTATGTCACCTATAAGATGGATACATTATGATTAGGATGCCTTGGATAATAAGTTATTGAAGATATTCAAACCAATTATTGATATATTTACATTATTGTCATATTTATTCTAAATCTAGAAGTAAGAATATGAGAAAATGAGAGAGTTTATAACATGCTTCAAAAAACTTTTCAGACTAATTCCTTAGGTCGATCAATCAAGTCTTAAAAATCAATTGTGTATTCATTAGATCTCTACATTTGGATATCAAATTCATCTTTATGAGGAATAAGGTAAATGGAATAGAATATACACAATAAGAATTCATTCACATTTAATATGAAATTTTTTATCTAGAATGTTTAAAAAATAAGTTCCAAAATGTGATACAAATATCTTAAGTGGTGATGAAATGGTAGAATCTAATATAATTCAAATACCTCAACATTTAAAACAAAGTTTTAGTAAGCAAATCCTAGTTAAAGCATGTAAAAATGTCAATAAAGAAAAAGATAACGTGATTCCTATCATATATGATATTTTTAGTTTCAAATCATGGAATAAGGTGATTAGTTAGAAGAATAAGTGATTGATCAACAAACCAATGTAGTTTTGATTCATCCTTGGCAAATAACAAATGGTATTTCCTTTTTCACAATATTGCTCCAACCTCATAGTCCTAGGAGAAAATGACTTATCTAAAGAACAAATTATTGAATCACAAATTAAAAAGGAAAATAATGTATAATGTGATGTTTTGCCTTTTAAAGGAGAGGATAACATTGAACCAATTTTATATAAATAAAAAGATCCCTCTTATATTAGAATGGAAAACTCATAATTCAAAAGTGAAGATTATCTTGGAACTTTATTCTCATATCCTACTATAGAAGAGTTCTCTAACACATTTGAATCTAAATCAATCAAGGTTACACAGATTGGAAGTCATGATCATGCCAATGTTGAAAACAAAGAAGATGTGAAGGTAGAGAAATATTAATGGTGCCTGATATTCATTAAAAATAAAATGGAAAATATTAAGGTAGAAGAGATTGATGGAGATTATGATGATGATTAATTTGATGAATAATTAACTTTTTCCATTGGAATCAATTTGCTAATAATATCTACAATAAATTCACTCTAAAATAACTTACTATTATCATCACAACTCATGAAAAGATATGGTACACTCTTCCCTATGATTTATATCTTATATCCAAAAAAAATGCATTCAAAACTATTCATGAAGAAATTTAAAAGTCCAGTACTACTCAATAATACTCAAAAAATATTGGAAAATTTTGAATGATCCCATTTCAAAACCTGAAGACATTGTTGATCTGTTCAATCATGAATATCTCAATATGCACAACAATTATATGTTCATCCTCTTCCCACATTCTTGGTCATTATTGCTAAACATTTTTGACCCTCATAATCCAAATCCATTATTATGTAATTAAAGGTACTTCTCATATCCAATTAATGGTTTTATAGTCTTTTATTTTCCAGCGCTCCTTGCAAATATTTCTACTTTCTCTATTTTTGCTTATTTTATTTTATCATATATGTTTTGGCATGTGTGTAATTTTTCAATAAATATAAAAATTTATTTATTATTCCTTCCTCTCCATGTGTTGGTTTTTTTACGTACACATGTTTTTAGTTTTTTTCTCTACCTATAAACTCTTAGTAGATAGTCATATGATTTACATAATGAGGTCAAGATAGCCATTACTTTAGAGTAGATGAAAACGATTACCTTTATGGTAAAAATACCTTTTTTAAAACAATGATTAACTTTAATGGTTAAATGTTCACATATATTATTCTTCATACATATTATTTGAATACAAATTAAAGGAATTTTTTTGAACCTATGTTAGTTCTATAGTGCAATTTTTCTCTAGTATTTGGAATAACATGTAGAAAAGAGCCTTGAAACATTTTAGTAAAATGGATTTCTAATCCAAAATATTTGAAAATATATTAATAAGATGGAATTTATAATAATAAAAATTGTGACCTAAATATTTTTTCCTTAAGAAACAAAAGAGAGATTTTTCATGAATATTTTCAAGTAAATAGGTAAACACATAAAGTATTATAAATAGGTGATGTAGCTCAGTACCTCATATTTATTTCTCATATAATTAAGATAAGTGAACTCATTGTTAGTTGGACAGATCAATATTTGAAAAAATTCTTAATTATGGGTTTTGGATTGGTAACATGAGTTCATTTATAATAATATTGAGATACATGAATTGTCTATTAGTTGGCTAGATTAGGTTACATATAAATTTTCAAAATAGGTGATCTAGATTTGGTAGCACATGTTCACTTATCTTATGATTAATATAGGTGATCTAGTTGTAATTTGGTTGGATCAAGATGTGAAAATTATGTTCTACACATTATTTTCAATAATCCACAAAAACTGAAGACATTAGTCATCAAATATTCTATATTTCTCCTACATTCCATTAAATAATGTACTCCCATAGTTGAATTTTTTAGAGTATGGGTTATTTATTTTTACCATATTTATTTGATTATTATGGGATTTTTCCCTCGCTTGGATTTTTCATAATTTCAAGGATAAGCTCATTTAGGTGTACTTGGATTTACATTTTAACCAAATTAATAGGAAGTAACTACCTTGACTGACTATTCTAGGTATGGGAGTTACTCTTGTATTCTTGGCTCTATGACCACCTTTTTGGAGTTATTCATGCACTTCTATTTGTATATCTCTCTTTGTGAGATATTTTTCAATGAATGTTTTGTTTTTGTCTCAAATCTATTTTGAAATTTTATCATATTAGTTGTATTTGTTTTAGTTGCATTATATTGTGTAGTTGTTTCGTTTGTGTGAAAACTTAACTCATACATTTACTCTATCTCGAGACCTTGGATTCTACCTTGATATGGTATCATATCCACCTAGGTAATCATGTGTCTAGTTATATGTTGTAAGATTTAGTTTGAAATATTGAGTTTTCTTTAGTGTATTATGAGTTAATTGTTAACATGTTTAGAAAAAAATTGGGTGTTTTTTTGAAGTATCAAAAACCATAGGATTTGTTAAAATCCCTTAGTCACCTAAAGCAACTTAAAAAATTATAAGAGTCATTTTTAATAAAATCTATTATATTAGATATGTAAGGAAAGTTTATATATCTAAGAGAGATAATTATCCTTCATTATGGTGAAACCTATGTTTTGTACATGACTTACTCACAAATCATGAGAAATATTACATTATAAAGACCCGTATTCTATATATGGCCTGGTCATAGATACAAATTTTATTTAAGGCATGTTGATGGTTCCATAATCTTTTAGGGTAGATACAAGATTTTGTGACCTTCAAAAACATATTATCAGTCTTATATTTCCATCCATAGCTTGGTCTCTATGCTAAATAACCTACTATTGGTTGTTGATTTTCCATGACATGTGATTCATTCCCATTATCTACCTCTCAAGCTATTATTTGTGGATTTATTATTTAGGTGATTCCATCAAAATAGATATGCATTGAGTGAGTATTATAAGGAATTATTTTCTATATTTGAATTTATTTGGATGTTACATATCCCTTTCCATCCTCTCACAAACCCCTGGTTCACTCCTCAGCTTATACTTGGCTCTCCACCTCTAGCCAAAGTTTCCCCATCCTATGGTAATTGGTCTCACAAACCACCCTTAAGAAATGTGTGGTTTATTTCATTTCCATTCAAATCATTATTTGATTTCTATGCCTATTTTGACCTTTGAATTATTTTCAAAAGTCAAGCATACTTTATTGAAAAGTAAGTTTTATTGATAAAGTGTAAATGTTTTTTTTAAAAAGAGGGGTGGATTAATTTTATTAAATCAAATTAAAAACTAATTTTCAAACTCAAGGAGGGGCTTCATTAATGGTTAAAGCGTGGGGGTGGGGGGGTGGTGGTAATACTTTTCTATTGTTTTTAATAAAATAACAAATGATACATTATTTTATTATTTCTCATAACAATAATGTATTGTGATCCTATTTAAAAAAGAAAATTGTTATTTAATTAAAACCTCTTCATATTTTTGCTAGAGAAAACCTAGAGGGCAAGTTCTAGATTGGAAAGTGACCAAATCCCCTTACATTAAGACAAACACATTTATATTTATCATGTACTCACTTTGTGCACTCATCTTGAATATATTTTTAGTTGACCTTGACATCCTCATTCTGTCTTACAAATCACATCTATTGTGATAATTACATTGGTTTCTCTAGATGCATTCTTAGTTATGCCCAACATATTTTTAGTGTACATTACTTGAAACATTTAGGACGGTTAACTATTTCATAGTTCAAAGGGGTGTAATGTGTTTTTGAGTCACTATCCATTCTATTTTTCATTTCTATTTCAATAACAAACAACTTTAACTACAACCACTCATTTTTATTTATACATAATGATACAAGTTAACAAAATGTAATTCCATTTAACTACTATGAATGGAAAACAAAAATGTAAATTATATTAAATATAAAGGGTTTACATCTTATTATAATAGGCAATGATATTTAAAATAATTTAGAATCCAAAAAAGTTAAGTGGTACAACTATTGTGATGAAGCCTATGGGTTTTTATGACTTTCTATTTCCCCTGATATTCTCTTTCACTTAGAACTTGATAAATATCCCAATGAAGTGTGGACCATCTTTGAAAAGCTTTTTGGGAAGATATATGTGATGAGAGGTCATGAAATTTAAAATTAGCTTACCAACATAAGTCCTAGAATCTTTAACACCCTTCAATATTTTTTTAGTAATTTCAAGTATTTAAGATTATGTTTGAAAGAATATATAATAGAGAAGAAATATGACCAACTTATTTTTTATACTCTCTAAGCTAGTTACTAATTACTTAGTCTTTCTCTCTAATTTCCATGCCACTAAAAGTGGTTTAGGCACAACATGGAAAATACCATCTTTATATGCTTTTATTTTTGACTTGATAAGGGGGAAATATAAGTAATACATATGGGCACATTAAAGTCCTCAAAACATCAATTCCTAATTTATTGGAATGGGAAAGCAAAGTCTTAAAATAAAGAGAATAAGAAAGAATCAACCTCTAATATAACAACCAATAAAAATTCTTGTTCTAATGGCAAACCTAAGAAAGAGAAAGTTATGTGTGCCAATTGAAATAAAAATGGGCATGATGAATGTAAGTGCATGAATAAATAATTGATCACCTAACTCATATTCTATAAAATAATAATATAGGTGTTCCTAATTTTATCATGTAGAATTCATGAACTCAATATTATTTTAAGTCAAAAGGAAAAGGTAAAGATAATTAAAAGGGTAAAGATTTTATAGATTTTGTAGCTATAACCTCTTCATGGGTTATTAAATTGAGTGGTTCCCATTACATAGGATCTTCACAAGTTGAGTATTCTTCCTTAGAGCTTTGAAGCATGTCTTTTATAACTTTGGGTGATGACACTTAAGTATAAGTTGGAGGGAGATAGTTCATTGAAATGGATGGAGAAACATTCAATAATGTTTTAATTGTTCCATCACTTTCAACTAATATTGTATCACTATACAAATTCACTCACATCAACAAGGACATACAGGTAGATTTTTCACTAGTTTCAGTCATAATCACAGAGTTGCATAATAATTCTATAATGGTAGTGGGTAGGGTAGATCAATAATCTATGTTATATACCTTCTCTCATTTTACACTTGATTCTTCTCCAAATATATTATTGACTCATTTATATGGAGTTTACAAATGTTGGCATGAGTGGTTTGGAAACCTCAACTAACACTACCTAGAACAAGTATGAAAGAATGATATGGTCACATGATTAACATGTGTCTATTTATATAAGGTTATTTATGAGGGTTTCACCTTTGGGAACATCTTGAAGTGAATTTGAAAAAGGAAAAGCTTGGAGGGATTCACATGCATTGGAACTAGTACAGAGTGATGTATCTGGACCTATTCTAAGTCTATATTTCACAAGGGATAAATGTGTCCTTACCTCCATTGATTATTTATCAAGGTACACATTGGTCCATTTCATTAAGAATAAATATGAGTTTTTGACTATATTTAAGACTTCATATTTCTTATAGAAAAATAATCTGAGAAATGCATCAAGGTTCTTTGAACTAATAATCAGGATGAGTATGTCAATAATAAATTTGATCAATTTTTCACTACATATGGGATTTATTTAAAATAGAAAGTTTCATATAGTACTCAACAAAATGGAGATACATATCATAAGATTAGGTCATGGAAAGAGATGGCTAATTTTATGATTCACTCAAAATCATTTGCACCATAATATTAGGCTAAAGTAATAATTATGCTTTCAACATTTAAAATAGGGCTCCCATAAATATTTAAAATACATAACTCCCTTTGAAGATTGATAATTTGGAAACTCTAAATTTATCATTTTAGAGTCTTGAAATCTCTAACTATAGCATGAATACCAAAAAATAAATTCAACGCTATGTAACCTTAGGGTAAGCCTTGCATCTTCATAGGTTATCCAAATGGTATCAATTGGTATGGCCTTATTCATCAAACCACACATGAATTGTTCATCAAGATAATGTTTCACTTTTAGGAGAGTCCCATAAACTTAGTACTTGGCACTTCTCCCACTTCATTGTATTAACTTCGATTTGACTCAAATCAGCCTGAAAATATTTCATAGGTTGAGGAAACTACTTATAGCTCTGATAGCAAGAGTTGTGATGGGGACTCATCTTTATCCACATCTAGATAAACTTTTAAGGATGATGTTTCTCAACCTAAATCATACCCTTATTTTTATATTTGGGCTAGGTGGACACTATCGAGTACATGCACATGGGTTTGGGATCATTTAGATGATGGACATACATGTTCAAAGTTTTAGAGTAATCCAAATGATTTCTATGCCTTTACCTCAGATTTAAATACTTTTTAAGAGGCATCAGGTATTCTTAAGTGGGATTATATCATGCATGATGAGTATAACTCCTTTATCAGATATCATAATTGGAACTTAACACTTCTTCCTATAGGAATAAATATGGTTCGATGTAGATGGGTATATAGAACCAAGTATACAATATATGGGACTATTGATATGCTTAAGGCTTGGTTGGTTGCAAAGGGTTACTCAAAGGTATTTGACATCAACTACACTGATTCATTTGCACCAATTGACAAAATAAACTCCATCTATATCATACTTGTTATTGTTATAGCCAACCATTGAGATGTTCATTAGATGGATGTAAAGAGTGCATTTCTTCATAGTGACCTTGAAGAGGATATTTACTTGGAAAAACCACCTTGATTTTTAAAGGATTCTTATTTTATGTGTAAAATTCATAAATCCATTTATGGCCTCAAATAGGCCCCTCAATATTTGTATTCCAATATTAATTACTTCCCTATTTTAGTAGAATTAACTATATGTCATTCAGATTTGAACATCTATCTCTTTCGATAAGATTATTCACTCTTGATTTTGGTTCTTTATGTTGATGATATTTTGATCATTGGTAGCTCTTATTTATAAATTTTAATGGTGATAAGGGAAATCTAGGATAAATTTTCCATGATAGACTTAGTCTTGATACATTACTTCCTTGAAATTTAGATTTCTCAGTCTGACTCAAGGATCACTCTTGTATAGTGTAAGTATGTTCTCAATCTATTTGTCTAGTTTCACATGGCTAATATTAATCCAAATCTAAATTTCCCTCCCTTTATATATATATTCATGTTTTTTAGATTGTACCTAAACTTGATTTGATGTTATCTTGAATAGAAAACTTATGGGTACCTTATCTACTTGACAAATAATTGACTTGAAATATCATATGCAGTGGACCTAGTATCTAGATTCATGTATAGACCCATGAGATGCAATATAAAGTAACTAAGATGATATTCCACTATATTTAGGGCACACATAGATTAAAGATTCATGACATAGCTAACATTAACATTGAATTGATTATATATACTAACTCAAACTAGGTTGGTAATATTAGAAACCATAAGTCCACTTTAGGTTACATTTTATCCATTGGTTCAGGTGTGATTAGTTAGTCAAATAAGAAGTTGAATGTTATTGATTTATCATCTACTAAGGTAGATTATATAGGGGCTATCAATGATACCATTTATACCATCTAACTTCAAGTTATTATCATAGAGTTAGACATCGATTTCAAATGACCTACCATCATCTACTATGACAACAAGAGTATTATTTATATTTGTATGAATTTAGTCTAACATCAATAGATAAAACACATAGAGATTCACATGAATTTCATCAAATATCTCATTCATGGGGACATAATTGATATTATATATTTCTAGATGATAAAGCATATAATAGACATCTTCATTAAACCTTTCACAAAGAGCAAGTGTCTTAAGTTTTGGGTTGTTCAAGAGGTTTACGATACTATAACATCATATTCTCAGGTGGATTATATCCTCTTATTATTCATGTCTCTCTTTAGGTGGGGGGGGGGGGAGTTTTTTAATTTGGGTTTTATTATTTTTTATAATTTATGAGAGAATAATTTTTACATGGGTACCTCATTAGGCCTAGTAATCATAAGTCATTTTTTAAAACTACCCACCTATGTGGTAATTATAGGGGGTGTTAGAGTAAGGGTTATTTAATTTTCCCATATTTATTTATTTATTATGGGTTTTTTTACCTCATTATATTTTTTCTTAATTTCATGGATAAACTTACTTAGGTGTATTTAGACTTACATTTTGACTAGATGAATAGGAAGTAATTCCCTTGACTAGTTATTTTGGGTATGAGAGTTAATCTTCTATTATTAGATATTTGACCAACTTTTTTAGAGGAGTTACTCATGTAATCCTATTTTTACATATATTTCATCAACTTCATCAATGAAATGGGTTTCAAATGCTCTAGAATTGGTCAAGAAATATAATATCTATTGATCATCATTAGAGACTTTGAAATGAATAACATTATTAAGCATTGATGGACATGGGACCAATTTAATACTAAAATTAGGGGAGTCTAGATTAGGCATGAGATTTGTTACAGTAGATGCCAACTCATCTACACCATTTTTTTCTTCCTTAGGAATGGAGGTGATGTTGAAAGCATTAAAAAATTCAATTAGGCCGTAGACTCTAAACTTGATAGTTTACATTGGTACCTATTCTTGACTTGGTTGATCACTAGTTCAGAGTCACCAAAAAATAGTAGTTATTTAGCTTTATTTTTTATAGTAAATTGTAAACCAAGGATGAGAGATTTATATTCAGTAAGATTATTAGTTCAAGGGAATTGGAGTTTATAAGAGGCATGGTATCTTTTGCTGGTAGGATCAATTAAGACAATTCCAACACCTGATCTAGCCTTACATCTAGCACCATCAAAATATAATTTCCATAGCCCGGGATGATGTTCCCTATATTTTAGATCATATACCCTATTAGCTTCTAGGGTGAAAACCCCTAAGTCTGAGTAAATTATGTTGAGTCTTTCATTTATAACATTATACTCTGTTATCATATGTTTCATTTTCAATTCCCTCTCAACTCTAATTTGATTTGGGACTCCTTTCCATGGTATCCATAAGTGAAAGTAGTCAATGGATATATACCTATTTAAGGCCTTAGTCCATTTCATTCTCAAAAATATCTCATAAGCATCTAGCATGTCAACCACCTAAATTTCAATGAATTATTGAATTCTAGATTTATAATCTATCTGTATGTGAACATTCAAAAATTCTCTAATTACCTTTACCCTTGACTTGTCTAGTTAGGTGACAATCATATCAGACTTGATAGGTGTTAAGCTAAGTTGTTTACATATACCATTAGGCATGATATTTGTAGAGGCACCTGAGTTTAACAATAAACTGTGAAAGTTCTTACCAAACATCCTAACTATGAGCAAGAAAAGGGGGATTCAACTTTGGCCTTATGTACCATTACATTAGCATGATTAGTCTTAGGATTTTTGTTAAATATAAAGGACTCTAATAATAAATATATTTACTTTGTTATCTATGTTAACTCATGCAAGGTGATGTTGGACTTTATTTCCTTCATGTCTTCAATAATATTATAGCCATTTTTGCTCAAGGAATTAGTACTAGGCTTGGAAGAATTTCTTTTACATGGCTCAGGGTCATTCATTGAAGTAGTGTCAGGAGGGTTTGCACAATTATTAGGATTTAAAGTGGTCAAAGGTTGCTTCTGCTCTCTATTCCTAAGTGGGTAAGTCTTTTTTTAACTATTGAAATTCATGGATTTCCTCAGTGATCTCATCTAGTTTATTTTTCTCTTGAAAGGGGAAATCAAAGGTTTCTATTATGTTGATCTAGTTAGAAGGCTTATGCTAGATGTATTTGTATTATTGTCCTTATTAGCTACTACTTCAAATGTATTTAGATATTCCTAAAAATCTTCAAGGGCTTTAAAAAACTCAATACAATCAATATCACCATGTTTAGCAGTAGTATGCACTCTATAATAGTCAGGAAAAGCAATGTTTATGAGATTAATGTCCATGGTTTTATTACTAGTAGAGGGTTCATTACATTTATTGTTGTTGTAGAATATATCATTGTGAAACATATTTCCTGGTCTATTGAACTTTTGGAAAGTAAAGTTCCTTCCAAAATTTTCACTAGTATTAACAACTTATTTTTGTAATTGGGGAAAATTGTTGTTAAGTTTTTGAACCATCTTTAATATAGACTCACTCTCACTCTTAAGGGTCTTAGAATTATGGAATTTATTATTTTTTGAACTAGGACTGGGTATTGAGGCTTTTTGATAATTAGTATAAGACCCATTAGTAGCTTGGTGACTCATAAATCTCAAATTTTATTTAGGAGTAGTATAACCACTAGGTAGAATGTTTAGGCTTGGGATTTGATTAAGAGCTGGGGTATTTTGGTTATTATTTGGAAAAAGGTTCAAAATAAGGATTTGTGGGTTAACATTGGGGATGGAGTACATGATGTGGCCTTATTGTTGCATCTAATCACTGATAACCATTGCCTCAAAATAGGCTTGGGATAATGAAGCTATAACTCGAATAAATCTATTTAGAAATATAGAAGTCATTAGATCTACTATGTCTTTGTAGATCTCTAGGGTTAGAACATCATTAGGTTTGTAAGGTTCCATAGTATTGTTATACATTTTTTAGAATCTAGCATTGAAAGACCTTATAGGCTCACTAGCATATCTTTTAATGGTTGTAAATTGATGATAAATGACACAAGGATTGATAATCTTCCAAAATTGATCAATGAAAATGGCGTTGAAATCATTTTATGTGGTAATGTAGCCATCAGGAAAATTAAGGAACCATTCATACACTGCATCTTTGAAAGTAAATGGGAATAGTTTACATGTTACATCCTCATGTATGACATTTAATAACCTAAAAGTAGCTTTAAAAGACTTAACATGTTCTTCCATAGTTACAAAACTATTAGGACTAAATAAGGGTCAATATTTCTCAATATTACATAGTAAATCATGGACTACTCCTTGTACATTAATAGGTGAACTTCCTAGCGAATCCATACCTAGATGTGGTCTTGATGCAAAGGTCCTTTAAATAGGAGAAGTGGGTAAATACTTATAAAGTCTTCATCTACCTTTGTAGCTCTAGTAAAGGTTTTCTCATTTATAAGCATGATCTGTTGTGAATCCTAGGCAATTCCATCTTGAAGATGTGAAATCATATTTGAAACACAATATGTCAAGTTAATTTTTACAAGAATCAAGGACCAAACTTGAATCCTAGGCTAATTATATAAATATTTATGTAAGAAGTGATAAAGGACATCAAATTTCCACAAAGTTAGCTTGAGGATGTATCCTATTGTGCAAAGATAATCGATATTTGCAAGTTTGAGCTCTAGATGGACCAAAATTTACAAGGGATCAATTGATCTTTGATTAGAATAAGTTATTCCAATTTTAAATGCTATAGATCCACAAATCCAAAACTATATTTACCAAAAGTAGAAATTATTTATCAAAGAACTATGAATTTTTCCTTAACAAAGCACAAAGATATGTCATAAACCTCTAAGACCATCAATATTTAAACTTGGGATTAGAGATCTACCCAAACGTTAAAAGATGTCACAAATCTTAGGCTAATTAACATCGACAACCCTCCTAGCGCTAGAAGAGATTATCCCTCTTGATGCTTCTAAATATACCATAGGTGTTTTTGGTGTTTAAAAAAAACTTCTCATTTTAGGATTCAAAGGATTTAGTGCATGAGTTTCTATATTTGATAATTAGGATTCTTGAGGTGAAATATAAAAAAAACAACATAGACTATTCCATAATATTTATAATGTTTAATGGTTGGGAGCCATCTTGGTGCCTTCTTTTATGAATCTTGATGCTAATTTTGACAAATCAGTCCAAATCTAAACTATTGACTAAACTAAATGGTTATGAACATTGTTTTAAACTAAAGTGAATTGTTTAAAGAAAGAGAAAAAGGAAAGGGTAGAGTAAGAAAGAAATGGTTATTGTTGATTCTTTATTGTGAACATATTAACAAAGTTTCAAGAATTACCAATCGTGATCTTAACTAGCATATAGTTTAAGGTAGCCCAAGATCATGTTTCACTACAAACCAAGCCTAATTCTAAGATAGGATGACAATATAAGTAAGAATTGGATTTAATTTTAAAGTTTTACACCACATCTAGATAGCTAAAACACATCTTTGTTGTAGAGCAAATAAAATGAAGTAAAATCAATCTCATTTAACTAAACTAGCATTACAATAGCTAGCAACCTTGTAATTAATGATCTTTCTTAGTATTTATAAAAACTATTCATAGTTAAACTCATATAAGAAGTTGAAAGTGGTAAAAAATAGCTCAAAGACATCAAACCAGATAATTCCTATAGAATTCCTTGATATTTTGTATTGATTTCTTAAAAGTGGTAGAAAATAGCTCAAAGTCTCTCTCTTTTTACAAATAGTAATACATGACTTTATAAAATAACAAGGTAGTATAACGGTCAGTCTAAAAATATAGGTGTACAAAGATAAAGTTAGTTGTATTTGTAACAAATTATAGTACATGTGTCTTTTACAATCATGCTAACCTAGAGGTAATCACACTAACAAACTAGTGTGTGCCTTTAAAAAAGTATATACTACCTCTCAGGTAAACCATAATTAGGATGTTAGAGGTGGGGTCCTTTGTTGTTTAAAGATACTTGTATCTCTCTTATGTTGTTCATCCACTAGGCCTAAGTCTATGGTAGGCCTTGTGATACACTCCTCTTCTTGATCAACCAACTCATCAAAATCTTTGTCATTCCTAGCCAAAGCTTCCTAAATTCTTTAAGCTTCATTAATCCTCTCACCTACATTGAGTATCATATCTAATATTCATTTATTATCTTTCCCTAATTGTCCTTGGATTTTACCCTTTATTTCTTGAGTCACCAAAGTGGTTCTATGCTAAAATTCCTCATCACTAATAATCCCTATGGTAGTGGGTTGTGTAGGATCCTCAAGCATAGTTCCTAAGAGCTTCTCAATTCTTCCCATGAGCTCTTTCTCCTCTTCAATAAGTTCTTGCATTTTTGTATGCAAAACACTCAAGGCTTAGACCTTTTATACAATAATTCCCAAATTGTCACTTAGGTGCCTCATGTTGATGGATTTAAAATTTGTTATTTGCTTCTTAACCTGAATATTAAGAAGTTGGGAAATCTTATCTTCAGGAGTTTTCTATTGAGTAACCAACTTCTTGGCTATGATGGCTTGGTTTTCCAGTACATCCTACCTTAATTTCATAGACTTTAATTCTTTGAACATGTCATGGAATTACTCCTCAAGAATTTTAATCATGGAATCTGGCACTAAGAGAATTGCTTGAGTTTGCAAATTTTGTTTTTCCTTATTTAGGTTCTTAATTCTTTGCATTAATCCCTAGACATTGGCCCTAGCCTATTGATATTGAGCCTCAATTAAAATTTCCACTTATTTTTCATGGATGGGAGCCTCTCCAATCTATTGCCATCTAATAAAGGTTAGCCTTATGAATGGTTCCACCTTTTAAAAGGTGAATTCTTTTTGACTGATCATGGTTTTCCTTGTGGTGATCCTTTCCAATCCTATCATGTCTATGTTAAATTATATTTTAACCTTTGGTTTCCTAAACATTATAGGCTTAGGAATCTTCATAATTTCACTACCAGAGGGTCTTGGGGTGCCAATTTTATGTCCTCCCTAAATATGATTGACTTGTATTCTTATCTCTTCTTACTTTTTAACTATGTCCATGATCTAGGGTTTGGTGTTATCACGCTCAATCATACCAACTTGTGTCAAGGCCCATGGAGGAGAGAAGCATGTGATCTTTTGTAACTTCCCATAGACAAACTAGTCAAGGATGAGTGGTCCATGGATTTGATTCTCATCATTGAAGAGGTTAACTTCATTCATAGGGTGAGTAAATATCAACTTAGGCTTCTTCTTTGGAGTCATAGGAATTAAGACCAACTCTGATTTCCTTTTCTCTTTTTCTAACATAACTAGCTCATTTCCTTCTTCTTTAGAGGGATCCCCTTCTTTGTCTAATTCATATTTTGATGCTATATTAATGAGATCACCCTCTAGTGTCTCTTTTGGCTCAAGATATATCATGTTAATAAATTACATGGGAGAAGGTGGCCTTTGTGGGCATTCTACAACTAAGGGACTTTCCTCGGGTCTATGTTCCAATCTTGGTTCTCCAACTTTCTCCTTGCCTTTATCCTTTCCATCTTGAGGCTATTCATCCTGAGGTTATTTAACTTGAGGCTCCCTTTGGCAGGGTTGAGGTTTATATGGTTGCCTTTGATCATATGGATATTCATGAGTGGTCCTAGATGGTCTAGGAAACAAATGATATTATAGGGGATGAAACTACTATATCTTTCCTATAGGCCTATTTTCCTTGATCAATCTACATTCCAACATGATATTGTATCTTTTGATTCTAGAGAGCACTTCTTCAAAAAAAAATCTCTAATATAAATGTCATCATGGACACCTAACTTATGCTCATATTTGGTATTAAGGACCTTTCTCAACTTAATGTGGTTAACCACCCTACCCTTAGGCTCCCACATTTTAAGGTCATATAATTGGAAATCAAAATAATTCCTAAGTGTTACCATGATTTCCAATTAATTCTAATCTTTTCTTACAATCTTCTCAATATCTAATGGTAGGGGGTAGTTTTGGCCTTTCCTCTTCTATCTGCATACCTTATCTACAACCCAGATGATTTACGAAGTAATTTATTGCTTGAAAGTCTTGTTGGGGACATGGACTCATAGAATATAAGGTTTAGTTAGGATTACCTCTATTCTAGTGATAGTGTAGTCTAGATAATACCATACATCCCCCATGGTTTCTATGTCTCTTGATAAGGAGATGCAATCCTGGCATATTAATTCATGTGATGGTTTCATATATGGCTGAGAAAACATAATCATAGATGAATTACATGTTGTTCCTATACTTTAATATGTACAATTTATAATAGTGGTGATAAATTATGGTTTTACCATCAGGGGACTAGTTCCTACTGCCAGGGAAGGATACAAAGGCTAGAAGTGAATCCAATAGATAGGAGATCATATAGAATTTCTTGGAGGTCCATCTTTTGATGTCTATGAATTTATTAGCCAACAAGAAGCTAATTAGGTCTCCTAGTGGAGGGGTCAATTTATCTATTATCGTGAAGTGGACATAGGACACCTAGACTTTGTTTACATATGTGGTGGAAGGGGCACCAAATGCTTGATTCATCAAGGTCATGACTTTTCTAATTCCTTATTTGAATTGGATAATGGGAATCATGCCATCTAGGGTTATAAAGAAATGGGATCCTTAGATTAACTAGGGTGTGAGTAATAAATCAAGGTCTTGGGTGTTAACCCAATTCCTCATGTCAGGGAGGTTGAGATGGGGTAAAATAAGATTATAATAGGTTTTAAAGGCTATAGGATAGATGTGTACCACCCTTTTAGAACTACCCTTTTGAATTATCCATTCCCCATCTATCTTATAATCAATAAAGATGGCCTTCTTATTTTCTTATTTTCTTCCTAGGAAATAGGTTGTAACTCTTCTATCAGAAAGAATACTTTGGACCAATTCTTCAATTCATGGATGTTCAAAGATACCAAGTCTATCTCTATATCCTTCAAAATTATTCCTTCATTATTAGAGGTTAGATAAAGTCTAGCTTTAATCTTCAACTATTACCTACCAACCACCATTTCTGATTTTACTAAATTGTCCACACTGGATTGCCAAGGGTTCTTGCTATAACACTTATTCTCAGGAGCACAATTATGCTATCTTGATTGAACTATAACTGATTGAACCAATTTAGGTTTTTCTTATAGAGGGTTTATGGTTTAGAGCTTTAATGGCATCATATATTCAAACTTTAAATTCATATGTGTTCTAGATTTAATGGAGATCTTTTGCTTTATACCCTTTCATTTCAAGTTTAGAAGATCTTTTATTTTGACCTTTAATGCTTATGTGGAGTCCATATGGCATCATTCTAGGTTTTTCATGGCAATTTTCATAAGTGTCTTTTAGATACTAGCCATTGGATTTTAAAATATTATTTTTATAATGTGTTATTAGATCAAATCTAGTAAGCAAGTGTGATCTATCGATCTAAATCTATGTCCTCAAAATTTATTGGTCCATTAATTTCCTAGTTTTTGGTCATGAAACTTGGAAACATAATATATTTCTCCCATGATAGTATCTCTTGTTAGTTGTCACCTTAGTTGAGCACTGGCCACATGTCATGATCATAAATCTTTGAAAAGTAATTAAGCCTTTTGTGCCATTGGATCAAATCTAGCAAGTGAGTGATTGTCATTGATTTCTTAGCCAATCATGGTTCAAATGAAAATGTGACATGTATCATTCTTGAGAGCCTAGGATGCCTTTGCAAAATCCACCTTGGCCTCATGCTATTAGATTAAATATAGTGAGTGAGTGATTACATTGATCTATCATGGTGTACATTATTTCAACCAAATCCTTTCAGTTAGGATACTTCATTTGATCAAATCCAGTGAGCAATCATCGATTGTATGATCCTGTAAAGAGTGAGGGAGATAACTGTTAGACATAAAGACATAAATAAATACACTTATCATAGGTTATTAATGCTAAGGTTGAGATAATTATCAAGGACTTAGTATTAATGACCTTGGCTAAATTAGGTAATGTAAAAAGGGACTTCATGGAACCATGTTAAATTAGACCAGAGGAGCTTAGGAAAAGATAGGGGAAAGAAACAAAGAAGAGTTTGAGTTATGTTATGAAAACATGATGTAAACCCATGAAACCCCTTGTTTATAGTTTCTTTTTAATTAGTTCCCACCAACTTAGCCCTCTCCAATATTTTAATTTGAATCAAAGGCCACCCAAGGTTTCTAAACACATAACCCAAAATCTTTCATGGAAGCCACAAAATGACTCATGTAACCTTGTTAGCAAGATTAGTCTGAAATAAGAGGATTAAATCACAAAAGTATGTTATTTAATATAGCGGATGATCTTCAAATTCTATTAAAGACTTCAATGTTTAGATGCTTTAAAACATAGGCACTAAGACTTCTCAAGGGTCCCCAATTTTTAGATAAATGGGAGGTATGTTAGTCCCAATATACCCTTACCTAAATATAACCTATAATTAGTTTCATTAAACTGGCTTAACCCAACATTTTACCTATTTTTACCCTTCATCATCAACTATCGATGGTCAAGTGAAGTACAAATGCTTAGGTTGACTACTGATGATCACCTTAACCACTGATGGTTAGGGTTCACATCCTTAACCAAGAACATACAAACTCACCTACCTTGATTTTCTAAAAATAACTTGTCCTCCTCTACATGTGAGCCATTGCATGAGTGAGTTATAATTAGAAGGCCTAGTTTACATCTTGTTTCAACTCTCTTACCTTGCCTATAAAAAAGAAGAGCAAAGAGGTGAAATCCATTTACAAATTTTATCAAGAGCTTATGCATCCATAATTCTCTTTTTGTAGGTCAATCATCATCAATAATCCAATGGACCAACTACCATATCAAAGGTTCAATTTGCTTCCATAAATTTCCCAAAGTAGTAAACATTATTACTCTATTAGAATCATGTTAGAATCCATCAATGATTCAACCACCTCAAGCATCCACCCAATCTACATTCTAAAAGATAAGTATTTGGTTTCTAGTATTCCATTACTTAATTTGTTTTTCATATCCAACCTAGTACCTATCCAACTCCCAAAATATCACTTTAAGATCTCATCAATCAGCCCTTTTATCGAGCTAGATCTACATATAGTAAACATTTATTATTTCCTCAACCATTGACAGTCTATCCAACCATCGATGGTCACCTTGGCCATTGATGGTCACCTTAATTATTGCTAGTTAGTCTAACCATTGATGGTCACTATTGTAGTAAAATCTAGAAAGCTACCTTCACCTATCTACCTCCAACCAAACCTGATTCTCTATGTTCTTTCTTGTCCATTGACCCCTTTCTAATTTCTTGAAGAATACCTCAACCATCTAATACTAGTATTAATTAACTTACATCTAATTTAATCCTTTTTATTCTATTTCTTAAGCAGTCATCCTTGTGTTTAATTTTAGTACCTTTAATTATTGATGTAATTACTTTCTATTGTATTTTATAAAATTAACTATTTAAAATGTGTGGATTGATAGCCCCTGAGGAAGCTTTTGCTTCTAGGATCTAGCTATCACTAGGTAATCTACTTAACTATCTATCTAAAAAATAAATTTACTTTAGTTTTTTTATCCACAATTCATCCTCCCAAGCTAAAGAGGAGCTCTTGACAATCTTCTGATTCAATGTGTACATAATCAAATAAGTTTTTCGACCATACCCATACTTTGTTTCTTTTTCTCCCTCTTTCCAATAATAAGTATAAATTTACTAAAACATTTTGGCATGCCTGATGGGATCCCTGTGTCTTTACTTGGGTTCTTATTTTCTTGTATTCTCTCTTTATTCTATGCTCATTAGCAAATTCAAAAGTTTCCTTTGGGCTTAAAATTAAGTGCCTACATCAACTGCTTGAGAGTTTAGTTCACATAACCTATCTTAAAATTTAAATAATCTATCATACCTTTAATCTTTTTTTCACACACTTAACTAAACCACTTTAATAAATTTTAAAAAAAAAAAAAAAACTTAAGAGAAGGCCTGAATAGGATTTCATCACCTAGTAGTAACCTTATCCTTTCCTGACAATCCTACTTGGAGGTCATTACCAAGGGGAGAACCAAATCAGGTCTCTAGTTGAGTATAATCTATGGATATCAATATATATTGGCTAAGCACCTGACACCCTTATCACTAAGGTGTGTGATGTGAGGGGGTAGTCCCCAATACCAATCCATGTATTGATTCCAATACAAATTCTTTTAATCACCTAAAACCAACATTAGACTACCTCTTTAGTACTCACTCTACAATCCACTTTTAATCACATAACTTCTTAAGGTATAAGATAAAATTAAGATTAATTAAAACTCTAGGGATTAACATCTTTTATAGTGTGATTTTATTACTTTGATCATTTTCTTGTCTTCACTTTGTTTGAGTAGTGAGGTTGTTTATGATTTCTATCTCCCATATCTCATATGGTTCTCACTTGTTAGCAGTGAAGAGGCCTTGCAGAGAAAAACCCATCACCAAGCTAAGATACCTCCTCTACCTCTTCATCCATGGACTATGTTTCAAATTTAGTAGACTCTCCTTATCACTCAATAATCCCCACCTTCCCTTAGGATCATATTCAAGGAGATGAAAAATTTACCACTTCCCTAAATAGCAATCCCATAGCCTTAAAACACTATCTTAAAACCATGTCTTACCATATCCTATCTTTGGCCCCACCCATATATCCACTTTATGGCATACCTCTCCACCTCATGGGGAATATCTTTATTTCCATGGTTATTACCCAATCATTGACTACTCAATCTTTCCCATCAGCTAATAACCCCTTCAAGACTACCATAGAAAACCAACTAACCCAAACTAATGTTGCCCTTATACCTTCCACTCCTACCAACCACTTGTCCACCACGGGAGTACCTAACTCTAGTACTTCCAACCTTCCTTTCGCTACCCCCAATTCATTGACTACTAATTTTCTTCAAATCTTTGTGGTGTCCATACCCTCTACCTTACCATCGATTAGTACAGGGTCAGTACCCTTCCATCAGTCACTAACCTAACTACTACTCTTTTTTAGCAAACACCCCTTGTACCAAAGTTTGACTACATCCCTAACCTATAAGGGTAGGTATCCCTACCCACTACCCAACCACCTACATCTACCTACCCTTATATATCTTACACCTAACCACTAACATCCACTTACTAGTTTGTGGTAGCCTTCCAACCTTCTACCCACTATCAATATATCTCCCAACCACAACAACATTATGCATCTTCCAACCTTTTGGGTAGACAACCCCAATCATACCTAATGAATATGCCTATGAACAAGATGACCACCTTAAAATCATCCATTTTGGGTGCTCACAACAACTTGTCATATGACCAAATTTGTAATGATCCCATCTATCCATCCATACCTATCAGACTATATCCTCCCTAATGGGAACTTCCCAAGTTCTCTATATTTCAAAGGAGGATACCCAAAAACACCTTAGGGAATTTAGGAATACCTTTTATCTCATCACCTATGATGATACCCTTCTTCTTTGTACCTTCACCATGTCTCTATCCATCTTGGCATTGGATTGGTATAGTGTTATACTTAAGCACTCCCTTTTATTCTTCACCCAACTAGCTCAAACCTTCTTGGACCACTTCTCAATCAATATTTTCAAGAAAACTTCTATCACCAACCTCTACTCTATCCATTAATTTGAGGATGAATCCATTGCCAATTTTATATCTTGTTGGAGGAGACTAATTAACCAAATTTCCTTCTTCCTAACTCAACTTGAACTCATAGATCTCTTTGCTCAAGTATGTGCCAAACATATATCCTCTACCTTGTGTGTCTAAATATTCCAAACCTTTTATGAGGCTTTTAACATGGAATTTAAGTGAGAGAACCAAGCCATTGATTAAGGAAAGCTAAAGCTCAAACACAAGAACTCAATCTACAAAACTAGTGAGGCCTCATCCTCCAAGTCAAGCAACCATTCCAATACCAATACCGAGAGCAAGGGAACTATCAACATGGTTTTCCTTAAAGTTACTCATTTTATCTCTATCATCTAACCAAATTACTCTAGTTCTTCAAAACAAAACATGAGGAATGAAAAATGGAACAACCAAAATCAAATCACTCCACTTGGAGAACCTTATGCTTCTATTTCAGAGAAGTTATTGAAATCCAATATCATTCAAGTTCCTCTTATCAAACCTCCTCATCAATTTGATGCTCCTCATATCATGCCTTTTTGGTTCAAAGATAATGATTTGTGTGCCTTCCATCAGGTAATAGGACATGATGTTAGTAAGTGAAACACCTTCATGATCTTTTTCTAATCCCTTAGTGATAAGGGGGAACTTACATTGGACAACCCTAATGTACCATCAAACCAAGCCATTCATAAATTCAAGCAACCCTTACCAAACCATGATTCTTCCAAGAATGAGAGTAACAACATCAAGTGTTATCATGATACCCATATAGTTAACATGGTCCTTGATGCACTTATTACCAAACCACCTAGTACCTAATCTTTTGATCCTCCACCTCCTCCATCTATTAAGATGGTGGACTTACTTGACCTTCCTTTAGACACTCAAATCAAGGAAATTTCATCTTTTCCCACTCCACTTATTGAGTTACTAGAGTCCTCAACCACTCTTTAGCCAATATACATGAACAACCAACCATCACCGCCTCACCTTCACCTTTAACTAGCAAGCAAACAACTCCCCCTTCAAAAATCATTCTTGAGGAGAAAACCACCATGTCCACTCACCCCATAGAGGATCCACCTATCTCAACATTGCATCCTTTGATTGAGGAAGAGGATTGTTAAGCATGGAATATACTGAGAGGGGGGGTGAATCAGTATATTATATATCTTATAAATCTTTCCTTTAACCAAATTCCACTTAATCAAACTTAAAGATATGCAATAAAACTCAAACAATAAACATCCACACAAGACAGAGAGAGACACTAGATATAACGTGGAAACCCAATGTTGTAAAAACCATGGAGAATCAATCTCAAATATATCTGTGAGAACAACCCCATAGGAGCACCATACCCCTTTGCCAAGTACAAACCTCAACTTCAATTCATGAGCACCAACCCACAGGAGCTTCAAACCCCTTTGTCGAGCACCATCCCAGCTATCATTCGTGAGCACCAACCCACATGAGCATCAACCACTTTGTGTATACCACACACGTATCTCTCAATGTTGTTAAATCAAAAAATTATAGTTCAATACAACATCTCTTTCCTCTCTCTCACCTTTGCTCTTCTAAGCTAGATAATACAATATCAAAATTAACCTCTCACTCTCATCCATATTACAAATGGATACTCAAGCCTTTATTTATAGCTTTCCAAATGACCTTTGGCCTTCCCCCTTTGTGACCCTTCACTCCTCATGGAAAATGGTGCCAATCTTGGATGACCCTTCATATCCAAGAATTTGAAAAGTCATGTGGTGACCCTTCATGACCAAAAATGTCTTTCCCACTTTTGTCCTTATCTTTGGTGACTTTTCGTATTCCTTTAAGTGTCCCTTCATGAAAAATTTTCCCTTTACTCTTTTGTCTTCACTTGGTGACTCTTGGTATTCCCCAAGATGACTCTTCATGGGAAAATGCATCCCATCCTTCTTTTGTCTTTATCCCATGACTCTTTGACTTCTTCATGGGCCCTTATTTTGTCTCATATGCAACCAAAAATATATTCATTAATATTAAATAAATATTAACTCATATTAGCCAAGATAAACAATATTAAATGCAATGGGGCCTTTATCACCAATAATACTAAACCTTTGACATCAATGACAGTATTTCCAACAATCTCCCCCTTTGTCATTGATGGCAACCTCAATCCTGAAACTGCCACATCCTGTCACCTACACATACTATCATCTGAAAGCATATAGTAACTCCCCCTTATTGTAGCAACCTGTACCTATTCCCTGTACCTTTTTTCTGCACCTATACCTATACCTATTATTCTCCCCCTTTGAAATCAATGGCAAAGGGCCTACCTGGACCTAACACTTAGTTCCCCATCACTTGATGCTAAACATCAATGGTAGAAAGTAATAGAAATTACTCCCAACTCCTCTCACCGATATTTGAATGTATCCCTTGATCCTGCCTTTGAGAAGATATCTGATAGAATGTACACATTTTTCCCTATCCTTTGAGCATCTGCAATCAACTCATCTGAATCTTTTCTTCTAATCTCACAACCTTCAGCATGAAACCTTAATGTGTATCCTTGATCACAAATTTGACTAACACTCAACAAATTATGCTTAAGACCTTTGACATACAAAACATTTTGTCTTTGTTCTACCATAATCCAAACTCAAAGTACCTTTTCCAGCTATCCTGGTAGTGGTTTTATCTCTGAACCTCACTGTACCACCATTAATCTTCTTTAGAGAAATGAACTTACTTTTATCTCCTATCATATGCCTCAAACATCTGTTATCAATTAACCATGGCTGATCTTTACCTCCTACATGCAGAGCTGTCTATACCATCATAGAATCTTCATGTTGTTTCTTTTGCCATGTACATGTCTGAACCTTCTTCTTGATGAATGGATCTTTGACACTCTGATTCTTCTTCTTGATGAATGGAGCTTTGAACCTCTGATCCTTCTTGACTGACTCAAACATGCTTCTATAATACCGAGCTATGTGTTCGTAGTTGTTGCACTTATAGCATACTATGGTCTCTTCATCAAAGCTTGATAGAGGAACAAAAGAGTTGTGGCTTCTGCTTGACTCTATTTGACTTTCCTTCTCCTTATTTCTAAAATTTTTAGCTCTTTTTCTACATTCTACTTTCTTGTGACCATATCCATTACAATAAAAACAACAACCATAAAGATAAGACATGTCTTTATATCTCTAACCTGATTGCCTTTTGTACCTTTATTCCTTCATGTCTTCTCTATTTGGAATGTCTTCTATATTCTTCACTTCTCCCCTTTATATTTCCTCTTGTGTTAGAGCTTCAACATATCTCCTTTTATTTTCAAAACCGATCCCTGTCTTATCTGAATATGCTTTCTGACTTTCCAATATCTTATTCACCATGTTAGTGTTATCTTCAAATTTTGAATCATTGATTACTTTATCACTGATTGCTTTCTTAATATCTTATTTTAAAGAGGCAATTTCAATAACATACCTTTCACAATCTTTTCTTGCTATTTCCAATTGTGTTGTGAGATCTTCTTCATTCTTCTTGGATTCTTCAAAGTGTGCTTGTAGATCTTCAATCATTTCTTTTGACTCTTGTTCATTTTTCTCAATCTGGTGCTTTAACCTTCAATTCTTCTTCTGAATAGCTTCTAACTCTTTTAGGGCACAATTGAGTTCTCCTTCCATATCTACTTCAGCTTCCTCCTCTTATTCTTCTTGATCATCTTCATGTATAGCCATGAATAGAATCTCTTCTTCTTCTGAATCGCTAAGTCCACTATCTTCGCCTCAGCTAGGATCTTTAGAATACAAGCTCTTCTTCTCAAATCCCTTCTTAGATTTTCCTTTGAAATTCTTCTTGTATGTAGGCTTTTCTTTTTCATCATCTTTAACCTTATCTAGGCATCTAGCTAAAAAATGTCCAATCTTTCCACAATTAAAACATTTAAAATTTAATTTTCCTTTATATTTACCTATTCCTCTTTTTGGCCTACAAATGAAAAGTGCTTCGTTGTCATCTTCATCATCAATGGACCTATCCCCTGATTCTTGAATCTTAGCTTTCTCCTTATTTGATGTCTTGAAAGCTACTTCTCTCTTTGAGGGTTTATCTTATTCTATCCACATCTCATATTCCGTGAGAATACCATGAAGCTCATCCATCTTCAGCTTGGCTAAATTCTTCATCTCCTCGATTGCTGAAACCTTTGCATCATATCTCATTGGTAGAGATCTCAAAACCTTTTGCACCACTATTGACTCTTCCAATGTTTCTCTAAGACCTTGAATCTAATTTACTATCTGATCAACTCGCAATAGATAACTTGCTATATCTTCTTCTTCTTCCATCTTCAAACTTTCAAACTACCTTATAAAATTCTGAAACTTAGCTTGTTGAACCTTTCCATCACCTTTGTAAATATTCTCAAGTTTGACCCAAGTTTCATGAGTAGATTTACATTGCATAACTTTTACAAATTCAGATTCACATAAACCACATAAAATAGCATTTAAAGCTTTAGCATTACATTTACTTGCCTTCTTTTCTACTAGAGTAATTTTAGATGTCTGTGGCTCTTCATATTCCTCCACCATTGATTTCCATATTTCAAATCCAAGGGCCATCAAATAAACATTCGTTCTCATTCTCCAAAAATCATAATTCATCCCATCAAATAGTTCCTTATTTGTATAAAATCCTTCCTGTGACCTAGACATCGTGCTTTCCCGATCTACCTTCAAGCTGTAAAACTTTTCAAAAAGGAACTTGCTTTGATACCAATTTTTAAGCATAGAATATACTAAGAGGGGGGTGAATCAGTATATTATATATCTTATAAATCTTTCCTTTAACCAAATTCCACTTAATCAAACATTAAATATATGCAATAAAACTCAAACAATAAACATCCACACAAGATAGAGAGATACACCAGATATAACGTGGAAACCCAATGTGGGAAAAACCATAGAGAATAAATCTCAAATATATTCATGAGAACAACCCCACAGGAGCACCATACCCCTTTTCTAAGTACAAACCTCATCTTAAATTTGTGACCACCAATCCACAAGAGCTTCAAACCCCTTTATCAAGCACCATCCCAGCTATCATTCATGAGCACCAACCCACATGAGAATCAACTACTTTGTGTATGCCACACACGTATCTCTCAATGTTGCTAAATCAACAAATGATAGTTCAATACAACATCTCTTTCCTCTCTCTCACCTTTGATCTTCTAAGCTAGATAATACAATATCAAAATTAACCTCTCACTCTCATCCATATTAAAAATGGCTACTCAAGCCTTTATTTGTAGCTTTCCAAATGACCTTTGGCCTTCCCCCTTTGTGACCTTTCATTCCTCATATAAAATGGCTCCAATCTTGGATAACCCTTCATATCCAAGAATTTGAAAAGTCATGTGGTGACCCTTCATGACCAAAAATGTCTTTCCCACTTTTGTCCTTATCTTTGGTGACTTTTCATATTCCTTTAAGTGTCCCTTCATGAGAAATTCTCCCTTTACTCTTTTGTCTTCACTTGGTGACTCTTGGTATTCCCTAAGATGACTCTTCATGGGAAAATGCATCCCATCCTTCTTTTGTCTTTATCCCGTGACTCTTCGACTTCTCCATGGGCTCTTATTTTGTCTCATATGCAACCAAAAATATATTCATTAATATTAAATAAATATTAACTCATATTAGCCAAGATAAAAAATATTAAATGAAATGGGGCCTTTATCACCAATAATACTAAACCTTTGACATCAATGACAATATTTCCAACAAGGATGATATTACCATCTATATGTCTCCATCTAGTGGGTTATCTTTCAAGTCCACTATTTAGGGAATCAAACTAACGTGTAAATGTTTCTCTAGGATAGTACAAAAATTGGAATTTATTTCTAACCTTGACATGGATTGAACCACCTTATGGTAGTAATTAGGGATAGATTATATCACCAAGCAAGAACCTTCAACCATACCTTTAGTAGACCAACCCACCACTTTTGATATCCAAACTCCTAGCTATCAACCAAACCAATAAAAAATATTACCAATCCAACAATCCCTCAACTATCCAAGACACCTAAAACATAAGTGACCAAATCATCTTCTCAAACCAAACTAACCAAACCTATCAAGAACCTTGACACCTTCCCCACACTAAGCCTTAGTCACCCATCTTTGATGGTAGAACTTGCTTCACTAGAACCTTCAACCAAACACCGAACCAAAGAAACCAAAGAATCAAAACTACCTAAAGGTTTTAATCCCTAAATTTTACCTCCCTTAACCTTACCTTCCATTTTTAGACCTCATCCCTATACATTTATTTGGAATCCCCTTATCTCTACCAAGACCCCCCCACCTCTTTTGGTTACACCTTCATAGTTGCTTTCCAATGTACCTCTTTTCATCTTACCAATAACACCTAAGCAACCTACCTTACCATCATAAAACTCTATCTAATCAAACTCCTTTCTTAAATACAATACATTAACCAAGCACAACACCCTACCCAAAACATGTATCACCAAACCTATTTCTAAGTAAGCTTCTACCTCAACCATCGAAACAAAGATTGCTACACATTTACCACCTTTAGCCAAGTCCTACTCAACCATTTTCTAATGGTTATTTTAAACTTATTTTCTATCCATACCTCCCATCATACCGTTCAACTCCTTTATTCAAAACCCATCTAGTAAAATGACCACCATGTGTGTTCGTATCATAGGATACCTAGACATGATACACAAAAATGAAAATTTCTCCAATAAATTATCCACTAGATTTATGATGAGGATGATCTATTAAAATATTAACCTCATATGGGCCCCATCCAATCCAAATAAAAACCATACCTACCCAATGTTTACCTACTCATCCACTCTCACCTTACAGTGAAGAAGAGTCAGGCCAGTCTACTAACTCAACCTCTCCTTCTATCCATACTATCAATGTGGTCACAAGATCATATTATAAATATAAGAGGAATACTAAGGTATCCATTCCATAGATGTATCTATCTTCAACCTCCAAACTAACTCATACCCAACCATCTTCATCCTTGACCAAACCCAAGGTCTCTATTTTACGTGCCTCCTAATCTAACCCCTTAAAATCCATCATGAGAGTTATGGTCAAGAAAATTCACTAGAATTTAATGAAGATGAGCTTGTATGAGTTTATCTTTATATGTTACCATCACTACCAAACATTAATAGAGGCTTTACAATCCATTGAAGTTCAACCTAAAGACCCTCAACCTATAGCATCCTTTATTGGCACCCTTCAAATTTCCAACCTTATTACCTTCAAGGATTTAGAAATACCTTCCATGCATCCTAAAGACCCATATGCCCCTATATTTATCACTACCTAAATCAACCAAACCTACATCAAATGGGCCATGATCAATGGGGGAGATAGCATTAACATTATCTCCTCCCACACCTATAACCAACTCAACTTGTCGAACAAATTCATGTCCAAAAACTTGGCCATCCTTTGATCATTCAATGATACCATGATAACCAATTTATATACTATCATCATTCACATTTTTTATGACCGCACACTCTACATACTTTTCTATGTAGTGGAGGGAGAATTACAATACAATGTTTTTTTGGGATGACCCTAGATCTGCTCCATGGGTTGTACCCCCTACACTCTTCACCATTTTATTTATTTGAACATGAAGGCTGGGTCATATCCATCCAAGCTAACTCAATTCCTTTCTCTAAATGCAACATGTAGACACCTAAAGCTAGCCATTGATAACTTCTAACCAGTCTTTTGACCAATTTCCACTCAAAATGCATAATTTTGCCTTAAAACACTAAAACATGATAAATGATGTAAAACTGATATATTCAAGTGTTTATTTTGGATAGGGTATCCCTAAATTAGGTAATACAATTTATGGGCCAACTAACTTTGATTAGATCATTTTGAGTCAAAGTGCCAATTTTACACTTAGGTGCTCTAGATTCCTCTTTCCTATTAAATCTCTTACATGAGACACGTGACTTTATTATTTACTATTGGTAACATCCTAAATGGGATAATGGATCCAACACATCTAACATTGCCTTCTAATTCCAATCCAATAAAATTTTATACCAATATCAAGGCATTTTGATCAATTTAGGTAATTTGTGCATTAAATGCTTAATCATGCTTAAGAGCTAATTACCCCAAATCAAGGCATAATTAATAATTCCATGGAAACTTGTTGATAACTTATTTTTGTCAATGAATATTGAATATCTACATCATTAGGTGACCTCATTCCTTGGGAAGACATCCCTAGGCCATAAATGCCACAAATATAAAGATTCATGCCCCCCATGCCTCATCAATGCCTTCCATGATGCCCTCGATGCCTCTTAATTTCCCCTTATGATGTAATGATTATGATAATTATAAACTTAATTACAAAAATTTAATTAATATTCAACCAAAAATATCAATCTTAGGATGGATGGTTCAAGTTGATTCTAGATATTTTCAAAAATCTATAAATAGAGAGGCCATGAACATCATTTCTAATCTATTTCATTGCAAAGTTATAATGTACAAATATATTCAATGAGCTATTGAAAATAGTGTTACCATTCCAAATTGAAGCCAAGACACAAGCCAAAGGTGCCAAGGAAAGATGGAAGTATCCAAGCTTCCATTGCTAAGGACTTCATGATCACAAGCTGAGAAAGCCACTATAATAAGCATTTTGGAGGATCCAAGGAAGGTAAAAGAACGTTTATTTTGCATTCTAGTTATGTTTTTTATTCATGTTTGTTAACTAATCTCTCCCTAGTGTCTAGGCCTAAAGATGTTATGTTATTATTTTATTTATTTCATTTTTTTTTCATTTTGGAACTAACACCATACTAACCATCCTTTCATTTCGAGGGACCATTTACCAACCTGTTTATGCCAACAATTCCCTCAAGGGGGCATCATACAGTTATTTTATAATCATCACAGTTGTAGGCATACAATACCTTTTCATTATTTGATAAGACATTACTATGCTTATAGCTTGTAATGCCTTCCTAAATAGGGGTAAATTGTAAACAACTAAAACTAGCCATTGATAAATTATAACCAAGATTTTGATCAATTTTCACCCAAAATGCACAATTTTGAATAAAAACACTAAAACATGCTAAATGATGTAAAATTTCATATTCAAGTGCTGATTTTTGATAGGGTATCCCTAAATAGGTCAATGTAATTTATGGGCTAGCTAACTTTGATCAGATCATTTTAAGTCAAAGTGCCAATTTTTCACCTAAGTGCATTGGATTGCTCTTTCCTATCAAATATATTGCATAAGAAATGTTACTTTGTTATTTATTTTTGGTAACATCCTAAATGGGATAATAGATCCAATACATCTAACAACACCTTCTGGTTCTAATATAGTCAAATTTTAGACCAATAATAAGGCATTCTGATCAATTTGGGTAATTTGTGCACAAAGTGCTTAAGGGGCTAATTAACCCAAATCAAGGTATAATTAATAATTCTATGGAAACTTGTTGAAAACTTATTTTTGGAATTGAATATTAAATATCTACATCATCAAGTGAATTCATCTCTTGGGAAGACATCCCTAGGCCATAAATGCCATAAATATTAGGATTCATGCCCCTCATACCTCATCAATGCCTTCCATGATGCCTTCCATGCCTCTTAATTTCCCCTTATAATGTCATGATGAGGATAATTATAAACTTAATTCCAAAAATTTAATTAATCTTCAACCACACATCTCAATCTCAGGATGGATGATGGTTCAAGTTAATTCTAGACATTCTCAAATATAAATAGAGAGGCCACAAACATTATTTCTAAAATATTTTGATGCAAAGTTATAATGCACAAATATCTTCAAGGAACTATTTAAAATAGTGTTACCATGACAAATTGAAGCCAAGCCACAAGCCAAAGGTTCCAAGGAGAGATGGAGGTAGAAAAGCTTCCAATTCTAAGGACTTCATCAGCACAAGCCAAGAAAGCCACTACAACAAGCATTTTGGAGCATCCAAGGAAGGTAAAAGAGGGTTTCTTTTACATTCTAGTTTTGTTTTGTATTTATGTTTGTTAATTAAGCTCTCCCTAGTATCTAGGCCTATATATGTTATGATTTTAGAGTGTTTATTTCATTTTGTTTTCATTTTGAAACTAACACCATACTAACCATCCTCTCTTGAGTCAAATTCCTAGATTCACATATGGCATGCCCAATGGGACTAGATGCATCTCACACCTAAAAAAGATCATTTTTCAACTTTAAAATATTCATTTGGACCTTTAAAACTCTTAAAATTTTATTTTCTAACTTTATTTTGCCATTTTTGTTTGCCATGGTTTTTACACAGTAACTGATGTCAACAAGTAAGACCAACATCAGTTGCATACCTACCATCAGTTACATTGGCATAACCGATGTTAGTTAGATAACTAATATTTAGTTAGAAAATGTCATCATCATTATTTATATTAACTGACATCGTTCACTATGTTTTTTTTAAAACACAAACTTGAGAGCTCTATTTCTAAAGTTCATTATTTCAAAACAAAAAGAACTTCAAAACTAAAGGACATGCTGACATTTTTACTATAGGACCAAGCCTAAAATTTGATAAAAACATGTTTAGATCACCTTTTGCATGCTTAAAAATAAATTAGGATAATTTTTTTATATTAAATTTTTTTAGATGTTTATGATAAATGCTTTAAAAGTTTGCAACTAGGACCAAGGGGTAAAATGAAGACCACCTCATTTTCATTTGGGATTAAAATTGAACACACTTGTCAATTCTTGTTTGCAATAGTTGTTTAGATTAAATATTTGATTAGAAAAATAGGAATGTTATGTGTATGCTCCTCCATTTGTCCCTTGTAAGGAACCCTTGGAATAAAAATCACCATTCTTATTACAAATAGCCTAGTCCAAGACTTAGAAAGAAAGTCTTCTAAATCACTCCCCAAAAAATTGTCAAAGTTTGGGTGACCTTTAAAATGACCCTAATGTCTTTCTACTTTCATGATTTCTTTATTTTTTTTGCAAACATGGCTTGTGAGGGGGACTTCATCACCTCCCATGAGTTCTTTAGGGAAGCTTTAACCTAGGGTTTCATCTCCTGGCATTGACTTTACTTACTCCTTTAGAGTTGTACCCAGGATGTAGTAGCACTTTGGACATCATACTACAGTAAGCAAACAATAGGATGTCATGGTTGTATAAAGGAATAGACCTTTTTACAACAAGCCAAGTGATATAGACCCAAAATTTATGATTTTTTTTGCATTTTTTGGTGTGAAAGTCATTGTGAAATTGATTCCCCTAGATCATTCAAAAACTTGTTAGATCTTAGACAAATCCTCACTTACCATGAAAGTATTTTTGGTGTAAGATGCACTTCAAGGTCCATGTCACAGTACTATCATTTGAGAGAAGGGGATGTAAAAACCCTACTATATAATGTGCATTTACTTTTGTATGAACACTTAAAATCCTCTCAAATGATGTATATTGATGGATTCTAATAATACCAAGCAACATTTTTAGTTTATGATCTAAGAGAAATTAATTAGTTGGTCTTGTCCTAGATTAAAGTCTTGTTTGAAGTCAAAACTTGGTGTAAACAAATAATCCAAACCAAACATATAGTCCAAATTTTCCTTTGAATAAATAGGTGTTATGCTACCCACATGAGATCATCAATTTAGCTTGTTCCAAGTTTATCAAAAGCTAGAGAGTCATATCATCCACTTTTCCATATTTATGATACCTAATTAAGTCTAAACCTTTACCAAAGTTGTTTAATTCCTTCACTTATAATCTAAATTTAAAATTGTAACTTTATAAGTTCATAGGGTTGATGTGTTAAGTGGGTTCACCATTTACACCAAAATTGAGGGAACTTAGGTTCAATTTCCAATTTGAGTTTAAGGTCATTTAAGACACATAATAATTATCACCATTTGATAAACTTGAGCAATTTTGTGCTAAACACTTGCACTTTGAGTCTATACACCACAACATTTTGAGACAAAAAAAAATAGTGTTATGTTGTCAAAATTATAGGCAAATGACTTTGCCTTAGAAAGTTTTTGAAACAAACCTTTGTGTCACACCTTTTGGGTATTATAGCTTCATTACATTGCCCAAATTTTTTTTAATATTATTTCATAAACCCTCTTTCATAGAGTTCTAAATTTGTTCCTACATGTTTAGACCAATCCAAGTGTACTTTTGTGATATTTTATCTAAAATAGTTATAATACTCACTTTTGTCTAGCCTATTTGTCAAAAGAACCAAGTTTTTATACCATTTTTTGTGAGAAAATAAATTATTCCTAAAGTGCCTTTTGTTTCATACCTTATACCTAGTTGATCAAGTTCATGTCCAAGAATCAAATTCCTAGTGTTTGTTATAAGTGTTTTGAATTTGTTAGATTGAAACTTTCATCTATTTCAAATTGATCCAAAAATCAAAATATTTGGTTGAAAGATAATTCAAGAAACAAGAAAAACACAATTTAAATAATGTTATCTCTAAAAAGAGATGTTTTATTGATCAAATTTGTAGACCCAAACATATGCCTATCTCTGAGAAGAGATGTCTGATTTCCATTTCAGGTTAATTCTTCATTTATACATGTTTTTAAGGTATAAGGAGGATGTGAAAGGTCACCAATATCGATGGATATTAAGTGGTTCAACTTCCATGATTTACAATAATACAAAATTTGAGGAATTACTATTTCTAGAAACTTACTATTTTTAGACTACACTACTAAAATTGAAATTTGGGGCACTTCCATTGGATTTTTAGGGGTCAAACTTAATTGAGAAGAGCTCCATGCCATCTCATCATATTTTCCTCATTCTTATCTTTCCAACGGTTTAAAAAGTGATTTAGTTGGAGCTATAGTGAAACAGTTATAGCTCCTAGAAGTTCCATCATCAATTGGGGCAGGCCCGTCACCTAAATTGTTGCCTAGATCAAAAGTATAGCTTTTGACATTATTCAGCCAAGAGTCCTAGCACATGCCTTGTTTGAGCCTATATTTTGATGCTATGTTTGTCCAAAATATTTATCAACATTTAAATTACTATATTAGACTGATTTGAAACACTTCAACTTTAGAGTTTGGTATTTTTATTTTAGGTCTATTTACTTACTTATATTTTTTTGAATAGTGAAACATTAGATACATCATGCTAGCTTGTTTCCTCATAAAAATTTGCATAAACCTTTTGATCCTTTTGATGAATCTAGACCATGTTGGAACATCATCTATTTTAGGCATTATCCATTTTATAATTTGTAAAACTCTTTGACCTTTTATCACAAAGAATTGACTATGGATCCCACCATCTATTCATACACTCATAGTGGACTCATGTAAAATTTGAGGATTAGTAATGAAGTTGTGCAAGAATAAATGGTACAAGACCCTTATGTGTATAATATTAAATATGAGATTGATACTTATCCCTCTTATAATACTCAATCAAGGCCACAAATCCAAGATCTATTGGCTAACTATTTGGTTAACACACCACCTTATTCTGAACAAGACCAAGATCAAATTGCACAATATCTGTAGTGGATTAGCCATTACTTCAACAGTCATATTCTACTAATAAAACTTGCATGTATGACATTTTTTTTTTGAGAAACATTTGTTAGAGAGAAAAGATGAGATTTTGGTTAGAGCCATAGAGGTAAGGGCCAAGTTTCTAGAAGACTTTCCCCATGAAAATTTATCAAGTCTAGTAAGAGTGCCCCACAATATCAATTATGATCAACAAGTTCTTCTATCAATCATATGGCTCTAGTCTAAATAATGTACCAATATCTTAATATATCTGATCAAGGTAAGAACATCATGGAAGATCACTTTAACCAAATGTAGATAACATATCAAACTTACCTAAATATAGCACATGATTTCAATCAGATGAACATGGTAAGTAAGCCTCTTATTGACCTAGTTACTTCAACAGGAGTGTTGATAGAGTTAACTAGATAAGAGAATCCAAATTTTGACCTATTAATACAAACCACTTTGATAGATAACTTGATGCATATGCCTATTATTGAAGAGGTGTCTTCTGCCTATACATAGAATAGTGAGCCAAATTTAGTAGAAAATGTGAAAACAAAATCTAAGCTTCATGATAGTGGTACTAACACATAAACAATTAGCCAACATGTGCCTATAGTTAATCCTATGAATAGGTCATCATACCAGGGAATAGGAGTTTTTACACCCCAACCTCAACTGGATGCTTCCTCAAGTGTACAACATATGGGATTAAGTAATCAAAAAACTTCCAATGTCACACCTCAATTACAGAATGTGGTGAATCCTACTATTAATCAATAGGTAACAAGTAGTATTCCAAAAAAATAGGAACAATTTAGTGTATCAATACAATATAGGACAAATACATTACCACCTCAATCAGGGTCAACTAATATTTCACCTTGTTAGGTAATGATGAACATACCTCTTCAATCACAAACTAATACGCCAATCCAAAACCAAACAATGACTAGTCAACAACATGAAAATATGGGTTAGTGATAAATTCCAAATCTATAACCTACTTTCACTTCCTCATAGGGATTCATGCAAAAAGGAGGTCCTGATGTCTTTTAAGTACCTACTAGACAACTATTCGTTCAAAATGTGCCATAAATCTAGAGATAGTGTCTTAGTCCATAAGTTCCCACTCAATAGTAAGGTTTGATTAGCTGGTAGCATGTCTCTTTTTAACCACAATAGGCATAGTATAGTTATCTTAACTATAAAATCCTCCAAGTCAAACTTTTATCACCAACCCAAACTATAATATCGTATAACTAAGTGTGCAATTTCAAGTACATCTTAATCCATGTATGCATATTCTTGCTCCATTCCCCAACCAAATAAATGTACCCAAATAGGTATCTCTATCATACCATTGTTAAAGTGTCCCATTTGTGACTTTTGAACCATCTATACAAACCAATATTCTCCCTCAAACCAATATTCCTTCCAGTTTCCTATCCCATGAATTATAATAAATGAAAGATGCAATGGATACCATTCAAGTTGGTAAACAAACTAAAAAGATCAAATTGGATGATGTATGTTCCTATCCATTCAACATGGAGTATTTATAGATACCATTTCCTCTAGGATATAAACCATCAAAATTTGATAAATATAAAGGGAAAGGTGACCCTAAGGCTCATTTGACCGAATTCTTTATCATATGTCAACAATTGGAATATAGTGACATATACCTTTTATTTTTATTTCTAAGGAGCTTGAATGGACAATCCCTGGTGAGGTTTTTGAAGTGTCCTAAAAATTTAGTAAGAAATTTTGATCATCTTTCAGATAAGTTTGTGCAACACTTTTCCTATAATCTCAAGTAAGAGATTTCATTGGTTGACTTAATGCAAGAAAAGAGAAAAGTGGGTGAGAGTTTTACAAGTTATTTACAATAATGGAGAGCCCTTGAAATCCATTTCACCCATAGTTTATAGGATAAACAATTAGCTATTGTGTTTACCAAAAAATTGCACAGTGAGATAGCTTATCATTTGGAACTATAATGTGCACATACGTTCAAAAAGATCATTGATAAAGGTTTGTTCATCAAGTGGGAACTTATAAATAAAGGAGTCATCAAGCTTAATTCAACTAATCAAAACCAAGGTACCAATTAGGGAAATGACTAACATCCCATTCAAGCACCAGCATCATAAGCAACACAAGCTAATAACCATGAGAGATCGAAGCAATTTAACTATAATAAAAATGTTGTGGGAAATAGAGTAACCGAATCCCATTATGTGAAAATAGTGAAAACATCATCTACACCACCTCTTCAGCTTAATCCTACCCAAAAACCTCTCTAACCAATACCACAATCACAACAACTAGGACCTACACAACTTTTACCATTGCAAACCTATCCTCCTAGGAGAACCATGCTTACACATTGTATCTTCAGTGACCTAGGAGAACCCATTGAGTTTATATTTTGTAAGCTTGCTGCTATTAATCTGATTAGTTGGCATATACCAAAGAATTATCTATTAGACATTTCTTATCTTGATTAGTACCATGAAAATGAATTATATGATTATAATTGGGTCAACGGGTATAGTTTATGAAGATGTGTCCAAATCAAGCATTTCATTAAGAATATGTTGGAGAATGGGGGGATAAAATTGGATAATGGTGCTTCCACTTCCAATCAAACTATTGGGATTTATCAAAACCCTTTTCCTTGACATAACAATTAGTAGCATAAAAATAATTAGCAATAACAACAATAATGACTAGTATAGCATCAAAATCAATAATATCAAAATCAAAATCCAAACCATTAGAATCAACAAAATTAGCATTAGAACCAAAAATGATAGAAAAATAGACAAAACCAAGGTTAAAATGATAATAAACAAAAAACCTACCATGCAGTTTCACATGACTACAAAAGGGTTAAAGGTCATATTGTAGGGGGTGGCATTAATACCATCTCCATTAATCCTAAATCAAGCACTAATCATCCTAGATCATTGCTAAACAACCCCTTTCATTCAAATTACATGGATGATCCTTATTTGAACTAGGATTATATACAAGCAAAATAGTAAACTACGACTTCCCCCTTTTGACCTTATATCGACAACATATCCTTGCCACATGACCACATACAAGTGCACCGACAATCGAGACTTGTCATATCTAGTCCCACACCATTATCAACATTTATTAGCAATAATAGTCTAATGTTTAATCTTGATTGTGCAATCACAACTTAGAGTTCAAAGATTACTATCCTAGGCATACAATCATCTACCACTTTCCCTATTATCCAACCAACCATTCAACCTTGGAATAAACCATTCACTATTGACCAAAATAATAAGTTTGATATTATGGAAAAATTGCAAAATAAAATAACAAAAATTTCTATTTTAAATTTGCTATGATTTTAAATAATCCATAAAAACATCTTGAATTAGTTTTTGACCTAATACATTGTTGTTAGTGACATATCCCCTGATAAATTTCAAGCTTTGGTTGGATACCTAGCTCCAGGCCAACAAGTCACATTTAACCAAAGTCATATATCTTCTCTTGGCCCACTCCATAATAATCCATTATACATAGAAGTTTTTATAATATGGCATAATGTGAAATGTCTCCTTATAAACAATGGATCTAGCCTCAACATAGTATCTCTAAAGGTCATCAAGGTTCTTGCATACACAATGGCAAATCTCTAGCTAGAAATAATAACTATTAAAGCCTATGATAATCAAGAAAGATAATCACAAGGAACCATTAGTTTTCTAGTTATCATAGGGCCTCAGAACCATGATACACTTTGACATGTACTTGACCTTGAGTTATCATACAATATGCTTCTAGGTAGGCCTTGTTTATATGAGATTCATGCAGTCCGATCAACATTTCACCAATGTATTAAGTTTTCCCACTCAGGGATGGAAGTGAATATTTCAGGAGATTTACACCCATATGAACATTACAAACATCTTGATTCTAAATTTCAGATCTATAATTATTAGTATGACATGAATCCAAGCTCCAAGCAAGATAAAGGAATGAATATACTTATTAATCCTTCACCAAATAATTGTTTAGATCCTAATACCTTAGATTCCATTTCCCACAGACCACCTCTTGAAGCTTCTAATCATTTCACCATTTCAGATAATGGACTGAGAGAGTATGTGACCCATGATACATTTTATATTACCAATCTTCCTCAAAATATGAAAAAATTTGGGTAACATAAAGTCACCCCACATATTCATTGGTAACAAAATAATAAAGATAAAGGACCTATCACATTTGTATCAGCATTTGGCCTAGGACCTAACCCTCTTGAAGGGGATGAATCATGGTTATACAATGAAAACCAAGTTGATTTTTATAAAAATTCAAAGTATCCTATTCCCAATAGGATCATGGAGCATTAAAATTATGAAGGAAGAGGCCTCAGATCAAATTAGCAAGGAACTATCGAGCCAATTTCCTTGACTAAGTATGAAAGACCTTACAAACTTAGATTTAAACTGCTTGGAGGTGACCCCACATATTTTATTCAAAATCCATCACTAGTGATTAGTGATGATGATGTCGATAATGAAATAAAGTCTAATCATAGCCTCACCTTTGATAACCTAGCTGAAACCAACTTGTTTTATAGCAATGCCATTTGTACGCTTACCCTGGCCATTCATCATAACCCTTTGCCATTATATTATCCCCAACTGATAGATTGGGACCAACAAGAATTCAGTTTACTAATTGATGAGTTCTAGAATGATAAGGCATTCTATGATTTCTTAGGCCTTAGAGACTATGTTCCATTGGGAGATCACAAATTAGGATTCTCAATCACAATGAATCTTGTAGCCTATTTTGGAGAGTGAGTGACCACCCATAGCCAAAAAGAAAGTAAAATTTTGAGGTCCCAAAGTGAAAACCTCTTTGAGGCACTTTTTGACTAGGGAGAAAGTAAAGATAAAGGATATTCTAGTGGTGAAAACCTATTTTAGGCACCATTAGATGGGGGTGTTCATTCTTCTTTGAATTTAGACCAGGAGACCACCAGCGATGAAATTGCATATGGATCCAAGTTCATCTTTGAGAAACAAGTATTTGATAAATTTATTTAATAATTTCTAACTATTTTTTTACATGGATAGATATTCCATTAGGGGACTCAGATTCATCATGCCTAGAATAATTTTAAGAGCAAGTCCTAACAGAGGACCCTGACATAATTTAATAATTCAACTCAATGCCTATTATCCTAGAAGATGGTTCAACCATTCTAGTCAAAGATTTAATATAGGTAAATATCAAGACTCCATCAGACCTAAAATAGATAAAATTAGGGGCATCCCTTACTTAAGAGGAATATGACATCTTTATAGCTCTATTCAGATAATTTTTAGATATTTTTGCATGGGCCTATTCTAATATGCCAGGTTCGACACCTTGGTTCTGCACCACCTTCTGGCTAATCATGATTCCAAACTGGTAAAACAAAATTTACGTAAGATGCATCCTCACATTTCTATATAGGTAAAAAAAGATTTGGGAAAACTCTTAGAAGTAGGATGTATCTGATCCATTAACTACTCATAATGGATATCTAATGTGGTACCTATTAGTAAAAATCCTAAAGGGATTAGAATTTGTACTAATTTTTGAGACATCAACAAATCTTGTCCTAAATATGATTTTCCATTGCCTAATATTGATATGATCATTGAATCCATAGTAGGTTATGAATTGATTTCACTCATGGATGGCTTTTTAGGATACAACCAGATCAAAATAACACCAACAGACCAACATAAAATAGTGTTCACCACTCCATGGGAAACATTTTGTTATCATGTAATGCCATTTGGCCTTAAGAATGTTGGAGCTACATATCAAAGGGCCATGACTATCATATTCTATGATATTGTACATGATATTGTTGAAGACTATGGTGATGACATATTAAGAAAATCTAAAACTAGGGCCAACCATCTAGCAGTGTTGCATAAGATATTTGAAAGATTACAGGAGTACAAAGTTAGACTCAATCCAAATAAATGTGTGTTTAGTGTAAATTTTTACAAACGAATCTACTTCATCATGTCTTATAGAGGTATTGAAGTTTATTCAATTAAAATCCATGCTATAACTGAGATGCTACCTCCAACCAATTTAAAATAACTCCATAGTTTTTAGGGTAAGATCTAGTGAATTTGACGCTTCATCTCTAAGCTTGAAAACAAGTGACATCCATTTACACACCTTTTGAATAAGGTAATTACATTTCACTGGGATGATCACTACCAAATATATTTTCAACAACTCAAAGATTATCTATTTAATCCACCTATTTTATTACCTCCTATGTTAGGAAATCCATTCTTATTATACCTATCATCTATTGACCATGCTCTAGGGGATATTTTGGCTCAACATGATGAAAATTCAAAGGATAACACCATATACTACCTAATCCATACCTTGGTTACATATGAATATAACTATGCACCTATTGTAAAAGCTTGTCTGGCCATGGTCTTTGTAGCTCGGAAATTGTGCCATTATATGTTGAAAAATAAGACCATGTTCATTTAAAAAGTACATATGCTCAAGTATATACTATTTAAAACAACTTTGAAAGGTAGAATGTCTAAATGTATCATGTTTATTAGTGAGTTTGACATAGAGTATGTCAATTAAAAGGTAATCAAGGAACAAGATCTTGCAGATCAACTTATTGAGGAACCTCTCATAGACATACAACCACTCACATTTCAATTTCCTATTGAATCCATAATGACCATCATTGACACATCCCTTGAGGTGAATCCTTTGAAACTATATTTTGATGGTTCATTTACTGCAATTGATCAAGTGTAGGCATATTGTTTATTACACCACAGGGGGATCTAATCCCTAAATCATTGAGAATCAACTTTCCTTATATAAATAACATATCTGAGTATAAAGAACTTATTTTAGGTCTTCAACAAGCAGTGTAGTGGAATATATCTCATCTCAAATTTTATGGTGATTCTTAGTTAATCATCAATCATGTAACATATCATTTTTAGACTAAAGATGACAAGTTAGTTCCAAATAAAACCATGGTAAACACTCTTAAGCAACAAATTTCTAATATTTAGTTTGGGCACATACCAAGGGATAGTAATAGAACTATTGATGCCATGGCTACTATTGGCTCTCTAATTTGATAAACAAATAAAGATAGAGAGTATCAATTCCTCATTGGGAATTTGTCAACACCAGCTAATGAACCTTCAACTATTCCCATGATTTGTGATATTGTTGATCCTACTTCTTTCTAGTACTCAAACCTTTACAATTACCTTCATGACCATGTTTTATCACCTAACCTATCTTGAAAAGAAACTAAAGCCTTTATTCATCATTCTACTCATTATACTCTACTTGGATCCACCCTTTACCATCATAGTTTTGATGGAACTCTGCTTCATTGTTTAACTTTGGCAAAGTCTACACTAGAGTTAAGAGAGGTTCACAAAAGAGTATGTGGCACTCATTCTAGTGGGGTAGTCCTATCCAAAAATATATTTTTTACTAGTTATTATTATCCCATAATGGATGCAAACACCACCAAATATGTAAATAAGTGTGATAAATGTTAATGACATGCTAATCTGATTCATTCCCAACAAAAAATTGGAAATCAATGTTGACACCATGGCCATTTTCTACATGGGGAATTGACCTCATTTGGAAGATTGACCCCACTTATTCTAATGGTAATAAACACATCCTTACCACCACCAAGTATTTCACTAAGTGGGTTGAAGCTATACCCCTCATATGACTAGAACGTAAATTTCCAAATTCATTTTTAACCATCTCATTTGCCACTATGGTATCCCCTCTGACATTATATCTAATAATGAAGGATCATTCAAGAAAAAGGATGTAGACCAACTGTATATTTAATATAACATCACACAAAATTTTATACAAAATATTACTCTCAAGGTAATGGCCAGGCTGAGGCATCCAATAAAACCATTATTGATATTCTCAAAAATATTATTAATGATGTCTGTCATGATTAGCACCTCCAAATATTCCCTACCCTTTGGGCATATCATACCAATCATCATATTCCCATAGGAGCCACTCCATACTCACTTATTTATGGTATTGAATCCATCCTTCCTATTGAGGTCAAATTGCCTTCACTATGCATCTCTTTCAAGCATTTCCTAGATGATCATGACTATTGAGTAACCCACCTACAAGAGCTAGACCTACTTGATAAGAAATGTATAGCTACACTCAAAAATCTTCAAGCATATCAGAACTAACTCAAAGGCCACTATAATCGATGTGTTAAGCATAGAACATTTGAACTTTGTGATCTTTTTCTTAAAGAAAACCAAACTAATACCATAGATAAGAAGAAGCATAAAGGGAAATTCAAACCAAACTAGATATCACCTTTCATCATTAATGCAGATTATGGATTAGGTGCATACAGGCTCACCACACTAGATGGTTATGAAATTCTAGAGCTAATGAATATTATTCATCTCAAATGGTACTATGATTTAATGCTAACATGTATTGTCTATAAGGACCATTTCAATTATGCCATTTTATCACTACTCTTCTTTATACAAATACCATCCTTATATGTCCTCTTCATTGTATCCACTTTCCACTTCCATTCTATTGACCCAATGTGTTCTAAAGCCTATCTCATTTGACATTGGTTTTTGTCATTCATTACACAATTTTAGCATTAAGGTATTTGATTAGTTTGATTATTTGGTTCAATTACTATAGATAGAGATTGTGTTTTAGGATAGTGTGACAAAATTTTTGGTAGTTGCATCCTTCATTTTTTATTCCTTTCTTACCACCGGTCTTGCTACTAATTATAACCACCTTTTGGAAAATTAGTACCATTGATCTATGTTGTTGTGTCCTAGTTATAACCACCTATGGGAATAAAAGGGGAAACATTAAGCCTTGACATATCAATTTTCCACTTCTTATGTTGTATTGTGCCTTTTCACCACCTGTGCCTATTTTGTTTGAATTGACTATTACACTAGTCAAATTCCTTCACTATAAGGGCAAAACTATAGTAACTTAAGGTCCTACTCTCAAAATATGTAGGCAATTCTCGATACTTATTGAGGTCATCTTGGTCACCCCATTTCCCCATGATCTCACCATTTTGTGAGTAACTTAAGCCATGATATCACCATTTTATGAGCAACCTAATCCACACTCTCACCATTTTACAAACTTGAACCATTTAGTGTCTCACCATGATTGATTAAGTTGAGACACTCTAAAATAATTCTAAAAACATTTAAAAAATAATTAAAAAGGAATAAAAACATTGACCACATATTTTCCTTAAGGATTCTAGGAAACCTTACTAAGCTACAAGCAAATCACTTCTCATTTATTTTCCCAATCCTTTTTGGCCTTTTCTATCATTCATTTTTCATTTTACAAGACCATTCCTATTCTGATCTCACATCCATTAATGTTTTTTCATTAGCTATCACATTCCTCCCATTCCCTAGGAGAACTACATTTGGCCTAAAGTTTTTTATTGGATATTACATCCATGGAACTATGTAGGCAACATCCACTTACCTATTGCATATGGAGATAACTCGGCCAACCTTTCTTTTCTTCTATTCTCCCATTTTGTTCATTTGTTAATTTTTTGCCTATTTTCTAGGGGAAATTTTCATAGAGTTTCTATTGCATTATTTTTTTGTTTGTCTCTACTTATTTTTGTTTGTTTGTCTACTTGTTTGTTTGCTTTCATCACTATTGCCTTGATTCATTTTATGTGTGTTCGTTAGGTGATTCCTTTCCCACACTTATCCTTGAATCTATCTATATCCATACATTTCCATTTTTTATCATGGTTTCTATTATTGGTGAAATTTTTTATATTGAGTGTTGGATTATGGGAGTCAGTCCTTATGGATATTTTGGCCAAGTCCTCATGATGTTATACCATGATGTCTATCAATATGTGTTACAACAAAACTTAGCTTCAAGAAGTCTATTCAGCAATGATGACATCTCTTTAGCATTGAAATCCTAATTTCATCCTAATCATATCCCAAATAGAGTAATTAAACATGAAATAATATTATTCTTTATTATTTTGGATGAGCATCTCCATACTAGTAGGTTGTTCCAATTCATCATTACCCTCTATGTTATGGTATCATCATCCTTGGCCAAGTTTATCATGTTTTCCATAATAAGGGTCTAATTATTATAACCACCTATGTGAAAATCATTATGTTGTCACTACTTTACTTTTTTTTCCCTAAATAATGCCATGTTATCTTGTTTATCTGTCTTAACTAAGGTAGCTCCATCTTCTCAATGATTATAACCACCTTTGGGCAAATCATTGTGTTATCATACCATGTTGCCATTATTGAGGTACACTATTTATAACCATCTTATCACAAACAATTATGCACTATCCCACTTGCATTCTAAATGATTTTGACTACTTTTTTAGTATCATTGTGGTTTCACCCCGTCATCTTTCCTTTTTTTGGTCCCCTTGTTTCACTTCTTTATTTTTGAGGGACCATTTTCTGACCTACCTATGCCAGCCATTCCCTCGAGGGGTAATCATACATTTAGTTTATCATCATTATAGTTGTAGGCATACATGACCTTTTCATTCTTTGAGAAGATTTTACTATGATTATAACTTGAAATGCCTTCCCAAATAGGGGCAAATTATAAACACCTAAAATTGGCCATCGATAACCTCCAACCAGGGTTTTGACTAGTTTCCACCCAAAATGTATAATTTTGCCTAAAAACACTAAAATATGATAAATGATGTGAAACTAACATATGCAAGTGCTAATTTTGACTAGGGTATCCCTAAATGGAGTAATGTAATTTATGGGCTAGCTAACTTTGATCAGATCATTCTGAGTTAAAGTGCTAATTTTGTACCTAGGCACTTTGTATTGCTCTTTCCTATCAAATATCTTGCATGAGACACATTCCTTTGTTATTTGTTATTGGTAAAATACTAAATGGAATGATGTATCCAACACATTTTACATCACCTTCTAATCTAGTCAAATTTTAAACACATAACAAGGCATTATGATCAATTTGGGTAATTGGTGAACAAAGTGCTTAATCATGCTTAAGAGCTAATTCATCCAAATCAAGGCATAATTAATAATTCCATGGAAAATTGTAAAAAAAAAATTTTTTGGAAATGAATATTGACTATTTTCATCATCAAGTGACCTCATTTCTTAGGAAGACATCTGTAGGCCATAAATACCACAAATATTAGGATTCATGCCCCCATGCCTCATCAATACCTTCCATGATGCCCTCCATGCCTCTTAATTTCCCCTTCTTCTAATGTCTTGATGAAGATAATTATAAACTTAATTTAAAAAATAAATTAATCCTCAACCACACATCTTAATCGTAGGATGGATGGTTTAGGTTGATTTTAGACATTCTAAAAAATCTATAAATAGAGAGGCCATGAACATCATTTCTAATCTATTTTGGTGCAAATTTATAATGCACAAATATATTGAAGGAGCCATTACAAATAGTGTTACCATGACAAATTGAATCCAAGCCACAAGCCAAAGGTGCCAAGGATAGATGGAGGTAGCCAAGCTTCCATTTCCAAGGACTTTATGAACACAAGCCGAGCAAGCCACTACAACAAGTATTTTAGAGCATCCAAGGAAGGTAAAAAAGGGTTTATTTTACATTCTAGGTGTGTGTTTTATTCATGTTTTTTAACTAAGCTCTTGCTAGTGTCTAGGCCTAGAGATGTTTTGTTATTAGCGTGTTTATTTCATTTTGGAACTAACACCACACAAACCATCCTCTCTTGACTCTAATTCCTAGATTCACACAACATAACCTATCATCTTAATGATGTCCTCATACCAAAATTCAACACACCCTTAGTAGCTAAAACCCAACCTTCAACCATCAAATTGGTATCATATCCCCTTCCTCTAATGAGTCAATGACGAGTTCCTCTATCCCTTCAGAATAAATCCCTAGCATAGACCCTTTGGAATCAATGTTCCATCACCTTTCACTGGGGGAGTAACACCTTTTTGGTTTGGATGCTTTCCTTACTCCTCATAAGTATGGATAACTCACCAACCAACTAGGGTATGACCCCAATGTAAAAAATAGCATTCCCTTTAGACCTCCCCATCATCAGAACCATTTTGTCTATGGGGGACTTGAGAAACCCCTTGACGCTTCTACCACCTCTCTTTTACCTAGTCCATTTACCACCAGTTTCTCCTACCTAGATAAACTAAGATTTTACAAGACATACCTTCATCAGTGTGCTTGGAAAGGCTTTGGTCTTAAGTGATATGATCATGGCCCACATGAATTTGTCACCATTGAAACTAGGAAGACTCATGAGAAGCATGGCCTTGGTTTCATCCTACCCAACAAGAAATAACCCAAACCATCTACCATCACTATTATTGAGGAAGATATCCCTTCCTCACCTACTTCTCCACCATCTCTATATGAGGATGATGACATCATCTCACCTAATTTTTTTTGTCAACATGCTCAACCTTGGACCCCTAACTTATCAAAATGAAGGGGCAACCATAACCATCCCTTTGACCCATCTTGAGATGATAGGAGAAGACTCTCCTACCATTAACATTATCTAGTGTCAGGGTGATGATTTTATTATCCCCTACCTTAGTGCCCCAAATTATTTAATCCACAAATCCCTTCCTCCTAATACCTTGACCATGTTGAATGAATCTACCATCAATATCAACTTGGGCACTCTAAATAACCCTTGTATTATCAAACTTGACCAATCATTGAGTGCTAAGGAAATTTAGGATTTCTCCTCTTTCCTTCAAGATGGTAGCATAACCTTTACTTGGTATTATAGTGACATTCCTATAATTTACCCCACCATTGCTACCCATAAAATAGTCACTAACCATGATTCCAAGCCCATCAATCAAAAGCTTCATTGTATGCACCCTTATATATCCCTTCTTATCAAAGAAGAGCTTTAGTATCTCCTATCTATCAAATTCATTTAACCCATTGACTACCCCCAATGGGTATCAAATATCTTACATATCACCATAACCATAGGGGGATTATGCATTTGTGTGGACTTTCATAACCTCAACCTCACTTGCCCCAAAGATGACTTTCCTCTACCAAGCATTGATTAGATAATTGATCTTATAACTAGCTATGAGATTTTATCTCTCATAGATGGTTTTTTGGGATACAATCAAATCTTAATTTCTCTCAAAGATTAGCACAAGAATGCCTTTACTACCCCATGGGGAACCTTTTGCTATAGATTCATGCCTTTTATGTTGAATAACATTGGTATAACCTACCAATATGCCATGACCTATATCTTCCATGACCTTATCCATAGGATTGTCAAGGATTATGTGGATGACCTTCTCAAAAAATCCAAACTCTAAAAATACCACTTGCCCATTCTCAAGATCATCTTTGAGTAACATATACCTTATCATGTTTGCCTTAACCCCAATAAGAGCCTTTTTTGGGTCTTGTCAAGAAATATTCTTAGCTTCATTGTCTCCCTTCATGTAATTAAAGTAGATCCTACCAAAATCAAGTCCATCCTCAACATATTTCCTCTAACCAACCTTAAACAACTCCATAGATTATAGTGGAAGCTTCAATCCATTCACCATTTTATCTCCCTACTTTTGAATCCATTCAACCCTTCCACCACCTTCTCAAGAAGGATGTGTCTTTCAAGTGGAATAGAAACTATCAAAATGCCTTTAATTGACTCAAAAAGTACCTTTTGTCTCCACCTATACTCACCATTCCTAAGGATTATCAACATTTCTACCTGTATATCTCTACCACCAACCATTCCTTAAGGGCAATGCTTTCTCATTGGGATGAGAAACACAAAGAACAATCTGTATACTACATTAGTTTCACATTTGTAGAATATGAGAATTGATACACCTATACTGATAAATGTTGTTTATCCTTAGTCTTCATGGCCACAAAACTTCACCACTACCTTCTTAACCATAAAACCTATGTCATAACCAACATTGACCCACTCAAGTACATATACTCTAAGCCATACCAAAACTAGCACATGACCAAGTGTCTTAAGCTCTTATAAAAGTTTGATGTTGATTTTATTTTTAAAAAATTAATTAAGTGCAAAGTCATTACCGACCAATTGGTTGAGGCACCTTTAGTAGACAACCAGCCTCCTCTTCTTGAGTTCCCTGATGAATCCATCATGACCCTCTCTCAAGTAATTTCACCTAACAAGTCAACATTTTATTTGATGGATAAAAGTTTTAATATGTTGGGGAAGTTGGTGTCATCCTCATCTCCTTTGACGATGATCCTCTCCCTTAATCTTTCAAGATTAAATTTGAATGTACGAATAATATGGCTGAGTATGAAGCCCTAGTGATAGGCTTACAAACTGGCTTAGCCTTTGAAGTTAAAACAATAAACATATTTAGTGACTCCTAACTTGTGGTTAATAAAATAAATAAATCTTACCAGTGTAAGAATGATGGCCTACAATAGTATAAGCAACTAGTTGACAAACTCTTAACATCATTTGAACATTAATGCATCCACTTAACCCTATGATCTACTAATAAGTTCACTGACACCATGTATTCCCTTACCTCTCAAATACCATCCACACCCTCTAATTATAAGTTATATATCATTATTCATAGGATAACCTAACCTTATTATGTCAAACCAAGTTCTCCCATCATTTTTAATGTCAAATATACCTAACCTAACCTTTGGTATCATTAGACATTTGACTACCTTTACCTTACCATAATTCCTTCTAGCCTCTCTAGGAGTGCTTAAAGAACACATATCTAGAGCATATATCACTATAAAATTATGGGAATAATCCTTTATAAACATGACTTTGTTGGTCTCCTCTTTCATTCCTACATAGTCAAGAAGCCTCTCATGTTATCAAGGAAATGCATGATGGTATCTGTGGAGGTCACTTTAGTGGACTCATCGTAACTAAGTGTATCCTTTTCCTAAACTATTACTAGCCTACTTTTAACCAAGACTATTTTAATTATGTGAAAAAATGTGTTAAGAATCAACAGCATGCTAATCTACATCACATGCCTAGCTATAGTCTTCATGTTTTCACCAATTTTTAGCCCTTTCACAATGAGGTCTAGACCTTATTAGTTAAATTAACCCCCATTACTCATAATGACACCATTTTAACATTAGTGAAATCAATTATTTTACCTAGTGGGTAGGGTCTATTCATCTAGTCTTGACCAAAGTGGAAAAGATTATCAGCTTTATAAACCATCATATCATCTATTGCTTTGGTGTTCGTCATTAGATTATCACTAAAAATGTTAAGTCCTTTAAGAATAAGTAAGTCCAAGATATTTGTGATGAATTCATCACTAAGTTAAGCTTCTCCTTACCCTATCACATTCAAGCTAATGGATAGGTATAAGGTTATAATAAAACTCTTAATAACATGCTAACTAAAATGGTCATGCATCTAGTTGAGATTGGCATTTGCACATCCCCTTCTCATTATAGGCATTTCATACTAGCATTAGAACCCCTATGGTTGATACCCCTTTCTATCTTATATTATAAACAAAGGTTATCTTGCCTCTTCAGGTCCAAATCCCATCTCTTCACATATCTTTGCAAGAGCTTATATTTTAGGATGATTATCATTAGCATCATTTATCCTAACTCGGGCTACTTAATGATCATTGTTTAGCATCCCTTACCCATCTCTACATTTGTCAAGAATGCATCAAGAGTGCCTATAACAAACACCTTAAAATGCGATAATTCAATAACAAAGATCTCATCTTAAAGGAAAATCAACATGTCACTATTATGGAGAAAAATAAGTGGGTCAAGTCTAATTTTAATTGGCTTAGACCTTATATTATAACCCATAAGTATGGATCTAGAGCTTACTAATTGTCTTCTCCTGAAGGCCACCTAGAACCTGAGCCCCTCAATGATTTACATCTACATCTATTATTTTGTTAAGAAGGATCATGTTCACATTTTGTCTAACATAAGTTCATTCCTTGATATCTACCTACATTTCATCTCCCTATTTTAAGGGAAACTAATTAAAACCAAATCATTTTATTATCTGTCACTGGTATAGCCTTATCTTAAATAATGGTTGTAATGGCTATACCTATGGTGTGTTTCTCATGGTAATTTCCACCCCATTAAAGGATGGATTCTCATGATCATTGTACCTAAACCTATTTACACCTAATCACCCTTCTTGTGATTTTAGTTATGCCTTCATAAAGGTGAACTACTAAGCTAGTCTAAGCAAGTTTATGTCAAGAAAGATCAAAGCAATAAATAGTAAAAAACCCTATCGTTAGTAATCATGGTTCATTCCTATAATTCATAGACTACTTCCTTGAAGGATGGCTATTGAAAATTTATTCAAAAATGCCAAAACATAAGGTAGATTGCTCTCTTAAAGGAATACTATCAATAAACAAAGAAAATAAACTCATACCACTCTATTGAAGGATGGTTGAGTAAAGCATTTTTTCAAAAGACTATAAATTTATTGGAAGCTTCCTACATTGATCAGCTTCCCATATATAACAACAAAAGTAAAAGACCCATTATCATAATCATAGAAAAATTAAACTAATTTTGAAAGCCACAATCAGCTATCAAACAACATAATAATATGGAATCCACAATCAAATTTTACAAGTAGACTTCCTACATCAATTAGTGTACATATCTTGGCATATATTTTATTATAATGACTCTTTAAACACCTATAAAAGATGCATGTTAGTCTTACAATAAGGTTCTATTTTTACCCATCTCCCCTTTACTCACTATAAGCAATGAATTTTTGAGCTTGCTTGACATTATGTGGTCAAGACACCTCTTTAACTAACTAACAAATGATAATGCAAAGCATTTGTAGAGATTATGTTAATCAATCACATCCAACTTTAGTTTTTTTAGTCCTTTTCAACAAAAAAGCATCATGCCCTCTTCTTATCCTATCATGACTAGTTGATATTTTCAATAGGGCATTTATCACTTGATTATATTCTTTGGTCTCTTATCTAGTGTTGTTAATTAAATTACCCCATGTGTTTTAGCCTAAAAATTAACAATAAACATAACCATACCAAGCATGATAAAACCTTAACATCCATAATCATTTAAAAAATCAACCATTTTTCACCACATGTCTAAAACTAAAATAATGCAGTATATACTCATTAAAATTTAGCATGTCATAAGCATAACCAAAATTAAAGCCATCTTATGCCTAACTAGGTGCATCTACATCATTTTATATCATCTATAACATAATCCATGATCATATATAAGCATCACACCATAAGCATTAAACATTAACATCAAACCATAAACCATGAACATGAGCATGCATAACAATCATATGTATAACTCATGAGTCAAATATAATAATAATGTGTACAAATAGATAGACATGTATCTCTCTCTAAATTTACATCTCACCACATCAACTCATAGGTTAGAATCAAAATGATATACAATGTCATAGTATAGCTATATCTATACCCCAAGGGCACCACTACCTCCTAGAGAACTATTGGATGTTGATGCCTATCAACCTATTCTATCTTCTAATCCCCCAACTATTCCTATCTATACAAATATAGACACTGCCTACTACCTCGATGTCACCACATTAACACTACCTGTCAAGCTACCCTATACTCACCCTAGGGATCCTATGGACACTATGTCAAAACTATAGGCTCATAATATTGAATCTCATCCACTATAGCTTAGTATCATGCTATGAAGATGGTGAAAAATGTCCCCATCTTTGATACTAATTTTTTCCTCAAATATTCCCTCTCTTGGGTCACCAATCTTAGTGAGGTCTTAGCTTGATCCATCTCAACTATCATAATAGCTACCTGATGCTATAAAGTAACAACCTAACCATGTATTATAGGAATCTAGCCCTATAATTTTGCCACTTTCTCTTATATAATTTTAAAATATCCTTGTGTAGTGGTTAAAACCACTCTTGCCTATCTATCATGGCCAGTTAGATCCATATCCATCGGCCTCACACCTCCATCATCCCTACCAATGTGTGTGTGTGTGTGTATATATATATATATATATATATATATATATATATATATATGGGTTGGTACCATGACATGTACCTATTATTAAACCCAACATCATCTATCTTTGCCCTCATTTGTAGCTCTTTGTAGTCTAACAAAGTTGGCATGGGTTGTGGGTCTACTAGTAAGATCTTTGAATCCTCTCACCTATACCTGGGGAATGGACCTATAATACCTTATATCAAGATAAACTATTAGTGTACCCTATCAAATTAAATTAATTTCACCTCCCCATATTGCCTACCAAGTATCCATCTATAGCTCTGAAGGGAGAGTGTCTACCTCTTATACCCAGGCCATACTAGAAATTAGATATATGGCCTCCAAGTGATGTCTCCTATCACTAGTGCACCTAGTATAAACCTAAACCACTCCACATAATGTGTACCACCTATTACACCTAATACATCAAAATCCCTTATCTAATACATAAATATAATGGGGAAGTCTATTTATGTAAACCCTACCCACAATAATCTTAATAACCTTAACACCTGAATATGCTTGTAGGCCTAGCAATATAAAAATAAGATGACATTGATGCCATACCTATTATGGGTCATGAACCCTCATAGCTCCTTATATATATACAATAAAAATTGACATTTGGCTAAATACTATCTAACCTAGCAATAACCTGACCAGTGTCCCCAATAACAAGTAATGGAATCTCCTACTACACAAGTTGAGAAGTGTAAAACATGTAACAACAATCATGAGCATGGTCATGAGTCTCTTCGTAGATGGATACCTATAATAAAAATCACTATAATTGAACCCCCTATCATACCATCTAACCTAATCACTCTCATCTCCATATTATATATTTATGTGATCATCTTGATTTTTGTGTTCTATATGGTAGATCAAATTACCTCAAAGTGGAAGTCAAGTGATCTTATGTACATAATTTAAAAATATAGTCATCTCATCATTCATCAATAGAGAGGTGTTCATAGAGGTATCCAATCTCTTGATGACAAATATAACCATGGATGCATCCTGAAGCACATTCTAATAGTTTATCATGGCTCCCAACCCCACCTCCTCCATATGGGCCCAGTCGACTAGGGTCATCCCCTACTAGATCTCTACGAAGATATACAAAATGTGGTTATGCATTTGTATTTTATCCCTATCTTATACCAAGTTGTAATAATTACTTAGTTACCTACACCAATATCATCTACCCTAACCTTTACATAATTGACTTATTTTCTTATCCATCCTACCTATCTACCCACTACTCACTATAGTTTTCCTTTTAAAATGTAACCCTATGCCTAGAAAGATAACATTTACTTTACTTTATCATAATTTTACCTTATCTTTCCAAACCTATATTTCAAACCTTGTTGATCATTGATTATCATGATGACCATCGATGGTTAAGCACCCATGTTTTCTAGGGTATCAACCATTAATGGTCAGACCTAACCATTGATGGTCACTATGGGTATTCTAAAAATATAATACCCAAACCCTAAATTACCCTTAAAACTATACAAATAGTAAAATAAACACCTTAATATTCTCACCTATCCCCTACCCAACCCAACTAACCTACCCCCTACAAATTTTTTATTTCACCTACAAATTTACCAAAATTCCCCAAAATCTCTACCTAGGGCATACGCATTTAAAACCACCCATTTAAACCTACCATAACCTCCCAAACCAATGAAAATGCATAGATTTATGCTTATCTATCAAATTTAAGACACCCCTACCTTATTTGATGACCTCTATTAAGGATTCAATTGAAGACCCACCCATCCTCATTTATGCCTACATACTCCCTACATCATCATTAGTTGAATAGGTTAACTCTCCATCTTAGCTAGTAATCTCCCACCTCAAAAAAAACTTTTACCATTAAGCACCAAAAACCTAGAGCTCAAAGTCAAACAAGTAAAATTAATAATGGGTAATAAATTATTTACTTTTCACTTTTACCCATTGGGTTTCTAGGGTTTCCACCCTGACCGTCAATGGTCAAGATGACCATCGATGGTAACCTTTAAGCACCCTAACCATCAATGGTCAGGATACTCACCTTTTTGCCTTATCTTTAGTAGATACCTCTTTAGTAATAACCACCCATTTTTCTCACCCAACTATGGAGATTACCTTCTCCACCCACCCTGACCACTTTGTCATCTCATCATTGATCCATTTTAGCCCATCTAGTGCATGATTTGTGCCACTTTTTACTTGGTCTTTTGACCACAGTGACAACATTTCCATGTTGACCCTTTTCAAATTTCACCACCTCACACTTCACCCACTTTTGTCTTTTTAGGATTTTTTCCTACCTCAAATACCCATGATACTTGACTTATTTGTGTTTTCCATGGGAGCACTTCCTGCCTTGGATACCCACAAAAACATTGACCTTGTCTAAGAGACTACCAAGTCTACCCATCCATCATACCTAAATGTGGTCACATGATATAAATGATCACTTGTCTTTCTAGTATTGATCTTTATTGTTTTCAATAATGGCAACCTAGTCTTTACACAATCATGGATATTGCACCTTTTATCTCACTTTATGTGCCTATTTTCACTTTAGTACCCAATCTATAATTTACCATCATGATGTACACCTTTCTCCTCACCTTCACCCACCTAATTTATCCCATACCTTATTTTTCTTTACCTCATTACCGCCTAGTTTAAGGGGGAACACCTCCTCCCATACTCGACGCAACTGGACCTTTGACCAACATTGATTTTTCTTTTATAGCTAACTAATTCCAAGATAAATAATAAAAATGGTAAAAATGTAGGCATCTTAAATATTCAAACTATAATTTCAAGTGTTAAAATACCCCTTGATATCCTTAAACCCCCTTTGGGACCAATTCAACTGTTTGACCCCTGATCGAACCTAACCTATAGTTGTTTTGATTAAACTAGTTTAACCCAACCTTTTCCCTATTTTTACCCTTCACCCTCTATCATTGATAGCCAAGTTGACCATTGATAGTCACCTTGACCTTTGATAGTTAGGGTACACCTCCTTAACCAAGAACATCCAAACTCACCTGCCTTGTTTTTCTAAAAATAACTTATCCTCATCCAAATACTAGCCATTACATGAGAGAGTTATAATTAGAAGGCCCAATTCACATCTTATTGCAACTGTCTTACCTTCCCTATAATAAAAGAGGATCAAAGAGTTAAAATCCATCTGAAACTATTATTAAGATGTTTTTCATCCATAATTCTCTTTTTGTAGGTCAATCATCATCAACAACATAGCAAACTAACTACCACATTAAAGAGCTAATTTTCCACCATAGCTCTGCCAAAACACCAAACATTTTTACTATATTAGAGTCACAATAGACTCCATTCACAATTCAACCACCTCAACCATCCACCCAATCTATGTTTTATAAGATAAGTATTTGGTTTCTATTATTTCATTACTTTATTTATTTTTTGCATCTAGCCTAGTACCTACCTAATTCTAATAATCTCACTTTGAGATATCATCAATTATCGTTTTTATCAACCTAGATATACACATAGTAACCATCGATGATTACCTCAATCACCAATGGTACATCTAACCACTGACAGTTACCTTGACCATCAATGATCACCTTAACCACTGACGGTCAGCCCAAACACTGATGGTTATTGTGGTAGTAAAATCTAGCAAGCTATTTTCACCTACCTACCCCCAACTAAACCTAATTCTCTATGTTCTTGCTTGTTCATAGACCCCTTTCTAATTTTTTGAAGCATACCCTAACCATTTTGTGATAGTATTAATTATCTTACCTCTAATTTAATCATTTCTAGCTTATTTCTTAAGAAATCATCCTTGTGTTCAATTTCAATGCCTTTGATTATTGATGCAAGTAATTTCTATTTTATTTTATTAACTTAAATATTTAAAATGTGTAGATTGATAGCCCTTGAGGAATCTCTTGATTCTAGGATCTAGTTATCACTAGGAAATCCACTCAACTATCTATCTAATAAATAAATTTTTATTACTTTCTTATCTACAGTTCATCCTCCCAAGCCAAAGAGGAGCTCTTCACAATATTCTGATTCAATGCATGCACAATCAAATAGGTTTTTCAACCATATCCATACTTAGTATCTTCTTTTCCCTCTTTCCAATAATAAGAAAAAATTTATTGAAACACATATGCTTAGGATTTAGAATCATTTATTCTTAACATTTATGGCATGTGTGACTCTCTTCTAGATCTATATATCCATTAGTCTCTACCTAAACATTAAGTATCAGAGGCTCTATTCTATTAACCTTCTCTGAGTCCAAATTCATTAATATAAGATATTTTTAGGCTAATCATATCTAATTCATACAATATGTATTCTTAATTGAAGGTATTGATTAGTATGATTCTCTTATAGACTACTATTTTATTATTTTAGGAAATTTGATGTTTAATTCCTAAGTAATAAAGGTCTAGAATAGGAGGTGAATTATAGTTTGATGTAGTGATAAGTTTTTTACAATCTTATCAACTTGATTCATATAGGAAAGAGAAGAAAAATAAATATTAACTTAGCTTATTCTAGGCTGAAACAAATGATGTAGAGTTTGGATATTATTGTGTAGGGATGGTAAACTATCATAAATAGGACCCATAACTCTATTTATAGATTGGATAGGAGTACCAAACTCTAGACACACTACTACTCAATTTTATAGTCCATTTTTGGTGCTATTGTCCACTTTTGGTGTTGTTGCCCTAGTGGTTTGGCTTTTTTGGGCTCTCTTTAGTATCCCTATAACACCTCATCAGTGAAACATTAAAGCCTAGGATTGTGTAGAGGTCACTATATTTTAGCTTATATATTTAGTACTTGTATTATCCTATATAAATATAAAAAACAAAGGAAATAAAATCATAAGGGGGAAAAAATTGGGTTGTGGGAAGAATGATTATAAAATCAATAACCCCTACTATTATGATTACTACATACATTAACCCTCATGCCAAGGGTCTCAGATCCAATGTATTTTTTCCTTAGGTAACATGATTAATAAATGCACATGATTGATGCAAGAATAAATTTCAACTAGGATATTCCTTGATCAAGCATGAAAATCTATGTGTGATGCAAAGAAACTAAGTTATACTATTGATTGATTTTATTAAGTCTAATGTGCCAAAATAGTAAGTGCTAGATTTAAAATGCCTTGTGTAGTCCTTTATATAGGAGACTCACTATTTGTAATTTGGATGATTTTATTGAATTTGGATGAAATTAATAAACTTATACATGAATAAAATAAAATGGGTAAGACTCATCCTACAAAATAAGCTGACTATTGGGGTAAAAATTAGGTATAAAGAACAATGTTAGAAACTAGACACCCTAGGTTTTCAATGTTGTATTCCTATTTGGGTGTTATTGTCTAGGGGATGTGGGACATAGGGGATGTGTCTGGAATTAAAATATGTTCCTAATCCTGAAAGGTCTAAGTCTATAATGTTATAGATATTTAGGAACAAGCATAAAGATGTCTAAGGAATCTATAAAGAACAAGACAAGTCAAATGAGAGGACATGGCTAAATGTGTATAAAATTTCATATTATACAGTTGGAGTATCCTATGAAAGGAATATGAAAATACATAATATGTGTGTTTTATTGACCAATTTAGGGTGTATAATCTCCCCCCTTTTAATCTAATGATGCACTGAAATAAATTACTAGAGTAAAATAAAGAAAAAAGATGCATACCTGAACTTACATGTGTGAAGATAAGTGTGCTAAAAAGGGTATAAATTCATAGCTATGGAAGTGGATAAAGAAATAAAATATTTCTTAGAGAAAGAAAGAATCCCTGTAATATATGGCCCCTATACTAAATTTAAATAGTGCCATTGAGAAAGAAGGAATCCCTATAATAGATGCCTCTTTTACTGAATCTAAATAATTTGAACTAGATTTGAGAAGTGCTCGGAGGTAAAAAAAAATGAATGCCTATCCTATGTCCCACACAGAATCCTAGGTCTAAGTCTAATTAATACTATGGACCAATCATTGTAGACAACTATATAGTCCAACCTAGTGACAACCTGAGTAATGCCTGGGTGTAAACCAAAAATATTGGTAAAATGTATAAGAAGAAGATGGTATGTCCTACCATCCTAATATGTATAATCCTAGAAGATGGAGGATATAAACATCTATGTCATGAAAAAAAATCTAATATGTGAGTGATGCATCTATAAAATCTATAAATCTATATAGCCACATGTGATATGATCTGTCATGTCATGTCCCATGTGAAAAACTAGAGATCAAAAATAACATGCTATGTAATATGCCTATAATCTACTATCTGGTCTATAACTATGTCATGATGTATAAGTCTATATGCATGAGACATGTAGTAATGTACATGCCCCCAAATTTGGTATCTAGATAGTTTATATATTTATAAAGTAAAGGTGTATCCCTCTAAATGTCTTGAGTAATGTTGAGTAACCCAATGTAATCTAAATCACTATCTGATCTTGACCAATATAAGCTAAGTAATGCTAAGTGACCCAATGTGATATGATCCATTGTATAATCTCAACCAATCTAAGCTGAGTAATGCTAATAATCTAAATACTAGAGGTGTAAAAACCATGCTAAATAACCCATGTAGTCTAAATCATTATATGTTTTGACCGATATGAGTTGTATATGATAATTTGACTATGAGACGTGTGAGAACCATGGTGTATCCATATATGAGACTAGATATGTGTGTTGGATAAGTGTAGGAATAAGAATAGTAAGAATGATGTCCCCCTTTTGAGAAGAGGGATGATATCTATGATGGAGGAGGTTGAGCCAAAAGTGACGACTAGTAGTGGAATGTATACGAATAAAGTTGGTATGTATTGAGTTTAATCAGAGTCTAGTATTGAATTGGTGGAATTTAATTATGAGGAGTGAAAGGTGTATTTGATTGATTGTTTGAATAGGCTAGGTTGTTTGGATGTTTTGAATGAGTGGTGATTGGTAGGAACCAATTTGTATGTTTGGGTATTAGAAAGGTGTGAGAATTCCATATTAGGTAGATGACTTAGTGAAAGAGTAGATTTTATGTGATTTTTAAGGTGTTGTTGTTATGATATTGAGGATCAAAATTGTTTGTAAAATGGAGCTATGATACTCTAGTTATGAGAAAAATAGTGTTTTGATTTTTAATAGAATAGTTAGTTGATATAAGAATTTGGATTGACTTTGAGTTCATCTTTGTAGTGAAAAGTTTTATATATTGAAGCTTTTTAGTTTGATAGGATGTTCCTCCTATAGTATGGGCATGTTTGAGGAGTGCATGGTACCAACTAGATCAGGGGCTCATATTAGACCTACTAAGGTTGAGTTGGCACCATTACATGTGGATGCATAGGATGTTATTATATATGTTCCTGATGTGGATGGTATGGGATATACCGAGGGATATACCACGTGGTGGGCCAAGGAGTATTTGGATATATTATAACCTTTGAATAGAGTGGATGTTCTTATGTATAAGGATCTTAAGCTGATCCAGATGATGGGAGGTAGTCAATCATTGTATTTGAATTACTTATATGTTTGTTCTTGAGTTTGTATTTTGAAAGTACATATCTAATGTAGTGTTGTCCTTATTATGTTTGTAGGTGGAGTGGAAGGTGATAATTATGAGGCGCCTATTGGGGTGGGGAGGAGAAACAAGGAGTTTTAGGAGACTATCATTTAGTCAACACTTCATGATTTGAGAAAACATGTTCCTAATGATGTCATGGAGGAGGGTTTGATAGAGAGATCTAAAGTTAAAGTTGGTTTATATGCTCATTTATTTAACTGAGATGCTATAGATATAACTGCATATATTAGGGAAGTGGGAGAGAAGGATGAGCTTAGAGTGAAGCTAGATAGGTGTAGGATACCTCCACCTAATTTTGGCATGGTGAGCATGAAGATTTTATATAATTATATGGATATTCAACAATGATTTTTAGACTTAGGTTAGGATAATGGTTGGTTATTAGAGCAAGATAGTCGACATAAGAGGCATTTAGTAGCTTGAGGAAGTGCAGGATCTTTGAGTGTGAGGTAGGAATATGGGAGTAACATGGGAGGAGAGAGTTCGACTAAGAGTGAGGGTATGACCCCTATTCATGATTAATTATACCTAGACATGATGTATATGTTTTGAAAACTTCATTATATATATATATATATATATATATATATATATATATGTATGTATGTATGTATGTATGTATGTATGTATATATGTTATTTTCATTTTGAACTAATGTGTATTCATGCTATAGATTATTTAATATGTTGGTATACTGATTGTAAGTGGTTTGATTTTATAAATGGTTTATCTAGTATTTATTTTGATTGTTCATATGCTAGGTAAATGGTACTTGGGATATGGGATTTGATGCTTTGATACATTGTTATTCTAGGCTTATTAACTTTAAATTATAAGCGTATGTAAGAAAAAATTAGTTTGTTTGTGGTAATTGGTAAAATTATTTGGATGAATTTGATTTGGTTTTTGATATTTATAAAGTAATTGGATAAATTTGAGTAATATTTAAATATGTCTTATTTGTGTTGAATGGTAAATTAATTGGATAAGCTTGATTTGGTAATATATGTACTTTGATAGTTTGGTTTTGGCTAGGGATGACTATCTAGGATTAGGAATGTTAGTTGTTAGTAAGATGGGAAATTAAGATGGCACTATGTACATATTACCTCCCCAAGAGTGGCTCAATAATAAAAAGGTTAGTTAGACCTTTGGCTCCATCATTTCCCTACTAAGTGAAATGATGAACTGATGTTGAACTAAATATATGATGTATCAAACTATGCTATATCACTATCTAAACCCTATTTGCCACATGAACAAGTTCCCAATTGCTCATGTTATGTAGGAATGTGATTTGTATCTGATCCTATCTACTATGAAAAATGCTCATCTATCTATAAATGAATACCCTATGGCCTCTATTATGATGTATATGAATGTGTAATATGTTGAGATGGAGCTAAAGCCTATACTAAGGACTCATTTAATCTTAACCTTAATGGGTTGTTACATGAGATAAGATCCTAAAAACCCATATATAATGAATATCTATCATTATCAATATTCTACTGTGGTGCTTGTGACTCTATTGGATATGTATATGGAACTGCATTATGTATACCATGAAATACACTACTATATATGTGTTGCTTTTACTGTACTAGTTTTCAAACTTTTTGAATAGTTGGAATAGGATATCTCCTGTGAGATTATATCCTAAAACCTACATTACACTCATGATGAGTGACCAATGATTCTTTGTAAAAGAACTTCCTAGGATGATTCAATCACGGATGAAGGAGGTCTAGGGTTCTATAATGGAGGAGATCTCTATGCCTGCTATGTGAATGTGATAGTGCCATAATCAGTGCATCTATGAATGAAATATTTGAGTCCATAAAAATTATCATCATTTTGTCTATGGATATGATGATAATTACAAATGGGTCGATGTGGCTATCTATATAAGAGATGCAAATCTCATCGGTGAATAGAAGGTAATGTGATTAACCTCTTATCTAGTAGTGTTGATAATATGATAGATGGTTTATCTCACTCTGAATCAAATTTTAGTGGTGCTTTGATATTGTTATCTATAGTGCATATTGTAGGTTGTGGTCTGAAAACATGTTATTTATTCTTGATTAGTTGTTTTTCTAGTTTTGGTCTCCTATCTTGTCTAGGACATGGTGGATGTTGAGTGGTAGGAGCTATATTTGAATATGATACTATGAAGTCTAGAGTGATTAGATCAACTAAATCTACCTCAATTAATCTCAATTTCTTTTCCAAAGCTAGAACTATGTAACACAAATGTTTAAAACAAGGCTCTATCTAATATAGTAGTTGCTCAAAGAGAGGTTGGTGAATGCCCTTGATAAAGGTATGTTGAATCTAAAGATCTATTGGTTTGTGTTTAAATATTAATAAATGAGCCTTGAATATTAAGATATAATCACTAACTAGTTTTGAATAATTCTAATGTAGTGTGGCAAGTTTCTCATATGTAACATGACAGCCCGTGTTGATAATGTAGTTTCTAAGAAATGCCTCTTCTAAGTCATCATAAGTGTGCAATGAATTGACCGGGAGTAGATGAAAGAAAAAATTATATCTTTCCCCCACTAATGTATACTGAAAAAACTTGAGAAAAAACAAAATACTTACATGAGGTGGGAAATCATTTCAAAAGTCCTAACAATGTGTGAATGGATCTCTAGTTCCATCAAAGTAAGGTAATGATGGCGTATGAAAATGCTTAGGCAATGCAGCTTTGCTGAATGTCTTTGGAATAAGGTTAAAATGTAGATCATTAGAATCCATAAAATATTTATAATCTTTATTTCCCAAGGTAAGGAGATGTACTTGGTGTTTTAGTTCACCAATTTCATGCATCAAAGAGATGATCTCCTAAGATGGTACATTAGTATCTTGAAATGGTTCATTTAATCATTGAATTTGATTATTAATTTTAACCATGGGAATGTTAAATTTAGAAAGTGGATCATAAAGCGTGGGTGTGATCACTTGAACCATAGGAGTAATGGTAGCTTGGACCTTACTAGAGGGATGTGGGCTACCATTCTCTTTAGGTGAGGAGTGAGAGTTGGGTTCTACTATAGTGAGGGGTGGTTTGGGAGATTCATTGGTATCTTTATGTTTTAGTGAATCATATTCTAATTTAATAGAAGATATTGTGTTAACATTAACATGTTCATTATCAAAAATAAAATCATTCATATAATTAAAAGCAATATTTTGACATGCATGAGATTTGAGAGGAGTGAGAGAAGGGTTAAAAGCATGAGATGCATTTTCTTATTCACTATATGCATAGTAGTCATCATTATTCCATGAATTATCACATTTTGAATTTTGTTCATTTGAAATAGTATAATTTGAGGTATCATTTTCATATTCACTTTCACTCTCGTATTCATTTTCATGTTCACTATCATATTCATTATCACTTCCATCAATGCTAGGGAGAGGTGTAAGAGAAAGAGTTAATTTCTTTCTAATATGCAACAAGTTATCATTTCCATTTGGAATATCATGCATATCTATGTTATCCATGGATGGATTATATCCATTTTCTTCATTTTCAACATGATAAGGAAGAGTAGAAGAGTTACCATTTGAACATTATTTTGAAAGAGTAGAGTTAGGAACACATAATGCATCATTTGAACTATGCTTTGGTAATAATATTCTATTGAATTTATATTATTATATTTTAAACATAGCAATAGAGAGAGAGAGAGAGAGATTAGCTTCATATTGAAGCAAATCATCACTAATAAAAGGTTCACATGGAAGTGCATGGCTAATTCATGTATTTGGTACATTGTTCCTAGGATAATGAGGTGAGAAGTATCTTTCCTATTTATCAACATTATTTTCATTAGAAGGAATAAAATAAATGGGTTTAAGAGAAAAATATTCATCTATTTGTGATTCACCCTGATGATTAAGTACATCATCATATCCTTCATTACAATAATAGTCATTATCTTCACTATAAACGAAATCATTTTCTATAGTTTTAGTTAATGTATAATTTTGAAAATTTGTCCAATCATTGTCATAATTGTAAGAAAAGTTTAGAAATTGATCTATAGGATGAGAAGGAGGAATTGCCTTCGTGGCCATTTTATCACCAAAGATAATTTTGACAATTACTATAAAGCAAATAAATGCACCAAGAACTACTAACATTGAATTTTGAAAATTACTTTTGATAACCTATACAATTTGCAATAATTTCAAATTATTTTTCTAAAAAGTTGAGGTTTGAGGACCTAGTTTAGAAATCTAGGGTTTTGAACTAGGGTTTTATAATTTTTTAAAATTATGAAATAATTCTAAATTCTAAAAATTATTTGAAATAAGTTAAATATAAAAAAAATTAGAATTTTAGAAATTAAATTTTTTGCACAAGAAACTACTAATTTTGAAATAATTTTTAACAAGGTAACTGATTTGCAAAAATTCCAAAATCATTTTCTAAAATTGGCAAGGAAGTAAGGCTTGTTGTTTGATGACCTAGTTTTGAAATCTAGGGTTTTAGAATTTTTTAAAATTATGGAATTATTTTTAAATTCTAAAAATAGTTTTGAATATGATAAATGTATAAAAATTAATACAAAAATATAATTTTTAATATTAATTTTTTTCACAAGATAAGAAGGAAAAACCCTAAGTGAAACTAAGGTTTTAGGTTTGTTCAAAGTAAGTCATGTTCATCAAATGTTTTATTCTTTTAGGAAATTAGATGTTTAATTCCTGAGTAATAAAGGTCTAGAATAGTGGGATAATTATTTTTTGATGTAGTGAAATATAAGTTTTTACCAATTTGATCAACTTAATTCACATAATAAAGAGAAGATAAATAAAGATTAACTTAACATATTCTGGGCTGAAATAAATGATGTAGAGTATGAAAATTACTATGTAAGGATGGTAGACTATCATAAATAGGACCCAAAACTCTATTTATGGAGTGGATAGGAGCACCAAACTCAATAAACCTTGCTACTTGGTGTTTTATTCCATTTTTGATGTTATTGTCCTCTTTTAGTGGTATTGTCTTGGTGGTCTAGCTTTTCTAGGCTCTGCTTGGCAGCCCTATGACATCCTATCAGTGAAATATTGAAGACTGGGATTATGCAAACCTCACTATATGTCATACTATATCTTTAGTATCTCTATTATCCTAAATACATGGAAATAACAAATGATATCAAAGCACAAGGGGGAAAAATTGGGTTATGGGAAGAATGATCACACAATCAAGAACCTCTATTATTCTAATTATTGCCTACATTAACCCTCATGCCGAGAGTCTCAAATTTGATGCAATTCTCCCTTAGGGGACATGCATAATCAATACACACAAGTGATCAAAGAATGAATTTCACATAGGCAATTACTTGATCAAGCACGCAAATTTGTGTGTGATGTAGAGAAGCTGAGCTATACTATTGATTGATTTTATTAAGTCTAATGTGCTAAAATATTAAGTGCTAAATATAAAATGTCTTGTGTAGTCCTTTATATAGGAGAATTTTTATTTTGAATTTGGGAACTTTTATTGCATTTGTATGACATTGGAAAACTTAAAAATAGATCAAAGAAAAGGGTTAAGACTCATCCTATAGAAGAAGTTCACTATTGGGTCCAAAATTGGGCTTGGAAAATAGTGCCAAAAGCTAGACACCTTGGGTTTTTAGCACTATAGTCCTATTTGGGTGTTATTTTCTAAGGGATGTGGGACCTATGGGTATGTGTCTAGACCTAAAATATGTTCTTGGGAATGAAAGGGTTAATTCTAGAATGTTATAGATGTTTGAGAGCATAAAGATGTATATAGAATCTAGAAAGACCAAGACAAGTCAAATGAGAGGACATGGTTAAATGTGAATAAAAGTTCATATTGTCCATTCAAAGTCTCCTATGAAATGACTATGAAAAGACATAATATGTGTGTTTTCTTGACCAATTTAGGGTGTATATAACTACCTCTAAAACGTCACAACTAATCTTGAGGACCAAGCCCATTAGGAGCCATAAATAGTAGTATTTGAGAATAAATCATCTCCAAAAGTTAATTTAGAATGATTACCTAAATTTAACATTGATCTTCATTAGGATAATTAGACACTACAATTTGAGATAGCCATGTTCCTTCAAGCAACTAGGATAGGATGTGACTTATTAAAATCTCATGGAAAAATAATTTATTTATATTTTCTATTAATATTTGATACTACTAATAACATGGATAAATATTAATCTCATATTATTTAGATTAAAGATAAATAATCAACATAAAAATCCCATACTCACATGCATTAGGTGATTCTTAGGGTATATCTCACCAAATCAGTGGAGTTTATCAATGTAAAAGTGAAAAAAATATTACATATCATCAATTTTATTATAATTTTTCCAAATAATTTATATATTTGACCATTGAATCTATCCTCGATGATATAAATGCTATAGTATACTCTCTTTTATCCTCATTAGGGATTCCATGACTCAACATTCCTCATTTTCATGATGAAATATCCATCTATTATAGCACCTAAGGATGACTCTCTTATTTTCCACATTGAATAAGTCACAAATAAATAATTTTCATTGTATAAACAAATTATGAAATTTATCAAGAATCATACTTATCCTATCAGTACTTATTCTCATGAAAATACTAGGTCATGAATTCAATCCTATAAATTCATCCTAACACATTAATGATTCACCCTAAATTGAGATGGATCAATATAGTATATGGTTAAGAATAGAGAAATGAATAAGAACAATGGTGATATATAGATCAAAAGTAGACCAATTAATTTTCAAACTCAGATAATAGTATCCTAAATTTATAATACTAAAATATACTTAAAATGGAAAGTATAGATATTTATTTATATTACAGTGAATTAGAAACAAGAGTACTTAGATATTTTACTATATGCATTCAGATCTAATATGTAATAGTATGGATGTAGACTAGATCTAGATTTTGTATCAATCATCATATTATGGAAAATTGCATTTTGTTTCCTTGAATATTTGAATCATATCTGGATAGTTACATCGACGATCCTATCTAACATGGATTTAGGTGTCCAATATAGAATATCAAATGGATATAAGTTTGACCAACTAGATCCTTATCAGTTTTATTTTTCCTTTACTTTTGTGTGTCCCTATCTTGTACACAAGTTTTATCTTCATCAAATGATCAAACCTTATATTTTTTTCCCTAGGAGTGGTTGTGTGAAAAATGGTTTAGTAGGTACATGGTGTCAAACTACCCCAAGGAAACCTCTTATCAATGGGTATTTTTGATCTGAAAACAAGAACGAACCCCATGATATGTAATATTTATAAACATATCCTTGTAGATTTTAAATTCCAAAATAATACTCCAATAAATATAATAGAAATACTAATGAAAAATAATAATCACACTATGCAAAGAATTTGATTATGAAGTTTGGTAAATTACCTATGTCTCTAGGTTATTTTGAACCATTCGACTAATCAAAAGATTGCAAGTGCATCAAATAAATCTTACAGTTATTAATGGAAAATTAAAACCTAAAAATAATATGCTATTAGACTCTAGAAGGACTCTACAAATGACCTTCAAGCTATCCTCCACCTTATTGAAGCACTTTCTTGGTCATCTCCCTTAGTTCTCCATCAAAATGACTAAAATGTCTTTTAAAATTATGGAAAATAAACTCCAAATGAAAAATGAATTATACCATTAGAATAATCTCTAAGTTTTGAACATGTCTCCATAAGACTTTGAGATCTGAAAATGCTTGTAAATTGGCCTAATTAGCCATTTTCTATAAACTAGTCTATGTATATTAAAACACAGCCACACTTCCAATGCTCAATAAAACACAATTTGTGTCTTTATATACATGCTTCAACCCTCGAGCATAGTATAAAGGATACTTATAATTTTTTATAGGTTATGGGGTTAAATCCCCTTCTTACTCCAAAAATCATACCAAATACTCTTTAAATAGAATATCCCTTCGTTTGGTTTCAACCATCCACCTTTGGCAGAATGGAAAAGGGTTGGAAGTAGTAATGAGAGGTTGGGGGTTCAATCCTCCCCAACTATCTCTTATCTTATTTTTTTGGTGTAGAATTCAATTCCCATATTCAAAAGATATGGACATTGAAAGCCTTTAAATTAGGTTATTATTAATATAAAGGATGTGGCTTCGACCACATTGGAACCCCTTTTACTACACCCAAACTTGGGCATTGATATCTTAGAACCTTTGATAAGGATATGATCTTGATTGATCTAGAATTTGAGTTGGATTGAAATCTGAACTAGGTTAGATGATTTCGTACTTTGAGCTAGGTTGGTTGAATTGCATAAAAGTGACTTAGAGAATAGAGGTCAAAAGTGGTAATAGGCCACATGATGGCCTGAGGTCCCACCACATGGGCCTCTCCAATAATGCCACTATATCTCTCTTCATCCTACCACTTGTCACAACTAAAATAACCAAAAATAATATAGTAAATAAATAGTGTAATTGCACATATAAAAATTACACTAATATACCAATGTGATAGAGTCCCCTTCCATCACAAAAGCAGGATTCACCGGTTATGGTCCCCATAGACAACCCTTTTATGATTATCGTTGAACAAATTCATGTAAACCCATTTTTTTCTTTATTCCTAAAACTTTCCATGTCATCAGTTGATCACTAGTTGACCAACTTTGACTATTCATATCTAGAGAAAACAAGCTCTATTTCTCAAGTTCCACATAGCATCAAAAAGTTCTCAATGATCCTTATGCAATGGTGAAAGTTCAAGGAGGATTAGGAATGTTCTAAAATATCCTCTAGATCAATTTACTACATATAAAATACTCAAAATAGGTACTTATAATTATGTTTTTATCTCTTACATGTTATCTTGTGTGTGTATCAAGATGTAATGTGTGATAATTAAGTACATAGAGTGACCTAGCTTGTAATTTGGTAGATATTTCTCATGGAATGATCTGTTAGTAATTTATAACCGTAAATGTATTTTTATTAATAAAAATATTTAAATAGGAAAGAATGTGGAAGATTTTATCACTTTAGTGCTTGATTGATTGATTTTGATAACTTTCCTTGTGAGTTTTTAGGTCTATGGTAGGTGAGGAATGAATGAGGGTTGATCTTATATATATGCCAATCCAATTTAGAAACATATCACATTAAATCACTTAGGCCAACCATAGAGATATGATTAATTAGAAAATTTTATGACTTTAAGGAATTAGACACTTAGTTTGGTACAATACATTAACATCGATGTAGGCATTTGGTTAGGACACAAGTGTCCAGGAGATGGAAAATAGGTATAGATCTAAATATTACATATAATGATAATAAGTAGGTTTATATAATTTTAAGTATTAAAAAATGAGTGGTCATCAAAATAACATATGGTGAGACAAAGACAAACAATATGAAAAAGATATAGTGTATGTGATCCTTTCAGCAGAAAGAAAGTATTATGAGCTTAATGCTACAACCATGAGAAATAATTTATAAGTATATAATATCAAGGAGCTATATAATTTAGAATTAGTGTGTACATTCACCCCTTTAATATAGTAAATAAATTGTCAGTTTAAAGGAAAAGGAATGTATATTTGGGTATGTATAACACACCTTACATTTATATGATTCCCACTTAAGTGTTTTGTTGGTGATTAACCTACAACCAAAAGAATGTTACAGTATATAATCAATGCATATAATATGGAATTTGATATAGTTTTAAATTCTTGAAATTAAAGAGCGTAAGGTTAGGAGTATGCTTATGTATCAATGAAACCATATTTCATTTTGACAATTTGATTTGGAGATATGTTTTATTGTCAAGATTTGGAGTTGATATTAGGACAATAATAAAA
>JARHVA010005221.1:0-27500 GCA_037957365.1 Torreya grandis | reverse complement strand
GGTTTTTAATTTATTGATTTAGTCATACTATTTTTCCTCTTCACACACTTTAAACCCACATAAAATCAAAAATCACTAAAACAATTCTACCTAAGTTCTACCTACTTGGATTTCATCATTAAGGGGGAAGCTGACTTAGTTTTCTAGCCAAGCATAAATATGTGGTTGATGGTATATATCGGCAAAGCATAAGACACACTTATCACTATGGGATTATGAAGTGAGGGGGTAGGCCCCAATACCAAGCCATCACCATCACTAATATAGATCCATTTTAGCCTTAACTATTTTAAACCATCCTTATATTGCATTTTTAGTTCCTTTTTATAGCCAACTCTCTATCACATTTATTTCTAAAAATTATTATAATTTAAAGAAATTGGGAATGACCACAAAAATTAACATCTTTATTTTTGTTTCTTACTCTCTAATAATTGTATGACATATTATAAAACATATATCAACTAGTATTGGTGCAAGGTTTGTATTATGTACCATAACTAGATTGACTATATCAATAAAATTGTTTGTGTGTTTATTTCAAGTATTATTCACATTAACACTAGAATATATACATTAATAATTTTCAAAACCTATTTCTACCTCTAGAACATAGTCAATCTACCTAATTGTGTCTCTTATAGTCTCTATTTTTCCATAGAACATAGTCACTCTCTTTGATCTAGTCTCTTAAAAACTACCTATTCTATTTCCCTTCAACACATAGTTGACCTATATAATCATATGTCTTTCAAACTCTCTCAATTTCACCATCTACTAAATAAATTTGACCAATTTGACTAAGTCTTTTGAAGCCTATCCTATCTACTATCTTACAAGACATTACTAACTAGTTCAACCTTATATCCTACTATTTGACCTTATTTTTTTAGTTACCCTCCTTCATCATGAATTTATTATTTTTGTATAATAAAATATTAATCCAAATAAGTTTCCTTAGACACATCTTATGGCACCCACTATGGATAAAATAGTGTCCATGTTGCCACTCTCACTACCAACTCTAGGACTCCTCCTCATTCTTCCTCGACACTTAACCCCTTGTTTTATTTAGAATATGAGTGTGATATCAAGTACACAATATAAATGATATTTTTCATCAATTAAAACCATCAACATAGAGGAAAATATCCTACAACCATCTATAATCTCATGATGAGACCTCGTATAGGAGAATCCCATTCACCTTCTCCTAATTTTTCCCAAAGATTTGGGGAGAACCCTTTATTTGAATCCAAATATTTCCCCTCTATAATGTCTCCTTCCCACACCATAACATAAATATTATATGTTTTCTTCAACATCCAAGCCAAGAATTTATACCAACATGGTAGGTTCAATGTCTAGTAGGCCTCTTCAAAATACCCACATCCTTAATGAAGATACCAGTGCTTCTTTTCCTACCAATGCTTCTTTTGATACCAATATTACTCATGCCACTATTTAAATGCATGCCACTACCTAATCACACACTCATAGTGCATCTTAAGCTCCGACTACCTCACTTAATACTAATACATCACTTATTGCATCTACTAGACAAAATGTTTCACAAATCAATAAACTTATCTTAAAAATACTTAATTGATTGTATACTTTTCAAACCAATAATTCAAATTAAATGATACAAATTCAAAATCATATAATCCATCTCCAAAACCAACCTCATCAAGTTCCATGGGGAGTGTAAAATCCTAATGCCCCCCACCCCCTAGGGACTCCTATGATAACCTTATACCATGACCTCCACTTATCAATAAAATCATTAAACATTTAAAAAATGATGCTATAGTAACTCAAATATCTAACATTAACATAAGAGGTGTCACCCCCACCATCACTTATAATGGATCTACTGATCCTACCTTTCATCTCAAAACATTTGATAACCTTTATAAAGATTGGGTTAATTCTAAATAACTTTTATTTCTAGAAAAATCTTGCATAAAATTGTTCCAAGAGATGTTTTAGACTGGTAAAATCAATTAAAAAACACTCTATCACTAGCCTAGAAGACATGGTCAACTCACTATTCCAATAATTCAAAACTAGTGATCTTCCCAAAAATAACATAGCCCATTTCATAAATTTCAAACAAATAAAAAATGAAATAACACAAGTATTCATCAAATGATGGAAAAAATATCTAAAAAATATAAGGATAATATGGTAGATGGTAACCTATTCCACTTATTTACAAATACTCCCCACCTTAAATTAGTCTTCCACTTACTTACTAATCCTATCCACCCTAAATTATAATATCATGTTAGAACTCTCTCTCCAAAAACTTTGGAAGAATCTCTTGACCAAGACAAATAACAATGCTTCCTCATGCATCAATTTTAACCACCTTAGCTTACAATGGGCACTCACATGCTCATCAAAAATAAAAACCACCATGTAACCAATGGTGGTGTTACTAACACTTATGACACCATACATACCATCCAAGATATTTTTCCAAACAACACTATAGAAATTGTTCCTCCCCTTAACAAAAATTCTAATCACACTACCACATTTACTCGAAACACCCACACTAATGTTCACAAACCATTATCCCTAGCAAAAATTCAAAAATTTCTTACAATACCTCTACCATGATATATTGACCCCATCATCCTATGAAATCATGGTATGATCCCAAAAAATTATGTTGGTTTCATGCAAGTTGGGGACATTCTCATGAGACTTGTAGACAATTAAGAAATCTTTCTATGTATTTTATTCTAGGTCTTAATTTTGACCATGAATCCCTTATTTGAAAATGTCAACAAGCTTATGACATCACACTTAAAGCTCATGAAACATAAAATACAAATCAATATTTAAACCAAGTTAATGATCATTTATCTATCTATAAGGACCCCCTTCCTAAAAACCTAGACAACATTGAACAAACTACTCCTACTAATAAAAACATAGAATGCATTATATACCTTAACAACAATGATGAAAATGTGGTTAATATGACTAATATGAGAAGATTTTATTATTTTATTAACTCAAATCTAACACTTATAAATCACACCTCTCAACCATTTCATGTCATTCAAGACATTTCCCCATACCATCTCATGAAATTAGGGCAAGAGGGACCAATACCCATACAAGTACCACTCTCAAACACATAAATTGATCATACCTCTCATAACATTTCTACTCTTCCCCCAACTTCCAAACCATAAGACAACATAACTAAAAATTCCAATAATATTTATTCTACCTAACCACAAGAAATACTTCAACCAACCATCACATCACTTAAAGTCACTCAATCCACTTTAAAACAATGTAAACCAACCATACCATATCAACACAATTAATTTTACCTCCAACCCTCCTTCATAGGATCTCTTACAACACTATGCACCTATATATGAAAATAATAATAGGTCATGATGAATGGGATCCTATTATGGAACTTTTCCATCTCCCATCTCAACTCCCCTTCGTATATATAATGATAACTTCTCCTCATCATTAAAATCACCTAATGAAATTTTTATTCAAAATGAACATCCCTCATCCTCCTTCAGTAGGGAAAGAATCAAACATATCTAGATCTGAAGGTAGCATACTTCAACAATTTGAAGAGATGTCTATCTGTGTTATTGAAATAGTAGCCATTTATCTCTCACTTATTTTCCCTATCTCTTCTATGATTGTTGATGAGATATTACTTCTTATGGATGATCCTCATTTATTCATTAGAATCCAAATAGGTGACATCTAAGTTATTAATGATTTAATTTACAAATTTTTAGGAACTTGTATTGCTTCACTTGACTTTATTAAAACCCTTGGATATTCTCAATCCAACCTCAAATCTACACATAGTACATGTAGATGCTATGATAGAAGTCAAATTATTCCTTTAGGTTGTGTTTGGATTCACATTACTTTTCCTTATTTTAATATCCATGTCAAAGTTATGATATTTAAATTTCCACTTTCTTAGAATATCTTACTCAATCTACCTTGAACACATTGTATGAGAAGAATCACTTCATCTAAATGCCAATGTGTCAAATTTCATCACAATGGAGATATCTATAATATTTAAAGGAACACAAGTGTCTTTAAAATAACCAACCTTGAACCCCTACTTAGTGTCCCATTTAAATAATCCTAACACTTCAACTATCTTCTTAACTCCATTCGAGGTTATAATGGTCATCCTAAACTAATTGGAAATATTAAACCTAACCTCTTATATTAAGATGATGATCCAACTGAGAAAATCCTATATATCAAAACTTTTGATCTTTCCACTAATATCATCACCCAGCTTCCTCTTTTTCAACCTTGATCTAGTCAACTACCTCTCGATGACAAACTAGTTACCTTAACCAAAACTCAAAACTCCATTCACCATGATTAATTAGATGATAAAATAATTCTTGAATGTACCATAAATATAAAAACACTCAAATATGATGATGGATATTCTTTATATGACCCACTTTTAGTTGGATTCATCTAATATATAAATGCTAAATTTCTTAGATATCATTCTCCTCTATTTCAATCTTTTCATTCTTCTTCTAGTATTGTTTCTTTTATAGCACTTAATATTAGTTTTTATAATATTGTTCATAGGGTAGAGATGTAAATATCATATGGTACACCTTTAGTCATAGTATATCCTCTTGGGAGTATGTTCATGGATCATGTAATGACATGACCTTACATGACCCTTACATTTTGATTCCTCTAGAGATGTTAGCCATTGTGGTTAGACTTATTACACATCCAAACTTACCTATAGATGAGCCTAAATTTATTTCCACTCCCAATCCCCCTTCCTTGGTGATGGTATCCTTCCATTATCATAAATTGATCCCTAACTAGAGAAATAGGTAGATTAGCATTCTTTTGATATCTATAGAGTTGTTTTGTCATTGAACCAAATATTTTCACCTATATCAGTAGCTCTAGGGTTATCCTTCCACCCCTTCAATTATCAAACCCATATAGTTCACTAATACATGTATTTGTTAATTTCATGGGATAAATAACCATTCTTATACCAATTTATACAAACTTATGTGGTATATCATAACATTGTGACCAGCCACTACCCAACCCAAAGATAAGACCATACCTCCTCTCAAACTACTACCACAGTACATCCCTAAATATGGTGAAGTGTGCTATGTTTGGAACCAGTATGATACCCATCATATCAATAAATATCAAGTAATTAAATCACATCTTCATCCTTACCCACAATCACCACTAACACTAGTTATTCCTCCTACATGTCATCTACATAAGAAGGCTCTTCCTAGCTCCACAAATAGTATTCCCATCTAGATATATATTCCTTGCATTGAGTATCCCACACAAGAGATACAACATGAGCATTACTCCTTTTATACACCTACATTGTTATTTTAATTTATATAAAAGGAAGTCCTTACAAAAAAAATTATGAATATTGATGAGACTCTAGCTAGCATCAAAATTCAACTACATAGAGATGTTTTAGATTTTATGGATAATATTTATGGTAAAAAACATTACTATTTTTTAGCATGATATGCTTTTATTTTACATTGTATTATTTAATAATTTGGATTGGATTTGTGATCCATTTATCTATCTTATATCTTTGAATATGTGTCAAACATGACATAACTTATCTATTTTGCTTGGATGATTATATTATGCTTTATGTGTTTTACATAGTTTCATTCTATTTCAATTTTGATTATGGATTCTTATCATTATTTTCATTAATGAAAAACTGATGTTTTAGATTTAATTTCTTTCATGGATTCTTACACTTTATTTATAATGATTGTTTGCTATCATTTACACTCAAATAAAGATAACTATTATTGTGAGTTCGTTATACAACCCTAATTCCCTTAGTATTTTATATCTACCTTATGATCAATTAGAAAATAATACTTCTCATTGTAATAGTTCTATACATTGATATTTTATGATCTCCATTCTTCCCTTATTCCCATTTCACATAGTAAACATACATATAGTTGAAACTTGAGATTACATACTCATTTATAGGTAATCCTAAGTTGTTTAGTCAGTCATATATCTAGATTCTAGCTTCCTTTAACCAAATTTGAAATCTCATTTGTGTGTATCAATTTTATTGCTCATGTTGGTTATTCCAAATATCTATGGAGGAGGAATCACAAAAGCCATAAAAATGTTAAAAGCCAAATCATTTAAACAAAAGTCAATGATTCAAAAAGAAACATACAATTCAAATGGCTAATCACACAAAAAGAAGTGATTTACTATCTATACAACATATATTATTTGTAATCAAATCTCAAACTACAAATTTGTCCTCATGATAGAGTCAAGGTCCATTAGATTAAGGTAGGTTAGTAGATTGGTATAGGAAAACCAAAAAAAATCTATAGTGTTACCTACTTTCTCACACAAATACCCAATCTTCATAAGAGACTGATGGCTCTATAAGAGGTCCTGAGGAATGAGGAACATGTTATGGGAAGGTATGTCCATTTCAATTGATTTATTTATATAACCTTCATTATTTGATTTTATTATTCCACCTATTTTCTTATATATCTTTTTGATTATTATGAGTAGGTATCCTTTGTATTTTCATGGTCACTAGACTCTTAGTGTCTTTCCTTCTTACCGAGTATGCCTCATGTTTACTAAGGTTTTCTCATAAACACATATGTCATGTTTTTTCATTCCCTATTGTATTACAACAATCCTAATATTTACCCTTGATAAATATTGTTTTTTAACCAATCATACTTCCTAGGTTTTCCCTTTATGAGTTGCAGTGTAAGACCATGGATAAGACCAAACTCTCCTCATAAATTACCAAAATAAAACCTTTCCCTATTTTTCCATATTAACATTCACCTCATTGGTGTTAACCTTGTGAGTTTTAGTGTAATACCATGGATAAGACCAATCTCTCCTCACAAATTACCACATTAATTTTTTATAAATTATTCCCATAGCTATCTCCACCTCATTAGTGTTCCCTTTGTGAGCTATAATGTAAGACCATGGATAAGACCAAGCCATCCTCACATATTATTACAGTAAAATTTTCATACTATAACCAAGTCACAATAGAACTACATGCTTCAACTTTGATATAATTTGTGTTATATTATTATTTACACATCATTTACATACTTCCCATCTTGATTTAGTATGTCTTATGATTACTTCATAAACACTTCACTTTTATCTTCTTATTTTCTAATTTCATGTATGTTACAACCATTTTTATTAAATTTCTCATACTTCCCATCTTTATGTAGTATGCTTAATTTTGTTTATGCTTACATTTTGTTTTCCACTTCATACTTCCCATCTTGATCTAGTAGGATTAATTAACTTCGTTTGTTTGTTTTTATACCATTGGTTTTCACATGTTTTCCACATTATTACAAATATTCATACTTACCAATGTGATATAGTATGAATGTTATTTGTTTTAATTTATTTCAAATCTTTTTACATTGTTTGAAAACATTTGTTACTTTTTACTTTACCATTTTAGTTTCTTATATTTATTTATCTTTTATTTTTACGCATTTCCCATCGTGGTATAATGTGTATTACATTTTATGTTTATTTGTACTTTTACAAATCATTTCACTTTTATTTTTAACCATACATGTGTAATACATAATAATATAAAATAAAACATACACCACATATTTCCCATAACATATACAATAAAATTAAAATACATGTGATAGAAAGGAAATATATCCATTTATCCATCCATAGATAAATACAAATAATAGACCAAGAAATGTCCATATCAAAATATATACCATGATTTTTATACAATAAAAATATGAAAATAATAGCTACAAATCTAAGTGTATTCTTCATCATGCCTATCATGTGGCCAAGCCACACTACCCATGGTGCATGTGACTGACCCTCACAATAATACACTATAATGAGGTAATCTAGGATATCCATCGATCAATTTGACCTTGTAGATTGATAATTTATGCTTTCACACGTCCAAGTGCTATGGTGATCACCATATGAGTAGATCACTCTTGTGCCAATTCCCTCTAAGCTTGATCCTCTCCCTCTCCTATCCCTATAAGTGGATGTGAGCCATCTCCTCACACTTGAAGCTATCAAGTAACCTCCCCCACATGTATAAACTATATATAATAAGTTAGGAAATATGGTGACACAAGATCTACCAAGGTGGATGGATCATACTGGGAGAGTACCCCATCCAAAATATAATGGTGTGCATCCATAGTCATGGCTCCCCATCTGATTCCTTTTTTATAGTAACTATAAAACAAAAACCAAATAGACATCATATCTCATGTATATATATTTCAAACCATTTATCTATCAATAAATACATAAATTTTAATGCAACTAGTGATCTATGTCAAAAACTTAATAAATTAAAACATAGTTTCAGTGTTGTTGACTATGGTCTCCCCATCTACTCACCCATTGAGGCCCTCCTCTATTGAATACCTCCACAAAAGTGTAAAAATAGGAGTAACCACTCGATCCCATTATGATCTCCTCCTTAATGTCCTTTATATTGACTAGATATGTACTATAACCATCATAGGATCACCATGTGTGATTTCTCACACTTATGTCCCCTCTCATCGATGGTGCTTCCATCTATAATGAGCTCGAGGTGGACATTATCACCACTATTTTGTATTTGATCCTATATCCCCACCTAAATCACACACATCTATAATATCCTTAGCACTAGGACTCACCAACTCTTACTACTGCACCTGCCCTATCCATGGTCTCACCCATTGAGGCCTAATCATAAATATCTCAATAGGTATCCATGTACCTGCTCTCCCTCTCTACTCTCTATCATGTCAAGTCTAATAAGTAGGCACTAATAGATGGGCTATTATATGAGGTAGACCTATATGCCTAAGTATATAAGATACTACATGCAGCTCAACCCATGAAGTATAATGGTCCATGATTTTAATACAAACCAAAATGGTAGTAATAGTCACCTAAGTTAGCCATATAGAAGTAATGTTAGTGTAAGGCTGCCATACTATTTACCATCATGTAATAGTCTATAAAGTTGTAACATGGGGCATGACATGTACTACATGATCTAAACTCTATTTAAAATCTTGAGGTAACCTATCATCAATTACATGGGGAAACCCAACCACCCAATATATAGGGAATCTATTATAGATCCATGCACTTATCAAAATTATGGGGCCCATCATCTTCTACCCCCAAATCAACATCTCATACATATAATGCATAATTTTCACCTAAATGGAAGATCCAAGATCATACAATGCACCTTGTTCTAGGATGGATTGACATAATGCTATTATGTAACATGATACCTTCCCATATAAATTTTCACATAGTGCACATGCTATCACAAGTCCTATCAAGGCCTTTTGAATATCCACAATGGTTAAGCTATAAACACTAAACAAACTAACATATAAACCAAGATAAATCCTCTTATAATCTATCTCCAAATGTGATAGGTTTCACCTATCATCCTTAATCTCTAGTGCATCACATATAACTATAATCATAATAATAGGAAGTCCAAGTAAGGAATGAACATCCTCCAAGGTGATACCTACCTCTATCGTGTCACCTTCTAGCTCCCATTGTAAAGTGTTGGTCATTTGGTCCCATGATCTTAGGAACATGAAAAATAGATCAACACTAAATGGGATCCTCTTCATATTCATGATGCCTCTAAATATCAAGGCAAATAATTGAGCTCTATCCACATTTGATAGCTTCTCCAATAAATTTAGTAGCCATGATGCATCCACTATGCACCAAAATCTTTGTCACCTCCATAAATAATCAAAAAATAAAGAATGTATTAGATATTAATTTCATAATAATAAAATACATTATTAAATACTCTCAAAATACTAAAAATTAACAACTTCATCAACATGTTTTCCTTATTTATCCTTTTTCCTACACAATTAGTCCTTTTGATACTAAATTCACCTTATCACCTTTTTGTCATACTAAATTATCCCTCTGCTATAAAATTGACCCATTCATACAACATAATCATCCTTTTTGATATTAAATATATCCTCTCTTATAATTTTCATACTATATCAACCCTCTACCATGTAGTCAATCTCCCTTAATAGACTATGTCAGCCACATTTAAATATTTCATTAGCTAGAAGGTACTATGTTGGCCCTTTCTACATTTATAACTAGATCAACTCTCTACTATGTAATCATCCACCAATAATGATACTAAATAAACATAGTGCCACGTAGTCATCCACATTAACTTCTCTTTCCCTTTCAAACTAATTTAACAAGGATGACTCTATTCTTATTTTGCAAAGACTTTTCAACCATTTCCATGAATGCCTCAGGAGTTTATTGGTCTGATTAATTCCTTCCCAATATCCCACTTAACCTTTACTTTACCTAAAATTTTACTAGTATTATATTTTGTGTCTACATTTTGCCTAACATATATTTTATATATCTATCTTAATTTCTTATAAAATTACCAACAAATTTAAATTAATGCATCAATTACCTAAGCTGCCTTGGTTGTGATTGCTAGGCATCCTCCATGTCAAAGCTACCATCTCCTCATTATTGACCAAATTTGACTTTTAGGTCTAATTGGGTCAAACCTAGTAAAAATTTGATTTTTTTACCTATAAGGGGGTATAATAGATTTTCATTAGGTGTTTCATAAGTTAATTAATGTTAATTAATGTTATAATAACTTTGGTCATTAGTTCACTAGGTTTATTTATCATTTTGAGTCATTTTAGGGGGTCAAAATAGGGTATTTAATTATTTGTATGGATTTATTGGAAAGTGTGAAAATATAAAATATTTTTATCTCATACCATGTGTCCTAAGAGGTCCGTAGTAACTACCATTAAGTAAAAGTTGTTAGGTTACTCAAAAAAGGGTAATTTTCTTAAAGAAAAGAGTGAGTTTGGGACTTGTATGCCATCCTTGAGAATTTTTCCACTTGTAAAATGTGAAAATGTGACTCTTAACCTCCCCCATTCTCAAATAAACATTTTTTTTTATCTAAAACTAACATTTCTTGCTCAAAACTATTCTATCTCTTTTTCATCCTTCTTGGCATAAAAAAGTGACTTGCATGTTTCCACTTCATACGGATAGTAGAATATTCTCATTAGGTTGTTTTAAACTTATATACATTCAAATACATATAATAATTTTGATAAATTATCAACCGTGATTTAGGAACCATCACTAACAAGTTGGCCTTCCAAAATTGCCTATCAATCTGTGCACTCTCTAGGTTTTAGTCTTGTTTAGGAAAGTGTGTGAAAACCACTTATTTATATTGTTTTTATATGATTTTAGATATATAATCTATTGTATTCCATGATTGGTTTCACATTTTAGGTTTTTATGATGGGCCAATAACATTAAATTTGTAGACTGGTCTCTTCTGGGTGCAATGGCTAGTTTTCACCTTTTTAGGAACTTTGTGCTTCTTCATGGATTCAAAATGTTGTTTTAAGTTCATTAAAATGTTTTCAAAGTGATCTTGATCCTCTTTTCACCTTTAAATCTCATTTCCCAAGGTCACATCCTTCTTGAATTTTCAATCATAAACACACATGTAATCATTTTGCCTTATGACTATATTACACAAGCTACAGGTGGTTGTAAGGAAATTTTCATTTTGAAAGACAAGTATTGTAACTTTTTTAGGTTTTCCTTGATTTCATGCTCATTGTTCACTTATACAGTTAGATACACACTTAAAGGAGACTTTGATGATTGTCATGTTAAAAGGGAGAGGGCATGATATGGTTTTCAATCTCTTAAGATTGATAAAAAGTGCTTTGAAATGTTTGGTAAAAGAATAGACATGTCTATAAAATTTTACACTTTGTACACTGTCCTTCCTTATACTAATTGCCTATGTGAAATGATCATCTATAGGTGGTGTCAACAGTGCATTGAAGTGTCATATGGAGAGATAAAATAATGGTGAAACCTTCTTGGGACTTCCAATAGGTTATGTGGAACATGAAAGGGTTTTTGAAGGGGTGGAGTGGCAAGTGGAAAGGTATAATTATCTCAAGTAAGAAGGGACTATATTCAGGGATTTAGCCCCTATAAACACTAAACAGAGGCCTAAGAGGTTTTTGAAGAGCTCATACTACATGCTTGCATAGGTTTTTAAGACATCTAGATTGGATGATATTGTAGTCCTTGGAATAGACAATGAGTATGAAAATTCTTAAGGGATGATGGCAAGTAGATAAGGGTATTATATAGGTCTAAAGTTGCCCTTGAACACACTAAAACCACATAGTATTCACCTACAAGAGTCTAACCTAAAAGTGACCTTATACTCTAAATTTTTTACCATTCTAGATTTTACCAATCTTAGTGTTGGTTTCAAATGCTTCAAGGGACACTCATGACCTAAAGTAGTCTCAAAAGGAATAGTAAATGGTATTGTGAACTCCCATGCTTACTCTATTTATACACAAGACTAAATGCATCTACAACCAACATTAAGTGACTGGGATAGATAGTGACTTAACTATGGTGTTTTTGAGGGTGTCTCAACCATTAAAGGAAAATAAAGGTATGAAAAGGTGTTATCACATATTTTTGTGATCTATATGTTTCAAGAGAAATATTCAACAACATAACCAAGTGCTCATTTAAGGGGATAGGTCACCTACAAGTAGTGGACTGAGGATTAAGAATGTGAAATTTGTTAAGGCATTAAAACGACACTAAATGATCCAAAAAAATATTAAAATGAACCTAAGACTAATTAGTAAATTCATCTTCAAATTCAAACCACTGTAGAAACACTCACCTATAACAAATAAAGTAAAGGCAGAGCTCAGTTTGTGGGCCAAAGGGACACATGAAGTGATCTAGAGTTCATTTCAAAAAAAGTTTCCATATCATGATGAAACCAAATTCGCAGCATAGATCTCATTGAGAGATTTTTGGCACTTTTTGCAGTTCAAAAAATGGAGTCTGGATGCTCAAGATATAGCCAATTGAAGAAGTCTTATGACAGGGAAAAAAAGGGTGTCAAAAGTGACGTGGCACTATTGAAATATGCCAAGTGGACCAATAGCCATTTGACACATGGAAAAATAACTAGGTGCAAATAAAATTTGGTTTGGTGTTTTTATCCACATGATATTTGAAATTTTCAAAAGTTTCAACAAGACGCCAAAGGCCAAACTACCACGCCACCCACAACATCATCATGCTAAGACCAAGTCAAAGCACAACCTAAGTTGGTGCCTAAAGTCTTGGCATTTGAAAATGTCCTCAACTTGTCTATTTTAAGCATTTAAACTATCATACCCAATGCATGTGGGACAAATACTATTCAAAGGCACCAAAAAAGGAGGGAAAGACTTTCCAATCTCATGCTAAGCACCTAGAAAGAAGGAAGGCTAGCCTTTTAACTCTTCCCAAGCACCTAAAAAGGAGGGAGGTAGTTTTGAACCTTTGACCTGCCACCTAAAAGGTTAATTCCTTGACCACTTCAGCCACAGAGGTCAAAGTGTTATAAAAGGGACGAAAATCTACTTGAATAGACACAGGAAGCCGACTGTGTATTGGAGATTATAGACCCGCTTACAGTATTTGGTCATTTTGGAGCCCTTAGAGGCTGAATCAGAGCTCAGAGTGAACTAAAAATTTGTTTATAATTATGATATGCTCTATACAGTATATTCATTTGCCCATTTTTGAGAATTTGTGATGCCATTTTGAGCTATATAAGTTGCCAATTTTGATTTGGAGAAGCCTCTGCATGTGATTCAGGAAGGTGAAGGACGTGTTGAGTCAACAAAGGTCTTTTGAAGGTCTGATCACTATTATTATAGAGAGATATGATATTTTATTGTTTTTAAGTATTATTTGGCTTTCAAATTTAGTAATAATTAATGGATCAGTTTGATACAAACCCGGGGACAAGAATTTTTGAACCCCATAAACAATTTATGTGTTTTGATCTTTGAATTCAGTTTTGCATTTCATTTTTAGTTAATTTACAGATTATAATTCAGATTTTAATCAAAATGCAAAAATTACTCATTTGATCATTTACAAGAAATTGGATAAAATCAAGAATTTGAAAAATCTGACGGTTTCAATGGAAAATTGATGTGATATATCAATTCACCTTTATTTCAATTTTGAAACATGGTTTAGATCAGATTTGCATGAATTTTTTTAATCATTGCAACATCTTATAAGTTGAGAAATTTAGAATTTGTACTTTTAAAATTTCACTTAGAGTTTATTGGTGGAGTTTACAAATCAAGTTGGTATCAGATCAGTTAGAATGCAGGGATTGCTTCTAGTTGTGTATTGACAGTTGCTTCCAAAATAGTTGGATTATTGGTTTGCAAATTGATTATATTATAGTGTGTGGTGTGAAATTAGGTGTTTTTAAGAAACTATAGGCTAGTTGTCATAGATTGAGGTCATCAAAGATGAAAATGCAATCTTAAGATGCCATAAATTTGCACTTGAATTGCAAGTGGCAAAGTTAAAATCAGAGCTTGAATCCAAGGATGAGCTCTTGATTAGATTGCAATGTGGTGAGTGTGAAAAGGTAAATCCTTCTACTTCAGATGTAAAAACTATGACTAAGTGCACTGTAAGTTTTTCACCACAGGAATATTCATCTTCTTCTACCATTTAAGATTTAAATTCTAGTAATATTGTTTTTGGTGATTTTCAAAGATACACTAAGGGCATAGGATCTAAATTGTTGTTTAAAATGGGTTATAATGGAGGAGGACTTGGTAGAGATAGCCAAGGTATATCTAACCAAATTCAGGTTGAGCATATAGACCTCTTCGTGCAAGTTTGGGTTATACTAGTGTGTAGGTGGATGATGGAGAAGTTTCTTCCATGGCTCAAGGAAGATGAGCTTCCAATAGCGAAGGTTCTAAGCCACTAGTTCAAAGGTGTAAAGGTAAAAGAGGTATTGAGATTCCACCTCCTGACTCTTACACTAAATCTTCTAATCCAATTGATACTTTTAAGAAGTTTGGATATAATTTACAGAAGATAATGCAATCATTTCCATGCACTTTTTGTGGGATGAATAGCCATAGTGCTAAGACTTGTTGGAAACAAAATGCTTTGTTGAAGCAGATTGCATGTTTGAAAGACCATTCTCATGATAAGATGGGAATTGACAAAAGGGGACCCTCACCTAAGAAGGAAGTTTACACTCATTGTAAAGTGAGTGGACATAAGATTGATATATGTTTTAAGCTTCATGCATCTTCACATTCAAGTAATGTTAAAACTAATATGATTTTAAAAACTCTCACTAAGGTTAATGAAGCTAATTCAATCCATAATGCAGTTGACAATACAACCTAGGAGAAGGTAAAACCTACAAGTGAAAATCCATTAAAAAGGTTAAGTCAATAGTATGCAATTGCTAAGGAATCGACTAAGACAATCAATTTCACTAGGAAGAAAGAAATGATTAAGTGGATTATCACTACATTCTTTTTGCAAAGCATGGTTAAGAATTCACCTAAGGGAATGAACAAGATTTGATAGATGTAGATTAGAGTTGGTGGGAACACTTTAAGATAGGTTTACCATATGAAGTCTTTTAATTATCACTTTTTGATAACTCTAAGCTTTTGATCTCCTATTTATGTTGTATGAGTTGTCTAGAGGACTTGAACTCATTTGATCAGTTGGAGATAATAGTAGAATGCATGTTGTAGGTTGAGTTAATTCATTACAACACTTATTTGACTTCTATTATGAATGTATCTAATTTTGGCACATGTATTTTTAGATGCATTTTTTAAGACCCTTTGGGCATGTTTAGATGATAGGCAACATATACTTTTGGTTGTTTGCATTTGCTTAGCATATAAGTACCATACTAGGGCATTGTATTTCAACATGCCTACAACATTAATTGTATGTTTTCAACATTATAAACTTGTCTTGCAATTACATTGGGAGTTGTTTCAGTATTTGGCATTTCACCGCTTTACAAGATGTAACATTTGGGCAGGCAGTTTGATATGTTGTAATCACTTTTGTATTTGTAGATTCACTTACTCATGCCTTTGGATTAGGCATTTTTATAGTTTGATTGTGAATCATTTTGATGCAGTTGTTTATATCTCTTGCTATGATTGGGTTCTATTTTCATGGATGCAGTAGACCAATTATAAGATTTCAAGTGATAGTTGACTTTTGGAGACCAAAAGCCTCTTTTGTAGGGAGGTGTGATCTGGAATTCATTTTGGAAAAAGTTTCCAAATCTTGATGAAACCAAATTCACAGCGTAGAGCTCATTGAGAGCTTTTTGGCACTTTTCATAGTTCAAAAAATGGAGTCTAGATGCTTAAGATATAGCCAGTTGAAGAAATCTTGTGACAGGGAAAAAAGGGTGTCGAAAGTGACGTGGCACTGTTGAAATATGCCAAGTGGACCAATAGCCATTTGACACATGGAAAAATAATTAGGAGCAAATAAAATTTGATTTGGTGTTTTTATCCACATGATATTTGAAATTTTTAAATGTTTCAACAAGGCGCCAAAGGCCAAACTGCCACATCATCAGCTAAGACCAAGTCAAAGCGCAACCTAAGTTGGCACCTAAAGTCTTGGCATTTGAAAGGGTCATCAACTTATATATTTCAAGAATTTAAATTGTCATACCCAATGCATGTGGGACAAAGACTAGTCAAAGGCACCAAAAAAGGAGGGAAAAACTTTCAAATCTCATGCTAAGCACCTAGCAAGAAGGAAGGCTAACATTTTCACTCTTCCTAAGCACCTAGAAAGGAGGGAGGTGGTTTTGAGCCTTTGGCCTATAAAGAAGGAAGGCCGACCTTTTCACTCTTCCCAAGCACATAGAAAGGAGGGAGGTAATTTTGAACCTTTGACCTGCCGCCTAAAAGCTTAATGCCTTGACCACTTCAGCCATAGAGGTCTGAGTGTTATAAAAGGGATGAAAATCTACTTGAATAGACATAGGAGTCCGAGTGTGTATTGTAGATTATAGATCCACTTAGAGTATTTGGTCATTTTGGATCCCTTAGAGGCCGAATTAGAGCTCAGAGTAAACTACAAAGTTGTTTATAATTATGATATGCTCTATATAGTATATTCATTTGCCCATTTTGGAGAATTTTTTATGTCATTTTGAGCTATATAAGTTGCCAATTTTGATTTGGAGAAGCCTCTACATGTGATTCAGGAAGGTGAAGGATGTGCTGAGTCAGCCAAGGTATTTCAAAGGTCTGATCACTATTATTTTAGAGAGATATTATCTTTTGTATTTTGTAAGTATTATTTGTCTTACAAATTTAGCAACAATTAATGGATCGGTTCGATATGAACCCAGGGACATAAGAATTTCTTAACCCCGTAAACAATTTATGTGTTTTGATCTTTGAATTCAGTTTTGCATTTCATTTTTAGTTAATTTACAAATTATAATTTAGATTTTAATTAGAATTCAAAAATTACTCATTTGATCATTTACGAGAAATTGGATAAAATCAAAAATTTGAAAAATCTGATGGTTCCAATGGAAAATTGATGTGATATATCAATTCACCTTTATTTCAATTTTGAAACTTGGTTTAGATCATATTTTTATCAATTTTTTTAATCAGTCCAACATCTTATAATTTGAGAAATTCAAAATTTGTACTTTTAAAATTTCACTTAGAGTTTATCAATGGAGTTTACAGATCATGAAGGGGAGGTAGTGTTTGGAAGGAGAAATGCAATATAATGAGAAAAATTAATCAAAAAGGAAACAAATGGTATTTAGATAGTCTAAAAGGATGTGTAAATTATCTCCAAAGTTCTAACCCTTTACAGAATCACCTGCAAGTATCTCCTATCCCTCAACTAACCACCTATAGTAGACTCGATACTTACAAGTTAAGTATGAGATCAAAGGCATCAAAACCTTCATATGGTCATTCCTGCATGCTAGAAGGCATTAAATGACTTTAATGGGATCCTATAAATCATAAAAAATGTGGTGGAAATCTAAAATCATCCTATAGGTAGGCTTCTAAAGGGTAGGATTTGTCTCAGTCAGAATAATGGAAAACTTAGTCTATGGGCTCAAGGTGCATGGAAAGGACTGATAGAAGTTAGGATGATGAAGAAGGTTTATGGACACTCTCCTTATGACAAAAAGTTTCTTCATATATTATAAACAATATAAAACAACTTTAATATAGTTCACAAGGGTTTTGAATGCACCTACAACAAACCTTGTTTGATTGTGTAAATAATGAACATGTTTAGAGCTCCAAGTGATAGACAAGAACTTGGTAAGGTGCACAATAGGTTTCAAGAAGTAATGAGTTGATTCAGAATGATTTAAGTGAGAGTGATGATAATCTAACCTAAGGCTATATCATATAAAATAGACCTATGAGAACCCTAAAAAAGCTGGGTATAATCATGAGTAAGAAACTTAGTCTTGTGAATCCATGATCATGAGTAATCAAACAGAGGTTAGAATAAAGAACAAAGGATAAAACACATTTTAATGATGATTATGACTTATAAAATATTTTGATAATTAAATATAATTTGATATTTCCCATTATAACAACTTAGTCCAAGTACTAAAAACCCTACATAGTCTATCTTGTTAAGGAACTAGTCTTGAAATTTACATTTTTGAAGAGTCAAATCATGCAATCAAGATCTCAAATTTTTGACAAGTAATCATTTCCAATTTTATAACCATATAAAATTCCTAATTTTGAGGATAAAATATGGGAATTTCCCCCTATTTTGTCTCAGATAGGGGGCACTTTCCCCTTGCATAAAGCCCTATATTCTTAACAAAAGTGGAGAGAAGGTGGACCAAAGGCCAAGAAAACCTTGTAAGAGAGTTTTTGAAGTTATAATGTACCTATAAAAACATGAGAAAAAAATAATGAGGATTTTAAAACAAATAGGGTGGTCTAGACACCAAGGGTTACAATCATGACAAATGAAGTAAGGAATAGGCCTAATGGTCCAAATGAGAAACTTTATCATTTCCACTTTAAAGTGATCTTTCCTATATATTTATACATGTATTTGGAGAATTGAATGATTTTTTTTATCTATGTAAGTATATAGGGATTCATCAAATCTCAAGATAATTCCTAAAGTGCATTTAAACCTATTAAACAAGGGTATTCCTAAAGTCCAAACAAATAGTCATTTTCATTTATAACATGAAACAAACATTTAAATGCATTTGAACATGTTTTTGGATCACTATCAGAGGTTTTTAATCTTTTGGAGGTAGAAAAAACACCAAACAATCTATTTTGTAGCTCAAACCTAACTCAACATGCAACGAAATAGAAAAACAAGCTTGAGTGGCCATCTTCAATTGCTCATATCTTTCATGGAAATGTGAATTGGAGCCAAAGGAGTTAGGGGGTGTTATCAGGGGTCAAACATTCCATATTTTTGGAAGTTATTCTCAAGTTGGACATCCCAACTTTATGAACAATCGTTAAGACCAAAAAATAGGCCTAAAACCCTCCTAAATCCTTGTTAAGGACCAATTTGCAAAAATGGAGTTGGATAACCGATCAAATGGAGCAATTTTATCATTAAACCTTTTGGATCTTGGAGAGAACTCCCTTAGGTTGATTCATATGATTTTTCATTGTCTGGATTTATATGGGCAAGGGTAGAAACATGCTTTTTCTCACTATTTTGTCTATTGTGTAGGCCACAAGAAGAGTTAGGAGATGAAAAAAAGTTTTATGGAAATATTGAGACTTGTAATGTCTCCCAATTTTAATTTCATGCCCTAAAACAATTCCTAAGTGTCTCAAATATGTCTTTCAAATCAACCAATCAAAACTAACCTATTTTATAAGCCAGTGAGAGGGGTGAAAAGCTTCACTTGAACTAATATTAAATATTTCTCAATGATCCAAGGCCACAGAGGGAATTGAAACTTTTAACTCACTTTCTCCCATGGATTTTCATGGAAAATTGAAGGCATTTTAGAGGCAAAGTGTGAAGGATACATGGATGGGTAGTTTTTTGGATAACAGATGATGATGGATCACCTTTAAAGGTTTAAAAATGACTAAGCATGCAACTAATGAATGAACATCCATGTCTAATAGACTCCTATTCCATTACAATAATTTTGACTACTTCTCATCATTTAAAGGATGTTCAAACATGCACAATCATGAAGGCAATTTTTTTATGCAAAAGGAGGAGTTTCTTGCCACTTTTATTCAAGTTTGTGACTTGTATTGACACTTTTTGCTCCTATATTTACATCGTTTAACCCATATCCTCTTATCATGCATGGATAACTGATTTTATCAGCCTAACAAGTGTCCTTGTGACCCTTGAACTTCTCTTTCTCTCTCTCTCAAACTCTATAAGAGTTGGCCATTTTGGCATTATAGTGGATGTTCTACTTGAGTATGGTAAAGACCTTCTCATTTTTATACCTTTTGATCAATAAAATTACTAAGTGTTACTTATTCATGAATATTTACAAGTGTTTTATACATGGATGATAAATCTTGCTTAGTGAATATTATGGCTTCCTACCATGTGATCTCATTCTTTCACCTTGTTTACAGTCATAAAATATCTTTTTGCAAGGAATGTGAAGTGTTTTAGGAGATGTCAAATGTTGATTTAGTTAGTATTTTCATTATTTCCATTCAATTCCTCTTTTATAGTCCTCATATCTTTTCACATCCATCCATGACCTCATAATGTAACCTTGATGTGAGAAGATGAAGATTGAAGGAGTGCAAGTTTGGTTTGTCTTTTAGTCTTAAGTGTAGGATGCAATTGGTTAGAAGTCACAAAATTTATTTGGTCTATCACTTCTTTAGTTTATATTTAATTTAAGTTATCTCTCACCCTTTTTAACCCCCATTAGTAGTAGTAGTAGTAGTAGTAGTAGTAGTAGTAGTCAAGTGGTACATCAAGGGAGCTAGCCCTATCTCAAGACTCACCTCATTCCTTAGGCTACCCATAAGCCTCAAGGTGATTCCATTGTTCCACCTGGATACAAGCATAGAGGTGATTACATTATCCCACTTGGATGAGGATATCTTTATCATCTCCTCAAAGGGTGCAAATCTAAGTGACAATAATTTCTTGGGACTCTTGATCCAAGAGATGGAGAGATTTTTGGTGTTGTCTCTCAACAATCAACCTTTGAAGGCCTATTTTCAAGCATCAATGGTGAGTTAAATGACATATAATTTGGTCAAGTATCCTACATTTTCCTTTGAATATTTGTGTTAACATATCTATTTATGGTCCTGCTTTTAATGAAGATTGATGACTGAGCTTGGATTTGAATTTTATCTTTTACAAGTTGGTGAAACATATCCATCTTGTCCCATTCCATATCAATATGAACAAGTTATTAGTCAAGCTTGTTATGATAGTTATCAATCCCAATATGATAATGTTCATCCTTTTCATGAGTTGTATCAATATTATAACCATCCTTCTCAATGTCTTGTTCCTAGTCAACCTAATCCTTTCTCCAATCAACCCATTTTCACCTTCAAATAGGAACTTTTGGGCTATGAAAGGTATATGTTGGAGATTGACACTCAAAGGGGATATGGTGAAAGGATTCCTAATAATTACATATATAGAGTGATTAATGCATTAGATTTAGTCAAGAAAGAGTAGGAACCTATTGAGAGAGCCAGTTAGCAAAGGCTCACAAGTGAGATGCTTGATGTGAGTGGTTTAGTCTCTTCCTTAGAGGACAGGCTAGAAGTTCATGAAAGGCAACCTCACCATACCTATCAGCCTTCATATACATTTTCCCAAGTTTCATACCAGCCATACATGACCCTACTCATGAGCCAAACCAAGCCTATCAAGATCATCTTCTTCTTAGTCAGTTGGAGGAGAGTATTGAAATAAAAAGTCTTATGTTTGTGGTCAATAGTGATAGGAAAATTGAGTTAGCTAACATGCATATACAACAATATATGTTGGGAAAAAAATAATTGGATTTCAAGCCTTTATTTACCTTGCACATTGAATTTTCACCACCTTTAAAAGAGACTCATACTCCCAATGTCTTAAGTTAGAGCAAACTAGTTGAATAATGGGGAAAGAAAGAGGAGAAAAGTTATGACCAAGAGTGTGAAATTGAGAAGATGTCTAATCTTAACATCCAAAGTTGGAGAAATATAATAGATTCATGGGGTAATAAAGACGATGGCAGAATTGTCCAAGAGTGTGAAGTGGAAAATGGTGTTGATCATTTTCAATTCCCTCCCACCCTTCCTAAATAAACTTCTTCTATTCCATGATAACCTTCATGCAATCCTTATTCCCATGATGATTCCTATCAACTTCAATAGAATATTTTATAAGATAACCTAGCCAATAAAATAAAGGAATTAGAATCAAATATGAGATTGCTAATTCAAGGTGATTTTGAAGGTTTAGACCCAAACAAAGATCCTATGCCGAAACACACCACATCTCCACTTCCTCAAGAGCTTCCTAAAGAGTCTCTTACCTTTCATTATAAATATGACCTTGAGCTCTACATTCCACCTCTACCAAATAGTTCATATTATCCTTACCCCATCACCCTTTTCTTTGATGTAAATATGGTGTGGGAACCAAAGGAGGATCAACTGGTTAATAAATAAAGAGAACTCTTTCTTGATGAAACCTTACCCCCTTTGCAAACTCATTGGGCTAGATCCCATGATTTCAAGATTCCTAGTCTTGATATCACCATGAAAGAGGTCAAAGATATTGAATATTTTGAAAATAAAAATAAATTGTAGAAAATGAGACACAACTTTAGATACCTCAAGAGGTACTAAGTGATGAAGAGAAGGTAAGTCCTTGTGTTGAATCTCTTTGCTTGGTTGATGATGAGGAATGTTTTCTTTGTGTTGAAGAACCTATCTTGAGAGAGGAAAATTAAGAGGAACATTTTTAGTTAATGGATGATTAATAAGACATCATGAGTGTTTATTATGAATAAATAACCATAGGGACTCCATTTGGTGAAAAAAAAAGACAATTCACAAGATTTTGCTTCCATATTTGATGAGGAAAAAATGATCAATAATTATTTTATCACTTTGCAAGATATCATGGATGGACTAGGAAAGGTTATTAATAAGACTTTGGATGACTTTTTTGAAGTAATTTGAGTAGGCTATACTCCTCTTCAAGGAGGTTATCAGTTGGTCAAAGATAGGGAAGGCAACACTGGTACACAAGTAAGTGTGCAAAGGGAAAGTATCTTTTCAAATCTACCTTTGTAAGAATAAAATGCATTTGATGATGACATATTTGAATACATAAAGATGGGATATAATCCTATAAATTATTTGGGATAAAAACATCAGATCTTGAGAGATGGAGCAAGCTCTTATTGGCCTCAATCTTCCAAAAAACATGAAACCAATCCTCTCAGAGACATGCCTACTAAAGAGATGTAAGTTGAGCATGAGATGAAGAATAGGCATAAGTATGAAGTGTATGAACATGTTTAAGAGGAATATTTATTCATTTGAGACCTATTTTAGGATGATCTATTTCAGATCATATCAAGTGAAGTGTCAAAGAAGAGGTTTTCACAAAGCACTCAATCCAAGGAGAAGCATTCTTGGCACTTTGTTTCATATCACCATGAGGATAATTCAATAGGTTTTAATTTTAATCATATAAAGGAGGTATGTTTATTTTTTGGTTTATCATATCAATTTTTTTCCTAATTCCCCTATGTGCTTATGCACATGTGTGTGTCTTGTGTGTTCGTTTTCTTTGTTGTGTGTGTCCTTTTCATTTGTGTGGTTGAGGTAGTCTTAGGTGTCTTGTTTTGATCAAAGTTGAGTCTATTGTAAAATTATATTTTTTGCATCAGTACTTAGATGACTCCATAATTCTAATTGAATGATAAGGATACCGGTCTAGTTAGTATAGCAGGCATACTACCCCTATGAGTGACCAATTTATTGAGCAAATTTGAATTTTAGGTCAAATTGGAGCACCCCTATAAAAAAATTTATTGTTAGACCTATAAGGGGGTATAATATATTTTAATAATGTGTTTCATAATTCAATTAATGTCAATTTATGTTATAATAACTTTGGTCATTAATTCTCTAGGTTTATTTATCATTTTAAGTCATTTTAGGGTGTCAAAATAGGGTATTTAATGCTTTGTATGGGTTTCTTGGAAAGTGTACAAGTGTAAAATAGTTTTATAACATTAAATGTGTCCTAATAGGTTTGTATTAGCTTTAATTAATTTAAATTTGTCAAGTTACTCAAAAAAGGGTAGTTTTCTTAAAGAAAAGAGTGAGTTTGGCACCTGTATGACCTCTTTGGGAAGTGTGCCACTTGGATAATGTTTAATGTGACTCTTCACCTCCCCCATGATGAAATAAACATTTGTTTTGATCTTAAACTGAAATTTATTTCTCAAAATTTTCCTATCTATTTTTCATCCTTCTTGGCATAAAGAAGTGACTTGCAGGTTTCCACTTAGTATGGATAGCAAAAAGGGTTTCAAGTAGAATGATCTTGGGAGGATATTTTAAACTCAAAAAAATTTAAATATATATAATAATTTTTATATATTATCAACCTTTATTTATGAAATATCACTAACAAGTTGGCCTTCTAAAACTGCCTATCAATTTGTGCACTCTCTAGGTTTTGGTCTAGTTTAGGTAATTTCATAAAAACCAATTACTAAGATTTTTTCCATATGATTTTAGATATATAATATATTTTATTCCATGCTTGGTTTCACATTTAAAGTTATTTTTATGGGCCAATAACCTTAAATTTTTAGATTGGTCTCTTCTAGGTGCAATGGGTAGTTTTTACCTTTTTCAAGAACTTTGTGCTTCTCCATGGATTCAAAAGGTCGTTTTAAGTTCATTGAAATGTTTTAAAATTTATATTTATCATATATTAACCTTCAAATATCATTCCTCAATGTCACATCCTTGTTGAAGTTGTAATCATAATCACACATGTAATCAATTTTCCTTATGACTATATTACACAAGCTACAAGTGGTTGTAAGGAATTTTTCATGTTGAAAGACAAGTATTGTAAATTTCTTATGTTTACCTTTGTAGAAGTGATTTTTAAGTATTAGACCTTGAGTTTGAGTTATTTTGAAGACCATTTCATCCACATGTTCCTTGATTTCATGGTCATTATTCACTTAAATAGTCAGATACACACTTGGAGGAGCCTTTGATGATGTCATGTTAATAAGTAAATGGATTTATATGGTTTTAAATATCTTAAGGCTGATAAAAGTTCTTTGAAATGCTTTGAGAAGGCATAGAAGTGTCTATAAACTCACATTTTGTACACTATCCTTCCTTGTACTCACTGCCTATGTGAAATGATCTACAGGTGGTGTCAATAGTGAGTTGAAGTGTCATATGGAGAGATAAAATAATGGTGAAACCTTCTTGTGACTTCCAATAGATTATTTGGAACATGAAATGTCTTTTGAAGGGGTGGAGAGTAACCTAAAAGTGACCTTACACTCTAAATTTTTTACCATTCTAGATTTTACCAATCTTGGTGTTGGTTTCAAATGCTTCAAGGGACACTCATGACCTAAAGAAGTCTCAAAAGGAATAGTAAATGTTATTGTGATCTCCCATGCTTTCCCTATCTATACACAAGACTAAATGCATCTACAACCAACATTAATTTACTGGGATAAATTGTGACTTAAGTGTGGGGTTTTTGAGGTGTCTCAACCATTCAAGGAAATTAAAGGTAGGAAAAGGTGTTAGCACACATTTTTTTGACCTATTTGTTTCAAGATAAATCTTCAACAACATAACTAGGTTCCCATTTAAGGGGATAGATCACCTACATATAGTGGACTAAGGAGTAATAATGTGAAATTTGTCAAGGCATTGAAATGACCCTAAATGATCCAAAAAAATATCAAAATGAACCTGAGACTAAATAGGGGGTTGAAAAATTCATATTCAAATCCAAACCATTTTATAGACACTCACAAAAAAGTAAAGTACATTTAGAGCTTAGTTTGTGGGCAAAAGGGGCACATGAAGGGGAGGTGGTGTTTGGAAGGAGAAATGCAATATGATGGAAAAAATGAATCAAAAAGGTGGAAAATGATATTTATATAGTTTAAATGGATGTGTAAATTATCTCAAAATGTATAACCCTTTAGAGAATAACCTACATGTATCTTATATCCCTCACCTAGCCACCTACAATAGACTAGATAGTTACAAGTTAGGTATGAGATAAAAAGCATAAAAACCTTCATATGGTCATGCCTACATGATATAAGGAATTAAATGATCTTAAGGGGATATTATAAATCCTAATAAATGTGATGGAAATCTAAAAACATTCTATAGGTAGGCTTCTAAAGGGTAGGATTTGTCTTAGTTAGAATAATGAAAAACTCATTCTATGCGCTCAGGGTGCATGGGAAGGACTGATAGAAGTTAGGATGATGAAGTAGGTTTATGAACACTTTATTTGTGATAAAAATTATATTTAAATATTATAAATAATATAAAATAAATTTCATATAGTTCATAAGGGTTTGAAATGCATCTACAATGAACCTTGTTTGACTATGTAAACAATGAACATGTTTAGAGCTCCAAGTGACATATAAGAACTTGGTAAGGTAAAAAATAGGTTTAAAAAAGTCATAAGGTGATTAAATAGGATTAAATTGATATTTATTATCATCTAACCTAAGGATATATCATACAAAATATACCTTTGAGAACCTTAAAGAAGTAAGGTATAGTCAAGAGCAAGAGGTTCAGTCTTTTAAATCCATGAGCATGAGTAATCAAATAGAGGTCAGAGTAAATAACAAAGTATATAAAAAATTTAAATGATTATTATTAATTATTTAATATTTTTATAATGAAATACAAGTAAGAGGAGATTTCCCATTAGAACAACTTAGTCTAAGTACTAAAAACCCTACATAGTTTATCTTTTTAAAGAACCAGTCTTGAAATTTGCATTTTTGAGGAGGCAAATCATGAAATCAAGAAATAAAATTTTGTAAAATTAATCCTTAAAACTTTTAAACCCTCTAAAATTCTTAATTTAGAGGATAAAATAGAGGAAGTTCCCCCTATTTTGTCTGAGATAGGGGCACTTTCCCCTTACATAAAGCCTTGCATTCTTGACAAAAAAAGATAGATAGTGGACCAAAGGTTAAGGAAACCTTGAAAGAGAGATTTTTAAGTTGGAATATATTTATAAAAACATGGGAAACCAAGAATGAGGAAGTGAAAACAAACAGGGTGGTCTAGATACCAAGGGTTTCAGTCATGACACACCAAGCAAGGAATATGCCTAATGGTCTAAATTAGAATATTTGTCATTTCCACTTAAATTGATCTTTATTATCTATTAAA